>CM046548.1:3297500-3845351 GCA_024713555.1 Spirodela polyrhiza | reverse complement strand
AGAGAAGAAACCAACCTCTGAATCCACAGATTCGAGTCTCCAACCCTTGAGTCCACAAGGGGTGCCTGAATCCACAAGCAAAGGAAAGGTTCTCACAGGGGAGAAAACTGATTCAACTAAAAAAGGTAAGTCCCTCAGGTTACAATGGGGGCCTTTATATAGGCCTAGAAAGGGGGTGGGGGCGCTCATAAAAGGAGGATCCTGACAGATCCTGAGGACAAACTCTGACTAACACTGAAATGACTTAAAGCAGACTATGATAGATTGAGATCTTGAACAAATCCTTTGAAAATACTCCGAAGTGACATAAAGCAAGCTCTGACAAGTAGATATACTAAGCAGATCTTAGGTACAGACTCTGACAGTCTAATATCATGAGCATATCTTGGGTACAGACTGAACCCCATTAAAGTCCCTTTTAGAAGGAAGGAGACATAAAGTGCCTTTTAGAAGTGAAAGGACATAAAGTAAAAAGTAAGTATTACTTTTCGGACCTCCAGCCCACTAGTGACATATGTGGGCTCTCTCTTTACTACTTTTCACTTTATGGCCCAAATTTAGGGTAATTAGGCCCAACTTCGAAGTTAGGACTTCAACTGGTGTCTTGGGCTACATCAGTCTCTCCTTCTTCAAGAAAACTCGTCCTCGAGTCTTCATTTGAATATTAATAATATTCGTATATGTCACTGACATTAAATGTGGGTGAAATAGTCATATTTGGTGGGAGCTCAATAAGGTATGTATTATCATTGATCTTCTGTAGAACTTGATACGGTCCATATTTCTTTGGCTTCAACTTGTTGTAGCTACCTGCTGGAAATCGTTCTTTGCAAAGGTACACCATCACTTTGTCGCCAACTTCAAATATCTTTTTTCTTCTTTTCTTATCTGCTGCTATTTTATATTTGTCATAATTTGTTGTGAGATTGTGTATCACATCTTCATGAAGTGTTTTGATATGGTCCACCATATTGTTTGCAGCAATACTAGTTTCAACTGATCTTGGTACTTGTAATAGATCTAATGGAATTCTTGGAGGAAAACAATATACTACTGAAAACGGAGATTTGTTCGTTGAACGATTAATCATCGAATTATAAGCAAATTCTACTTGAGCCAAAGCATAATCCCATTGTTTTGGCTTTTCTCCTGAAATACAACGAATCAAATTGCTAAGAGTTCTGTTCACAACTTCAGTTTGGCCATCAGTTTGTGGGTGACTAGTGCTACTAAATTTCAAAAATGTGTCAAACCTTTTCCAATGAGTTCGCCAGAAGTGAGACACAAACTTAGAATCTCTGTCAGATGTAATTGACTCAGGAATTCCATGTAGACGAACAATTTCTTTGAAAAAGTGATTGGCTACTTGACTTGCATCATTTGTCTTTTTACATGCGATGAAATGTGCCATTTTCGAAAATCGATCAACCACAACGAAAACTGAGTCAGCTCCTCTTTGTGTTCGTGGTAAGCCTAATATAAAGTCCATAGAAATATCAGCCCAAGGACGTTGTAGAATCGGCAACGGTGTATATAGTCCAGTATTTTGACTTTGTCCCTTGTAGGTTTGACAAATCTGACATTTACGAACAAAATTTTCTACATCTTTCTTCAGTTTAGACCAATAATATCATTCTTCAATTAACTGTAATGTCTTATCTCGACCAAGGTGTACTGCTAAACCTGAAGAGTGTAATTCTCGTAGAAGTTTTTCTCTTAAAGAGCTACGAGGAATACATAACTGTGTTCCTCGAAATAAGAAACCATCATATAAATGAAAACCTTTGGTTGATATTCCTGACATACAGATCATATATTGTTGAGAAAAATCATCATCATCTGGGTATAATTCTTTGAGGTAATCAAATCCTGTGATCTCAGCACGCAAGTTCACTAAACTGGCATCTGCAACTCAATTCAATTTCCCTGACTTATGTTTAATAACAAAAGTAAAATGTTGAAGGAAAGAGATCCATCTGGCATGCATTCTATTAATAGAAGTCTGACTATTGACTGATTTAAGAGCCTGATGATCAGTATATAAAATAAATTCTCGCTGAATCAAGTAGTGTTCCCATATTTGTAAAGCACGAACCACGGCATAAAATTCTAATTCATATGTTGTCCATTTTTTTCTTGCCTCAGAAAGTTTTTCACTAAAAAATGCTATTGGCCGACCTTCCTGTGATAATACACCTCCAACACCAACTATGGATGCATCACATTCCACTTCAAACAGTTTATCAAAATTTGGTAGGGCCAAAACAGGAGCAGAATATAATTTTTCTTTTATCATTGAAAAGGCTTTACTTGCTTCATCAGTCCATTTAAAATTACCTTTTTTCACACATTCAGTAACTGGAAACATTATTGAGCTAAAATTTCGTATGAACCTTCTATAAAATGATGCCAACCCATGAAAGCTTCGAACCTGATGAATTGTGGTTGGTGTTGACCAATCTTTAATAGCTCTGACCTTTTCTTCATCCACTTTGATTCCATCTGCACTTATAATATATCCCAAGAATAATAAACTAGTAGTCTTGAAGTCACATTTTTTCAAGTTAATATATAATTCATTCTGTTGTAACACTTGAAATACTGATCTGAGATATTTAATGTGTTCTTCTTCTGTAGTACTGTAAATAAGAATGTCATCAAAATGAACAACGACAAATTTACCAATAAAAGGTTTCAGAACCTGATTCATGACTCTCATAAAGGTACTGGGGGCATTAGATAAACCAAAAGGCATGACCAACCATTCATAAAAACCTGCCTTAGTTTTAAACGCAGTCTTCTATTCATCTCCTTGTCGAATTCGGATCTGATGATATCTATTCTTTAAATCAACTTTTGAAAAAATTTTCAAACCACAGATCATATCCAACATGTCATCTAGGCGTGAAATTAGAAATCTATACTTAACTGTTATCTTGTTAATAGCTCTGCTATCAATACACATCCGTCAACTTCTATCTTTCTTTGGAACCAGTAGAGCAGGCACAGAGCATGGGCTCATACTTTCTCTTATCAATCCTTTACTCAATAATTCTTCAACTTGTTCTTGAAGAATTTGATTTTCTTCTGGAGCCATCCTGTAATGTGGAAGATTTGGCAAACTTGCTCCTGGAATAAGATCGATATGATGTTGTACATCTCTCAGTGGTGGCAGATGAGTTGATAGTTCTTGAATTACAGAAAATTCAGATAAGAGATTTTCAACAGCTTTTGGTATCTTATTTCCGATTATCATGTTCGAATCAGGTTTCTGAACAACAACAAATAATGCAGTATTAATATCAAACTCTTTAAGAAACTCTGTCTGATTGATGAGCATTACTTTTTTTCTCTCTTCTTTTCCTTTGCTAAAATCACTGTCTTGCATTGGTGCCAAAACAAATTTTTTACCATTTATATAGAAAATATAAATATTTTCCTTACCACGGTGTGTAGCATCAACATCAAATTGCCATGGTCTGCCTAATATCATGTGACAAGCATCCATTTCAACAACATCACATTGCACTTCATCAGAATATGTTTTCCCAATTGAAAATTTGATCAAACACGTCTCTGAAACTTTAGTTTCAGTTTCCTTCTTGATCCAACCAATTCACTATGGATGAGGGTGTGGCCTTGTCTGTAAACCTAATTTTTTAACCATGACAGAGGAGACAATGTTTTCACTACTGCCACTATCAATAATTATATCATATACTTTAGAATTTATTGTGCACCTTGTTCTGAAAATGTTATGGCGCTGTGGGTCTTCTTCTCTTTTTGGTGAATACATCAATCTTCTCACCACAAGTGAATGAGACAGTGCATCTCCAGTATCAAATTCAATAAAATTTTCTTCTTGCTCACCTTCAATTTCTGGTTCTTCATATTCTGTTTCCTCTTCAATAGAATCAGCAAGATTTACTGTGCCACATTTCGGACAGATATTTGATTTGTGTCCATTTTCTCCACACCTGTAACATTTAAGAATGACATTAGGAGTATAAGGATTTTTGTTAGAAGAGACTTGGGCAGTAGGATTTGCTCCACTTGATCTAACAGAACTTTGATTCAGTCGCCCGTTGTGGGGTGTAGAAGAAAAACTAGTGGATCTTCCTCTGTCTGGCTAAGGAGTTGAATTCTGATTTCCAAAATTTCAAATTCTAGTTTTTCCTTTCTCTAATAAGGCTTCAGCACGTTCTGCAGCCATTACAATATCATTGAGCTTGAAAAATGATTGTAAAGTTACTTTGTCTTTAATTTCCCATCTGAGACCACCTTTAAATCATGAAATCATATATGACTCAGATTCTGTCATGTCAATTCGAGAAGATAAACGATAAAATTCTTCATCATAATCAGAAACTGATCTATTTCCTTGCTTACAAGTTTGATACTGTTGATATAAAATTTGTTCATAATCTGGGGTAGGAAAACGAAATTTCAAAAGTTTCTTCATTTTCTCCCATGATCGTACAGGTTCTTTGCCTGACCTTGTACGGGTGGTCTGTAATTGATCCCACCAGGCAGAGGCTCCACCCTTCAATTTATAAGCCAACAACTTGTTTTTCATCTAAAATTTTCATATACTCAAAGAATCGTTCTACTTCAACTAACCAATCTAAAAACTCTTCAATCTTTAAATGGCCATTAAAACAAGGTAAATCAATCTTCATACGAAAATCTCGAAAATTATCTTCTTCAAATCTTGATTTAGAACTTCTAGAACTAGATGTACAGTGAGTATCTGATGAAGATTCGACATGAGTGACTTTCTGAGGACGTCTGATTTCATGATTTCTAGGGGGGCGTGAATGACCCTCTAATGTACTCATTCTAGCCAAAAGTTGTTTCAAACTTTCATTAAGATCATCAAATGTCTGATCTATTCGATCTTGAAATAATAGAAAATCTGACTTTAACATAGGAGCAACTTCAGGTGAATCATCATTACCAATATGAGCAGATTTACCTCGTGACATCTTTGAATCTGATTGAAATGTTGACTTGCTTTGATACCAACTGACGCAGCAGTGACGCGGAAGATAAACAAGATTTGGGCTTGAATCCACAAAGCTCTAATCTTAGAGAAGAAAGCAACCTCTGAATCCACAGATTCGGAGTCTCCAACCCTTGAGTCCACAAGGGGGTGCCTGAATCCACAAGCAAAGGAAAGGTTCTCACAGGGGAGAAAACTGATTCAACTAAAAAAGGTAAGTCCCTCAGGTTACAATGGGGGCCTTTATATAGGCCTAGAAAGGGGGTGGGGGCGCTAATAAAAGGAGGATCCTGACAGATCCTGAGGACAGACTCTGACTAACACTGAAATGACTTAAAGCAAACTATGATAGATTGAGATCTTGAACAAATCCTTTGAAAATACTCCGAAGTGACATAAAGCAAGCTCTGACAAGTAGATATACTAAGCAGATCTTAGGTACAGACTCTGACAGTCTAATATCCTGAGCATATCTTGGGTACAGACTGAACCCCATTAAAGTCCCTTCTAGAAGGAAGGAGACATAAAGTGCCTTCTAGAAGTAAAAGGACATAAAGTAAAAAGTAAGTATTACTTTTCGGACCTCCAGCCCACTAGTGACATATGTGGGCTCCCTCTTTACTACTTTTCACTTTATGTCCCAAATTTAGGGTAATTAGGCCCAACTTCGAAGTTAGGACTTCAACTGGTGTCTTAGGCTACATCCAGAGCTAAACCTAGTCTTATGGGCTTAGTTATCTTATGTTGAGTGTATTCTCGCTGCCATTTTAGTCTGATGCTAAAGTCAGATTTTCTTTGATTACCAGATCGAATATATCAAAAATTTGATGATCTTAGTGAAACCATCAAACAACTTTGGCCAGAATGAGTACATTAGAGAGTCATTGATGCCCTCCCAAATCATGAAATCACATGTCCTCAAAAAGTCACTCATGTACATCTGGTTGTACAAGTTCAAAATCAAGATTTGAGGAAATAAAATTTTGAGATTTTTGTATGAAGATTGATTTACTACGTTTTAATGGCCATCTGAAGATTCAAAAGTTTTTAGATTGGTTTGTGGAAGTAGAAGGATTTTTTGAGTATATGAAAATTCAATATAAAAAACAAGTAAACTTATTGGCTTATACACACAATGCTGGAGCCTGTACCTAGTTGAATCAACTGACCACACATACAAGGTCAATGAAAAAAGTGCTCTCTGAACTCAACGTGAAAGTTTTTTTCCATCAGATGGGAGAAAATGTACAAACTCTTGAAATCTCATTTTATTCCACTAGATTATGAACAACTTTTATATAAACAGTATCAAAATTGCAGACAAGGCAATAGATCAGTTTTTTATTATGCTGCAGAATTTTATCATTTGTCTTCTGGAATTGACTTGAGTCATATATGATTTCAATATTTAAAAGTGGTCTCAGATGAAAATTTGAAGATAAAATAGGTTTAAAGTCATTTTTCAAGCTCCGTGATACTGTAATAGCTCCAGAGTGTGTTGAGGCCTTACTAGAGAAAGAAAAAAATTAAAATGTGAAATTTTGGAAATCAGAATTCAACTTTTTAGCCAGAAAGAAGATCCACTGGTTTAAAATTTTTCTATACCCCGAAACAGACAACTGAATTAAAATTCTGTTAGATCAAGTGGAGCAAATCTTACTGCACAAGTCTCTACTAACAAAAATTATTATACTCTTAATGTTGTTCCTAAGTGTTACAGGTGTGGAAAAAATGGCCACAAATCAAATATCTGTTCTAAATGTGGACAGTAAATCTGGCAGATTCTAACAAGGAAACAGAATATGAAAAATCAGATATTAAAGGTGAGGAAGAAAATTTTATTGAATTTGATGTTAGAGATGTATTCTCCCATTCACTTGTAGTGAGAAGATTGATGTATTCACCAAAAAGAGAAGAGGGCCCATAGTGTCATAACATTTTCAGAACAATATGCACTGTGAATTCGAAGGTATATGATATAATTATTGATTGTCGCGGAAGTCAAAACGTTGTATGACACAGAGAAACTGTAGCTGATGACCCTTTGAGCTGAGCAGATTTTTAGGTTGAAAGAAGATGCATTCAAATCATGACTTGAATCCTCAAAAGTCGATATTTCTGGTGAAGCCTCCTTATCTTGAGTCCACAAAACGAGGAAGTTATTCCATTAGTACTCATGGGTGGATCTTGAATCCACAGAACCAATGATTTAGCTCCCTGAGTTCACAGGGATGCTGGAGTTTACCTGCAGAGGGGAGAAACTCTCAAGGATAAGAAACTCACGAAATTCAATTTATAAAATAAGTTGAATTCCCTTGGGCTAGATGGGGCGTCCTTAAATAGGCCAGAGCCTGTGAAAAGGGCGCCAACTTTGAATTTCAAACAAAATTTGGACATTAGGAAGGAAATAAACTTAAGAAAGTTTCTGAAATAGAAATGGGCTTACAATAAAACGAAATAGGCTATTATAGAAGGTGGTGTAAAGCAGGTGATAGTTATGGAAGGGAAGTGAATAGAGAAAAGAGGAGAAATAGAAAGAGGTTTTAAATAGGCTAAAATATATTTTAGAAGGTGGTGAACATAGAAGGTGGTGTACAAAATAAAAGGGAATAAAGAAAGAATAAGACCTGAATATAGAAAATGATCTAAATATGGAAGGTCTCAAAATAGAAAGTGAACAAAATGTTGGAAGGATCTAAAAATGGAGAGTGGTCAAAATAGAAACTTCAAAAAATGAAAAGTTGATCTTCAGGTCTTCGTGTGTTCTGCTCCAATAGATGTCATATCAGCTGGCTGTATCAGTCTCCCCTTCTTCAACAAAACTTGTCCTTCTGTTATCAGTATGAAACTTTCTCTAGTTTTCATCGTTCACTCTAAATAGGTCTTCACGCCTCATGTTCTTTTGTATTCTTGAATTTTATTAAAATTGGGCTGCATCAGTCTCCTCTTCTTCAAAATAATTCATCCTCAGAATGCTGGATAATATTCATCAAATTTTGGCACATTGAACTAAGGCTTGTTCAGCTTCCTTAATACACTTTCCTGTAGTTTTTATCCACCTGGATGAAAAATCTTCATGTCTTCATTTGATATGATTTCTTGGTGTAAATCAGTCTTTGTCACTTGAAGAGAACTGATCCACGAGTTTATTAGTTTTGACCTATATATGCAGCCAAAGTTGAACCCAGGAACTGTTAAACATATAGAGGCTGGTGACAGATATTCGTAATTTTGTCTAACAATTTATAATCTCTGGTCTTAAAAATAATGATAGATTTTATCCAAAATTTACTTGGCAGTTGATATTGTTTTCCTTTGACACTTGCATGAATTGAGCTTGTATCTTCATGAATGGCCTCATTCTTGCTATTTCTTTGAGATAAATCTCTTCTATGTAGTTGTTCATCATGTTTAATGTCAAAACACTGTAAAGTTGAGTTGATCTAATTCTCAAGAAAGTCAATATGATCAAGTGTTGACTGATAAAAAAATATTCGTCCTGGATGAATGGCAACATCCACAGTAGAATCTGAAAAACTTTTGAGAGAATGAAATACTAATTTCTGTCCACCTTGATAAACTACATATTGATTCTTCATGTAGTTATATGGTGCATTTAAATCAGACTGCCAAGGTCCTCCTAACAGCATATGACAGAAATCCATATCAATTATATCACATTTAATTTCATCATAATATTTGTCCTTCCATTAAACTTTCACTAAACATCTTTCTGTAATATCTACTTCACAATCTTTCTTGATCTAATCACATTTATATGGATCAAGATGTTCCACTCTTTTCAACCCTACTTTTTGGACATCTGTGTAAACATAATTGGCACCAATAGTGTTGTTAATGATCACTTTAACAACTTTATTGCAAACAGTGAATCTTATTCTAAAAATTTCCTGATGTTCAAAAATGATCATCTTCTACACTCATCTCTCAAACATAGATTAACAAGACTTGATTTGAATTATCCTCAAAACTGATACTTAGGGAAAGGAAAGACTTGATGATGAAAATTGAAATATGAGCCCTAAATCTCGAAAACACCAAGGAGAGTATTTCAATGCCAATGAATCTGAAATATAAATTTGGAATGTTGACGACACTCTGATACCACTTGACACAACGAAACTGTAGGTCATGACCCTTTGAACTGAGCGAATGTTTAGGTTGGTGGAAAGGGTGTTAACTTTGAATTTCAAACGAAATTTGACAATTAGGAGGGAAATAAATTTGAGAAACTTTCTGAAATAGAAATGGGCATAAAATAGAACAAAATAGGCTTTTGTAGAAGGTGATGTACAGGCAGGTGACAGTTATAGAAGGAAATGAATAGAGGAAAGATGAGAAATAGAAAGAGGTTGTAAATAGGATAAAATAGATTTTAAAAGGTGGTGTCCAAAATAAAAAGGGATAAAGAAAGGATGACACGTAACTATAGAAAGTGTCAAATATAGAAAGTGATATAAATATGGAATGTCTAAAAATAGAAAGTTAATGAAATGTTTGAAGGATCTATAAATAGAAGGGTCCAAATATTAAAAGTTAAAAAAATAGAAAGTTGAGCTTTAGGTCTTCATGTGTTCTGCTTCAATAGGTGACATATTCGCTGGCTGCATTATTGTTTCCTCCGTTATGGTTAAAAAAAATTATATTTCCAGACAAGCCTACCCCCTCATCCATACCAAATTGGTTGGATAGAGAACGAAACAGAAATTAAAATTTCAGACACGTGTTTGATCAAATTTTCAGTTAGTAAAACATATTCTGATGAAGTGCAATATAATCTTGTTGAAATGGATGCTTGTCACATTTTATTAGGCAGACCATGATAGTTTTATATTGATGCTACACATCGTGGTAAGGAAAATATTTATATTTTCTATACAAATTGTAAAAAAAAAAAATTTGGCCCCAATGCAAGACAGTTATTTTAGCAAAAGAAGAGAGAAAAAAGTAATACTCATCAATCTGATGTAGCCCAAGTTCAGCCAAATTCGAGTGATCTTGAAGAACAAGAGGCATCAAGACTCATTTCGCTCAATATTAGATTTAGCACATCTTAGATGTGTTCAAATCTTAAAATCTATTATTTTCTTTCACGTTTTTATAGTTAAGGACGTTTGTAACAAACTTCCTTAACTTTAGGGTCATTTTTAAGTACTTTTAAAATTATAGTTAGTTAAGGACATTCTTAACAAAACCTCATATATTTTAGGTTTGTTTAACAGTTTCCTATTTTGTAGGATCTCTAGAGATCCGAATTTCTTGTAAGTTAGTTATCTTTTAGGCCTATATAAAGGCCTCTCATGTAGCCCCAAAGGCATGCCATATTTTTATCAATAGAATTCGAAGTTCCTTTCTTTCCAGAAAGTTATCTTCTCTGCTGGTGGATTCCAGCCTTGTTGGTTCAGGGAACCACTTCTGATCTTGTGGATTCAAGATCAACCCCTTGTGGACTCAAGGGTCGAAGTTCATTCATTCTGTGGACTCAGGGTGAAGGATCTTTACAGAAATCACGTTTTTGTGGATTCAAGAACGAGATTTCTATTTATCTCAAATCAAGCTGCATCAAATATTTCACATCTTCAGCAAGACAAATTCTCCGCTGCGTCAATTGGTATCAGTGCAAGGTCAACATTCCAGATTTTATTCAGAAGATGTCACGTGGAAAGGGATTACAAATCAATGAAAGTGAAAGTTCAGATGTATGCCCAATTTCAAGAACAGAATTTTCGGAATTCCAGAATTATATAGAGCAAAAATTTGAAGATTTGAATGACACATTGAACAAATCTTGGCTCGAATGTCTGCATTAGAACTTCATTCTCGTGGTCAAAATATCCACAAAAGTAATGACTTCAACCATACTCAAAAAAATTTCACAAACGAAACAGGTAGCTCAAAGGGCAGATTTCACAATGAAGATTCAGGAGATTTTCGAATGAAAATTGACTTACCCTATTTTAATGGTCATTTGAAAATTGAAGAATTTCTTGACTGGATTTCAGAAGTTGAAAGATTTTTCGAATACATGAAGATTTCTGACGAAAAACAGGTGAAATTAGTTGCTTATAAACTAAGAGGTGGAGCATCTGCATGGTGGGATCAGGTCTAAACTACTCGTGCCAGATTAGGGAAAGATCAAGTTCGAAATTGGGATAAAATGAAAAAATTGCTCAAATCTAGATTTCTTCCCCCTGATTTTGAGCAGATTCTATATCAACAATATCAGAGTTGCAAACAAGGCAATCGGACTGTTGCAGAATATGCTAAAGAATTTTATAGATTATCTTCTAGGGTTGATATTAATGAATCAGAATCTTATATGATTTCCAGATTCAAAAATGGTCTCAGATGGGATATTGAGGAAAAGGTTGCATTACAATCTTTCTTCAAGTTAAATGATGTTGTTATGGCATCCACAATGAGCTGAATAACTATTGGAAAGAGGAAAATCAAGAACACGAAATCTTACGGGTATGTCAAATTTTCAGCATGACAGGTCAAGGCAAGCACCCATATCTTCATGTCCAAATTCAGGAAGACTCTCAACTACAGTAGCACCAAAATCAAATGCACCTATTCAATCTGGGCGAAATTCATCACAAAAGAATCCTTATATGCCTAACATTGTTTCTAAATGTTACAGATGTAATGAAGAAGGACATAAATCAAATCTTTGCCCAAAGCATAGCACAGTGAATTTTACAGAGGCAACTCATGAAGAAGAAAATCAAGAAAATGTTGTTGATGGTGATGAAAATGAAGAATATGCTTGTTTTTTAGTTGTCAGGAGGGTGATGTACACACCCAAGAAAGAAGAACATCCTCAGAGACAAAACATATTCAGGACAAGGTGCACAGTGAATGGTAAAATCTGTGATGTTATCATAGACTCTGGAAGCAGCAAAAATATTGTGTCTTCTTCAATGGTACGAAAATTAGGACTGAAGACAGATAAGCATCCTCATCCATATAAAATTGGCTGGATAAAGAAAGATTCTGAAACCAAAGTTATGGAGACTTGTCTGGTAAAATTTTCTATTGGAAAATTTTATTTTGATGAAATTAGATGTGATGTTGTTGATATGGATGCAAGTCATATGATTTTTGGAAGACCATGGCAGTTTCATTTGAATGTGACTCATCAGGGCAAAGAAAATCATTATATTTTTTATAAGAATGATCAGAAATTTATTCTGCGCCCAGTAAAGGATGTAGATTCTCTGAAATCTACAAAAGAAAAGAAACAGCAAGTGATGATCATAAACCGAAAAGAGCTTTTCACTACACTAAGAGAAAAGCCTGATTTATTTCTACTTGTAAAGAAGATTTCTAGTGATGCGAAAATTTCATCATTCATTCCAAAGGCTGCACAAGATTTGCTGAGCGAATTTTCTATTATACAAGATATTCCTGATCATATACCACCACTGAGAGACATACAACATCATATTGACCTGATTCCTGGGGCAAGCTTGCCAAATTTACCTCATTATAGGATGAGCCCAGAAGAAAATCGGATTCTACAAGAACAGGTTGAAGAACTATTACAGAAAGGATTGGTCCGTGAAAGTATGAGCCCTTGTTCTGTTCCAGCATTATTAGTTCCAAAAAAAGATGGAAATTGGCGTATGTGTGTTGATAGTAGAGCAATTAACAAAATCACTGTCAAATATCGATTTCCTATACCAAGACTAGATGATATGCTTGACATGATATGTGGTTCCAAAGTTTTTTCTAAAATTGATTTAAAGAGTGGATATCATCAAATTCGAATTCGTCCAGGTGATGAATGGAAGACTGCATTCAAGACAAAAGAAGGACTTTATGAGTGGTTAGTTAATGCCATTTGGCCCATCTAATGCACCAAGTACATTTATGAGAATGATGAATCAAATTTTGAAACCATTTATTGGTACATTCGTTGTGGTATATTTTGATGACATTTTGGTGTATAGCTTAAATGAGAAAGATCACATTCATCATTTGAGATTAGTGTTGACAGCTATTTATCAATTTAAAAAAATGTGAATTTATCACTACTAGTCTTGTGTTCCTTGGTTATGTCATAAGTGCAGAAGGTATTAAAGTTGATGAAGACAAAATTAAGGCCATCAAAGAATGGAAAATACCACAGAATATTCATGGAGTTCGCAGCTTTCACGGTTTGGCCTCATTTTATAGAAGATTTATCCGAAATTTCAGTTCTGTTATGTCTCCAATTACAGAATGTATGAAAAAAGGAAATTTTGTGTGGACTGAAGCCGCAGATGGAAGTTTTATTCTTATTAAGGAAAAGTTATGCTCTGCTCCAGTGTTAGCTCTCCCAAATTTTACAAAATTATTTGAAGTAGAATGTGATGCATCAATTTTGGGAGTTGGAGCTGTATTGTCTCAAGAAGGTCATCCAGTCGCTTTCTATAGTGAAAAATTGACTGAAGCAAGAAGAAAGTGGACAACATATGAATTGGAATTCTGACGCAGCAGTGACGCGGAAGATAAACAAGATTTGGGCTTGAATCTACAAAGCTCTAATCTTAGAGAAGAAAGCAACCTCTGAATCCACAGATTCGGAGTCTCCAACCCTTGAGTCCACAAGGGGGTGCCTGAATCCACAAGCAAAGGAAAGGTTCTCACAGGGGAGAAAACTGATTCAACTAAAAAAGGTAAGTCCCTCAGGTTACAATGGGGGCCTTTATATAGGCCTAGAAAGGGGTGGGGGCGCTCATAAAAGGAGGATCCTGACAGATCCTGAGGACAGACTCTGACTAACACTGAAATGACTTAAAGCAGACTATAATAGATTGAGATCTTGAACAAATCCTTTGAAAATACTCCGAAGTGACATAAAGTAAGCTCTGACAAGTAGATATACTAAGCAGATCTTAGGTACAGACTCTGACAGTCTGATATCCTGAGCATATTTTGGGTACAGACTGAACCCCATTAAAGTCCCTTCTAGAAGGAAGGAGACATAAAGTGCCTTTAGAAGTGAAAGGACATAAAGTAAAAAGTAAGTATTACTTTTCGGACCTCCAGCCCACTAGTGACATATGTGGGCTCCCTCTTTACTACTTTTCACTTTATGGCCCGAATTTAGGGTAATTGGGCCCAACTTCGAAGTTAGGACTTCAACTGGTGTCTTGGGCTACATCACTAGCCTATTTAAGGACGCCCCAAGGTAGCCCAAGAGCATTCAACTTATTTTATGTACATAATTTTAAGAGTTTCTTCTTCCTGAAAGATTTTCCATTCTGCTGGTGGACTCTGGCGTTTTTGTGAACGCAGCGAACCTGTTATTGATTTTGTGGATTCATGATCTACCCTTGTGGACTCAAAGGACCCCACATTCTTTATTTTGTGAATTCAAGACAAGGAGGCTTCACCAGATATCAAAATTTTCGATGATTGAAGTCGTGATTTCAACATTTCTTCTGCCAACTTTGTCATCAGCTCTTCCAGAGAGCTGACTGCTGCAGACCTACTAGATCCCAGAGTGTGACTAACAGTGAGGTGACTTACAACAGACTCTGACAGACTTAAATCCTAGAGGGATCCACTAACTGATGCTGCCTATAATGAGAAGGCACAGAGATGTAGCCAATTGATCAGAGTTACAATAGGGAAAAGTTAAAGATTAAAAAAAAGTGGCCCAAGTACAAATTTGGGCCATATTACTACAAGGCCCATGTAGTCACAATTGATATTAACATCTGAGAAACCTACTCTATGACTGCTTCCTTGTTAAATTATTACATATGTCAGCTGTAAATGTGTCAGTCTGTTCCAGGTAATTTTAGGACAATCAAAGCCTGCTCCTAACTTTTTATCATTTTTTTCTGTATAAAAAGTACTTTATATCTCCATCATTCTTAAATCTCCTTTAGAGAACAACTTTCAATGTTTGCAGAGTATATTTTGGTCATGTCAGGCAGTAATAGTGTCTGCTTTAGGATCTTTTCAAGATCCTATTTTGGGGGCTGCCCCAGCTTCTTTTTGACCTATATAAAGGCCCAAGTGTAACCAAAGAAGGAGATCTTTTTGAAGTATTATGTATTATGCTCTGTGATAGTTTCACCCTCTTTTGCTTGTGTATTAAAGGGTTGAAGATTCGGAATCTGTGGATTCAAAAGTTGGTTTCATCTCTAAATGTTAAGCTGTGTAGATTCAAGGCCCAAATTTGTTATATTCTCTGTTACTGCTTGGTGAATTGGTATCAGAGCATGGTCAGCGTAGTTCACTTTTATTTCAGATGTTACAGGAACAGGTAAAATACCCATTGGCATCAAAAGTGAGTTATTTCATTTTTGTATATTCGAAGAGCATGAATGAGGAAGAACTTAAGGTGTCAGTTTTATGTTTGAAATACTCTCTTTGGTGTTTCAAATTTTTAGGCCTGAGATTCTGAATTTTTAACATTTCTCTGAGCTGTGCATTACGGATTTATTTTCCCTCAGCATCAGTTTTTGGAATAATTCAATTCAAGGCATCTGTTAGTTTTTGGTATGATTGGATAGAGCAAGATTGTGAAGTAGATATTACAAAAAGATGTTTATTGAAACTTTCATGTAATGCAAATATTATGGTAAAATTGAGTGTGATATAATTGACATTGATTTTTATCATATGCTAGTAGGAGGACCTTGGCAGTCTCATCTAAATGTAACAAATACCAACATGAAAAATCAATATGTCATTTACCAAGATGGACAGAAATTAGCGTTTTCTTCTTTCAAAAGTATTTCAGATTCTGACGCAACAAAACTGTAGGCGATGACCCTTTGAGTTGAGTGAGTGTTCAGCTTAGCAGAAGAAGGGTTGAAATCACAACTTAGATCCTCAAATTTTGAGATTTCTGTTGAAGCCTCTTTGTCTTGAGTCCACAATATGAAGAAGCTATTTTCTTGGTGCTCAAGGGCGGATCCTGAATCCACAGTACCAACGAACTGGCTCCCTGTGTTCACAGGGATGCTACAGTCCACTAACAGAAGGGAGAAACTCTCAAGGAAAAGAAACTCACGAAATACTATTAATAAAATAAGTTGAATGCCTTTGGGCTACATGGGGCGTCCTTAAAGAGGCTAAGTTTAAATTTAAAATAAAATTTAAAAATTAGGAGGGAAATAAATTTGAGAAAGTTTCTCAAATTGAAATAGGATTAAAATAGAACGAAATAGGCTTTTCTAAAAGGTGGTGTAAAGGCAGGTGACAGTTATAAAAGGGAAATGGATAGAGGAAAAATGAGAAAGAGAAAGAATGAGATTTATGGTGACAGCAATAGGATGTGATCTAAAATTGAAGGTAGAAGAGCTAGTGCAAAGGGTTCTAAAAATAAAAGAGTCTATAGGGTTCTATAAATAAAAGGTCCAAAAAATAGAAAGTTGATCTTAAAGTCTTGAAGTATTCTCCGCCAGTGGATGTGATATTGGTTATATCAGTCTCTCCTTCTTCAAAAGAAATATTTATATAATTTCATCACATTAAAAGTATTTGAGATTCTCATAGTGTTTGGAAGATCAACCATGTTGACATTGTCATTAATCTTGTTCAAAATCTTGGAAGGACCATATTTTTTTGGACTGAGTTCGTTATATTTAATCTCTCTTTCCTTAAATATATCATTACTAAATCACTGATGCAGCCAATATCACATCCACTGGCAGAGAAGACTTCAAGACCTGGAGATCATATTTCTATTTTTAAAACTTTCTATATTTAGAACCTTCTATTTTTAAAACTCTTTAGACCCTTCTATTTTTAGAACCTTCCAATTTTAGAACTTTCTATTTTTAGACCCTTCTATTTTTAGAACCCTTTGCACTAGCTCATCTACCTTCTATTTTAGATCTCATCCTATTACTGCCACCATAAATCCCATTCTTTATTCATCCCTTCCTATTTTAGCCTATTTAAAGCCTCTTTCTATTTCTCTTCTTTCCTCTATTCATTTTCCTTCCATAATTGTCACTGCCTTTACACCACCTTCTAGAAAAGCCTATTTCGTTCTATTTTAAGTCCATTTCTATTTCAGAAACTTTCTCAAATGTAATTCCCTCCTAATTTTCAAATTTCGTTTGAAATTCAAAGTTGGCGCCCTTTTCACAGTCTCTGGCCTATTTAAGGACGCCCCATGTAGCCCAAGGGCATTGAACTTATTTTTTATGAATAGAATTTCGTGAGTTTCTTCTCCTTGAGAGTTTCTCCCCTCTGCTGGTAGACTTCAACATCCCTGTGGACTCAGGGAGTTAGTTCGTTGGTTCTGTGGATTCAGGATCCACCCTTGAGCACCAAGGGAATAGCTTCTTCGTTTTGTGGATTCAAGACAAGGAGGCTTCACCAGAAATCTCGACTTTTGAGGATTCAAGTCGTGATTTCAACCCATCTTCTGCCAAGCTCAACATCCGCTCAACTCAAAGGGTCATCACCAACAGTTTCGCTAGGTCAATCACCAACTTTAAAAATCTTATTTCCCCGTTTCTTATCTGCCTTCTCGTTGTATCGTGTATAACTATCAGTGAGATTTTTCTCAATATTCTCCAGAATTGCCTTGATGTGCTCTGCCGTTTTATTTGCAGCAGTGCTGGTTTCAGGCTTGAGAGGTGATTCTCCCAAATATTATGAGATCTTAGGCGGAAAATAATACACAGTAGAAACCGATACATCACTGTAATTTTGTTGATGGTTATACTGTCAACACATATACACCACGTTCTATCTTTTTTTGAAGTCAACAGAGGTGGAACAAAACAAGGACTCATAGTCTGATGAATTAGTCCTTTTTGAAGCAGTTCTTCAACTTGCTCCTGTAAAATTCGATTTTTATCTAGACTCATCCTGTAATGAGGTGAATTACTTCCTGGTATAAGTGACGCAGCGGAGAATTTATCTTGCTGAAGATCTGGAATATTTGATGCAGCTTGATTTGAGATAAATAGAAATCTCGTTCTTGAATCCACAAAAACGTGATTTCTGTGAAGATCCTTCACCCTGAGTCCACAGAATGAATGAACTTCGACCCTTGAGTCCACAAGGGGTTGATCTTGAATCCATAAGATCAGAAGTGGTTCCCTGAACCAACAAGGCTGGAATCCACCAGCAGAGAAGATAACTTTCTGGAAAGAAAGGAACTTCGAATTCTATTGATAAAAATATGGCATGCCTCTAGGGCTACATTAGATGCCTTTATATAGGCCTAAAAGATAACTAACTTACAAGAAATTCGGATCTCTAGGGATCCTACAAAATAGGAAATTGGTAAAACAAACCTAAAGTTCAGGAGATTCTGTTATGAATGTCCTTAACTAACTATAATACTAGAAGAAGTTAAAAACAGCCCTAAAGTTAAGGAAGTTTGCTACAAACCTCTTTAACTATTAAAATTTACTTAAATAATAAAAACGTGAAAGAAAATAATGAATTTGAACACATTTAACATGTGCTAAATCTATTAATCAGCGAAATAAGTCTTTACGCCTCTTGTTCTTCAAGATCACTCAAATTTGGTTGAAATTAGGCTACATCAGTCGCCCCTTCTTCAAATAGAACTCGTCCTCGAGTTATCATTATCTGTTCTTTTAGCTTCTTTGATATCTTGTAGTTTTCTCCACCTGGATCAAAGATCTTAATCTCTTCATTCGACATGATTTCGTGAGCTGCATCAGTATCTGTTGCTTGAAGAAAACTCATCCACAAGTTCATTTGTTTTGACCCATATATGTAGTCCAAGTGAACTGGTTAGATAAAAGACCTATAGAGGCTGGTGTCAAATTGATATAATTTGGTCTAACAAATGTCAGTCTAATGTCCTCAAAGATAATGAAACATTATGTCCAACTTTTACTTGACTGTTGATATTGTTTTTCTTTGACACTTGCATGGATGTGATAGCCAAAAACATAGTTTGAACTTGGATTGTGATGAATGACCTCATTCTTGTCATTTCCTCGAAATAAATCTCTTGTAGATAATTGTTCATCATGCTTAATGTCTAAATACTGTAAATTTGTATTTATCTAATTCTCAAGAAAGTCAATATGCTGAAATGTCAACTCATGAGAAAATACTGGCCCTGGATGAAGGCAAACGTCTATAATAATATGTTTCTTTTCATCTGTTGCAACTTGATTTTCTCCACTTTTCTTAGAATCTGGAAAACTTTTGAGAGATCGAAATACTGATTTCTGTCCACCTTGGTAAACTACATATTGATTCTTCATGTAGTTGTATGTTGCATTTAAATGAGACTGCCAAGGTCTTCCTAATATCATATGACAAAAATCAATGTCAATTATATCACATTCAATTTCATCATAATATTTGCCATTGCACGAAGCTTTCACTAAACATCTTTCTGTAATATCTACTTCACAATCTTGTTTCATCCAATCACATTTATATGGATTAGGATGCTCCACTCTTTTCAATCCCAATTTATGAACCATATATGATGAAACATAATTTGCACCAATACTATTGTTAATGATAACATTAACAATTTTTTGGCAAACAGTGAATCTTGTTCGAAAACTTTTCTGATGATGACCATCTTCTTCGATCATTGTCCAAACATAGATGAACAAGACTTGATTTGAATTTTGCCAAAAATTGATATCAACAGAAAAGAAATCTTTCCTACAAATCTCAGAGATTTGTATCGATGTAATAGATGTATGTTCTTGTAGGAGCTGAAATAAAAATATGGAATGTTGACCTTGCTCTGATACCAATTGACGCAGCGGAAAAGTTGTCTTGCTGAAGATCTCGTTCCCTAATCCACAAAAACGTGATTTCTGTGAAGATCCTTCACCCTGAGTCCACAGAATGAATGAACTTCGACCCTTGAGTCCACAAGGGGTTGATCTTGAATCCATAAGATCAGAAGTGGTTCCCTGAACCAACAAGGCTGGAATCCACCAGCAGAGAAGATAACTTTCTGGAAAGAAAGGAACTTCGAATTCTATTGATAAAAATATGGCATGCCTCTAGGGCTACATTAGATGCCTTTATATAGGCATAAAAGATAACTAACTTACAAGAAATTCGGATCTCTAGAGATCCTACAAAATAGGAAATTGGTAAAACAAACCTAAAATTCAGGAGATTCTGTTAAGAATGTCCTTAACTAACTATAATACTAGAAGAAGTTAAAAACAGCCCTAAAGTTAAGGAAGTTTGTTACAAACGTCTTTAACTATTAAAATTTACTTAAATAATAAAAACGTGAAAGAAAATAATGAATTTGAACACATTTAACATGTGCTAAATCTATTAATCAGCGAAATAAGTCTTTACGCCTCTTGTTCTTCAAGATCACTCAGATTTGGTTGAAATTGGGCTACATGACTCAGGTACACCATAACAAGATCTCCAACTTCAAAGACCTTTTTTCTCTTCTTTTTATCAGCTGTGTCTTTGTATTTGGCATAATTGGAGGTAAGTTGATCTCGCACCTTTTCATGCACTGTTTTGATGTTTTCTACCATGTTGTTTGCAGAAACGCTAGCTCCAGATAACTTGGGTAAATCTGCTAAATCAAGTGGAAACTTTGGTGGAACTATATACACGATCGAAAATGGTGATTGACCTGTTGAACGATTCACCATTGAATTATAGGCAAATTCAGCTTGTGCCAGAGCAAGATCCCATTGTTTGGGTCTTTCTATTTACAACCGTCCTATTTACCAAGCGTCCTATTTACAACCTCTGTTTGACCATCAGTTTGTGGATGACTTGTGGTACTAAATTGTAAGCACGAATTAAATCTCCTTGAAAGAGTACGCCAGAAATGTGAGAGAAATTTTGAATCTCTATCAGAAGTTATGGACTCTGGGACTCCATGTAAACGAACTACCTCCTTGAAAAATAAATTGGCAATCTGAACAGCATCATTTGCTTTTCTACAAGGAATAAAATGAGCCATTTTTGAGAAGCGATCTACAACCACGAAAACAGAGTCAGCTCCTATCTGAGTACGTGGTAATCCTAAAATGAAGTCCATGGACAGATCAACCCATGGTATCTTTGGAATTGGCAGTGGAGTATATAACCCTGTGTTTGGACAGTGCCCTTTGTTAATTTGACAAATTTGACATCTCCTCACAAAATTTTCAACTTCTCTCTTTAGTTGAGGCCAGTAATATCTTTCTTCAATTAGTTGTAAGGTTTTGTCACGTCCCAAATGTCCACCAAGACCTCCTGCATGTAATTCATAAATTAATTTATCTCGTAATGATGTTCGTGGAATACATAGTTGATTTCCACGAAAAAGATAATTTTCCTGAATGTGGAATCCTTTGCATGACTTATTCTGACCACAATCTTTCCAAATATTACCAAATCCTCATCTTCAGCATATAGGTCCTTTAAATATTTAAAACCTGTAATTTCAGCACGCATCGTAACCAAAAGAGCTGATTTTCTACTCAATGCATCTGCAACTCGATTCATCTTCCCTGATTTGTGTTTGATAACGAAAGTAAACTTCTGAATAAAAGACACCCATCTTGCATGCATTCTATTTATATTCGTTTGACTATTAATAGTCTTTAAAGCTTGATGATCAGTGTAAAGTATGAATTCTCGTTGAACAAGATAATGTTCCCAAGTATGTAAAGCTCTCACAACAGCATAAAATTGCAATTCATATGTTGTCCACTTTTTTCTTGCTTCAGTCAATTTTTCACTATAGAAAGCGACTGGATGACCTTCTTGAGACAATACAGCTCCAACTCCCAAAATTGATGCATCACATTCTACTTCAAATAATTTTGTAAAATTTGGGAGAGTTAACACTGGAGCAGAGCATAACTTTTCTTTAATAAGAATAAAACTTCTATCTGCGGCTTCAGTCCACACAAGATTTCCTTTTTTCATACATTCTGTAATTGGACACATAATAGAACTGAAATTTCGGATAAATCTTCTATAAAATGAGGCCAAACCGTGAAAGCTGCGAACTTCATGAATATTCTGTGGTATTTTCCATTCTTTGATGGCCTTAATTTTGTCTTCATCAACTTTAATACCTTCTGCACTTATGACATAACCAAGGAACACAAGAATAGTAGTGATAAATTCACATTTTTTTAAATTGATAAATAGCTTTCAACACTAATCTCAAATGATGAATGTGATCTTTCTCATTTAAGCTATACACCAAAATGTCATCAAAATATACCACAACGAATGTACCAATAAATGGTTTCAAAATTTGATTCATCATTCTCATAAATGTACTTGGTGCATTAGATAGGCCAAATGGCATTACTAGCCACTCATAAAGTCCTTCTTTTGTCTTGAATGCAGTTTTCCATTCATCACCTGGACGAATTCGAATTTGATGATATCCACTCTTTAAATCAATTTTAGAAAAAACTTTGGAACCACATATCATGTCAGGCATATCATCTAGTCTTGGTATAGGAAATCGATATTTGACAGTGATTTTGTTAATTGCTCTACTATCAACACACATACGCAAATTTCTATCTTTTTTTGGAACTAATAGTGCTGGAACAGAAGAAGGGCTCATACTTTCATGGACCAATCCTTTCTGTAATAGTTCTTCAACCTGTTCTTGTAGAATCCGATTTTCTTCTGGGCTCATCCTATAATGAGGTAAATTTGGCAAGCTTGCCCCAGGAATCAGGTCAATATGATGTTGTATGTCTCTCAGTAGTGGTATATGATCAGGAATATCTTGTATAATAGAAAATTCGCTCAGCAAATCTTGTGCAGCCTTTGGAATGAATGATGAAATTTTCGCATCACTAGAAATCTTCTTTACAAGTAGAAATAAATCAGGCTTTTCTCTTAGTGTAGTGAAAAGCTCTTTTCGGTTTATGATCATCACTTGCTGTTTCTTTTCTTTTGTAGATTTCAGAGAATCTACATCCTTTACTGGGCGTAGAATAAATTTCTGACCATTCTTATAAAAAATATAATGATTTTCTTTGCCCTGATGAGTCACATTCAAATCAAACTGCCATGGTCTTCCAAAAATTATATGACATGCATCCATATCAATAACATCACATCTAATTTCATCAAAATAAATTTTTCCAATAGAAAATTTTACCAGACAAGTCTCCATAACTTTGGTTTCAGAATCTTTCTTTATCCAGCCAATTTTATACGGATGAGGATGCTTATCTGTCTTCAGTCCTAATTTTCGTACCATTGAAGAAGACACAATATTTTCGCTGCTTCCAGAATCTATGATAACATCACAGATTTTACCATTCATTGTGCACCTTGTCCTGAATATGTTGTGTCTCTGAGGATGTTCTTCTTTCTTGGGTGTGTACATCACCCTCCTGACAACTAAAGAACAAGCATATTCTTCATTTTCATCACCATCAACAACATTTTCTTGAACTTCTTCTTGATTTTCTTCTTCATGAGTTGCCTCTGTAAAATTCACTGTGCTACGCTTTGGGCAAACATTTGATTTATGTCCTTCTTCATTACATCTGTAACATTTAGAAACAATGTTAGGCATATAGGGATTCTTTTGTGATGAATTTCGCCCAGATTGAATAGGTGCATTTGATTTTGGTGCTACTGTAGTTGAGAGTCTTCCTAAATTTGGACATGAAGATATGGGTGCTTGCCTTGACCTGTCATGCTGAAAATTTGACATACTGCTAAGATTTCGTGTTCTTGATTTTCCTCTTTCTAATAGTGATTCAGCTCGTTCTGATGCCATAACAACATCATTTAACTTGAAGAAAGATTGTAATGCAACCTTTTCCTCAATATCCCATTTGAGACCATTTTTGAATCTGGAAATCATATAAGATTCAGATTCATTAATATCAACCCTGGAAGATAATCTATAAAATTCTTCACCATATTCTGCAACAGTCCGATTGCCTTGTTTGCAACTCTGCTATTGTTGATATAGAATCTGCTCAAAATCAGGGGGAAGAAATCTAGATTTGAGCAATTTTTTCATTTTATCCCAATTTCGAACTTGATCTTTCCCTGATCTGGCACGAGTAGTTTGGACCTGATCCCACCATGCAGATGCTCCACCTCTTAGTTTATAAGCAACTAATTTCACCTGTTTTTCGTCAGAAATCTTCATGTCTTCGAAAAATCTTTCAACTTCTGAAATCCAGTCAAGAAATTCTTCAATTTTCAAATGACCATTAAAATAGGGTAAGTCAATTTTCATTCGAAAATCTCCTGAATCTTCATTGTGAAATCTGCCCTTTGAGCTACCTGTTTCGTTTGTGAAATTTTTTTGAGTATGGTTGAAGTCATTACTTTTGTGGATATTTTGACCACGAGAATGAAGTTCTAATGCAGACATTCGAGCCAAGATTTGCTTCAATGTGTCATTCAAATCTTCAATTTTTTGCTCTATATAATTCTGGCATTCCGAAAATTCTGTTCTTGAAATTGGGCATACATCTGAACTTTCACTTTCATTGATTTGTAATCCCTTTCCACGTGACATCTTCTGAATAAAATCTGGAACGTTGACCTTGCTCTGATACCAATTGACGCAGCGGAGAATTTGTCTTGCTGAAGATCTGAAATATTTGATGCAGCTTTATTTGAGGTAAATAGAAATCTCGTTCTTGAATCCACAAAAACGTGATTTCTGTGAAGATCCTTCACCCTGAGTCCACAGAATGAATGAACTTCGACCCTTGAGTCCACAAGGGGTTGATCTTGAATCCACAAGATCAGAAGTGGTTCTTTGAACCAACAGGGATGGATTCCACTAGCAGAGAAGATAACTTTTTGAAAAGAAACTTCGAATTCTATTCATAAAAATATGGCCTTGCTCTTAGCTACATCAGAGGCCTTTATATATGCTTGAAAGATAACAAACTTACAAGAAATTCGGATCTCTAGAGATCCTACAAAACATGAAATCTGTTAAAACAAACCTAAAATGCAAGAGGTTCTCATAAGAACGTCATTAACTAACTACAATTCTAGAAGTAATTAAAAACAGCCCTAAAGTTAAGGAAGCTTGTTGCAAACGTCCTTAACTATTAAAATAACAAAAACATGAAAGAAAATAATAGATTTGAACACATTTAACATGTGCTAAATCTATTCTTAGACGAAATCAGTCTTCACGCCTCATGTTCTTCAAGACCACTTGAATTTGGCTGGAACTGAGTTATATCAGCATACTAAATTTACCTCATTATAGCATGAGTCCAGAAGAAAATCGGATTCTACATGAAAGGTTGAAGAACTCTTACAAAAAGTATAAGCCCTTGTTCTTTTCCTGCATTATAAGTTAGTGAATGTGCGTTGATAGTAGAGCAATGACTTAGTGGAACTGTAGCGTTCAACTCTCTGGAAAAGCTGATGACAAAGTTGGCTGATTAGAGGTTGAAATCATGACCTGAAATCCTTGAAGATCGTTATATCTGATAGAGCCTCCTCATCTCGAATCCACAAAATGAAGAAGATGGATCCCTTGAGTCGACAAGGGTTGATTCTGAATCTACAGAATCAAGAACCAGTTCCCTCTGTCCATAGGGATGCTGGAGTCCACCAGAACAGATGAGAATCTCTCAGGAAGAAAAAACTCACAAAATTCTATTGATAAAATAAGTTGAATGCCCTTGGACTACATGGGGGCGTCTTTAAATAGGCCAGAACCTGTGAAAAAGTTGCCAACTTTCAATTTCAAATGAAATTTGAAATTCAGAAGGGAAATAAATGTCACAAATAAAAAGAGGAGTGGATTAAAATCAAAAGTGAAATTTGAAAACCAGAAGTGTCACAAATAGAAAGAGGAGTGGATTAAAATCAAAAGTGAAATTTGAAAATCAGAAGTGTCACAAATACGAAGTGGATTAAACAGGATTATGAAAAGTGGTAAAGATAGAAAGTGGTGTCTAAAATAGAAAGAGAACAAAGAAAGGATGAGACGTAAATGTTGGTGTAAAATATAGAAAGTGCTCTAAATATTGAAGGCCTAAAGATAGACAGTGAACGAGATGTTGAAAGGATAAAAAAATAGAAGCTTTTAAAAATGGAGAGTTAATCTTCAGGTCTTCGTTTATTTTGCTTCAATATATGTCATATTGGTTGGCTGCATTAAGCAATGAACAAAATCGCTGTCAAATATCGATTTCTTATACCAATATGTTTGAGATTTTATGATATGTTTGACATTTTATGTGGTTCTAAAGTTCTTTTAAAATCGACTTAAATAGTGAATATCATCAAATTAGAATTCCTCCAGGTGATGAATGGAAGATTGCATTCGAGACAAAAGGACCTTCTGAGTGGTTAGTAATGCCTTTTGGCTTATTTAATGCACCAAGTACATTTATGAGAATGATGAATCAAGTTTTGAAACCATTTATTGGTAAATTCGTTGTGGTATGTCTCGATATA
Source organism: Spirodela polyrhiza (assembly GCA_024713555.1). Classification (NCBI taxonomy): domain Eukaryota; kingdom Viridiplantae; phylum Streptophyta; class Magnoliopsida; order Alismatales; family Araceae; genus Spirodela; species Spirodela polyrhiza. The sequence continues at coordinate 3,818,956 of CM046548.1, read as the reverse complement.
TAGCTTAAATGAGAAAGGTCACATTCATCATTTGAGATTAGTGTTGACAGTTTAACAGAAAAATAAGTTATTTATCAATTTGAAAATGTGAATTTATGACTACTAGTCTTGTGTTCTTGGGTTATATCATAACTGCAGAAGGTATTAAAGCTTATGAAGACAAAATTAAGGCCGTCAATGAATGGAAAATACTACAGAATATTCATGAAGTTCGTAGCTTTCACAGTTTGGCCTCATTTTACAGAAGATTTATCTGAAATTTCTATTATGTCTCCAATTACAGAATGTGAGAAAAAGAAATATTGCGTGGACTGAAGCTGCAGTAGATCTTTTATTCTTATTAAAAAAAGGTTATGCTCTGCTCCAGTGTTAGCTCTCCGAAATTTTAGAAAATTATTTGAAATATAATGTGATGCATCAATTTTGGGAGTTCGAGCTATATTGTCTCAAAAACGTCATCCAGTCACTTTCTGATGTAGCCCAATTTCAACCAAATTTGAGTGATCTTGAAGAACAAGAGGCGTAAAGACTTATTTCGCTGATTAATAGATTTAGCACATGTTAAATGTGTTCAAATTCATTATTTTCTTTCACGTTTTTATTATTTAAGTAAATTTTAATAGTTAAAGACGTTTGTAACAAACTTCCTTAACTTTAGGGCTGTTTTTAACTTCTTCTAGTATTATAGTTAGTTAAGGACATTCTTAACAGAATCTCCTGAATTTTAGGTTTGTTTTATCAGTTTCCTATTTTGTAGGATCTCTAGAGATCCGAATTTCTTGTAAGTTAGTCTTCTTTTAGGCCTATATAAAGGCATCTAATGTAGCCCTAGAGGCATGCCATATTTTTATCAATAGAATTCGAAGTTCCTTTCTTTCCAGAAAGTTATCTTCTCTGCTGGTGGATTCCAGCCTTGTTGGTTCAGAGAACCACTTCTGATCTTGTGGATTCAAGATCAACCCCTTGTGGACTCAAGGGTCGAAGTTCATTCATTCTGTGGACTCAGGGTGAAGGATCTTCACAAAAATCACGTTTTTGTGGATTCAAGAACGAGATTTCTATTTATCTCAAATCAAGCTGCATCAAATATTTTAGATCTTTAGCAAGACAAATTCTCCGCTGTGTCACTTTCTATAGTGAAAAATTGAATATTAATCGAGTTATAGATGCATTAAGTAGAAAATCAGTTCTTCGGTTACGATGCATGCTAAAATTACAGGTTTCATTAAGTTATGGATTTTAACATATTTTCATTGTGTCAAAATTTCAATGAAAGGTCAATAACAATTCGTTTAAAGAAGATGAGACTGATGCAACCAAATTAGGGAGGTGCAGGAGAATAAGGGGCCTGAAGACTCATTTAGAGTCAAGATTTCAAGCCGCATCACATTTCATAATGACAACTTGAGGATGAGTTTTCTTGAAGAAGGGGAGACTGATGCAGCCCATAATGAAAAGGTCTAATGATGTAACCAGTTGATCAGAGTTACAATGGGAAAAAAAAGATTAAGAGCCAATTGACCTAACTACGAATTTGGGCTATAAAGTGATATTACTACATAGCCCATATAATCATAATTGATATTAGCATCTGAGAAAGTTATTTCATGTCACATTCCTTTTGGAATGTGCAACAGGCGTCAGCAGTAAAGGTTGTTAGTTTGTCCTGGGTCATATAAAGACAGTCGGAGCCTATTCCTTACTTTATGTCACTTTTTTCTCTTTAGAAAGTACTTTATGTTTTTATCATTTTATAATGTTCTTTAGGGAACAACTTTTAATGTTAGCAGAAGTAGTCTCTACCCCATGATCTTCTTAGGATCCTACCTTTAGGAGCATCTGTTTGACCTATATAAAGGCCCCATTGTAACCTGAGAAAGATAATTTTTTAAATATTATGTATTCTCTTTAGGCAACCCTTTGTGGATTCAAGGATTGAAGATTCTGAATTTGTAGATTCAGAAGTTAGTTTCTTCCACGTTGCTGTAGAGACTCTGATCAAAGGGTTGTGATTTGTGGATTCAAAGCCCAAAAATGTAATCTTCCGTGTTACTGTTTGATGTGGCCTTAAGTCGTTATTAGAATCATTATTCAATTTTAATTATTTCTAAAACTTGAGTCATGAAAAATAATATTAAATGAATATAGTGGTGAGCTAGGTAGTCTCCTCGGGACAAGCTTTTAGAAATCTTCTTATTATTTATTTAATGGATTATGAATTTGATATTCAAAGTAATGAGGGAAATAAAATGATAAATAAATGTAGATGTGAATTTAAAACTTCTACTAAAAACGAATATGCCTTAGAATGATAGAAATGGAAAAGAAAGAGATACAAAAATGATTAAAGATAAGAAAAATATATTTATTTCTCAAATCAAACAAGAAAATAATGAAAACTTTCTTAAAATCAAACTTACAACTCTTAGAGTGCATAGCTTGATGTCCACCTCTGGGTAGCGCTTCCCAATCTTGCATCCAGTTCAATGGAATATATTTAAGGTGAGAAAGGTAGATGAAAATGATAAAAAATCAATGATATATTCTTCAAACTCTATTTTTGCATGAAAAAGGAAAAAAAGTGTCTTCTCTCAAGAACAACTCAAGAACAACTCAAAAAAAGGATGTCTTTCTCTCTCCTCTTCCCCTTTTTGTTCCCCCAGATCTGCAAATAGCATTTTCCGTTTTAAATTCCTATTTCCTATCATATTTTTCCGATTCTTCTCCAATTTTCTAGCATTTTCCCCTTTTCTCGTGTGGCAATACCTAATATTGTCTATTTTACCAGACAATAATAGATATTTGCAAATATACCCTTATGCCGCGAGAGACAAAATAATTGATATTGTCTGTTTTACCAGATAATAACTGATATTTGTCAACATGTCTTCCACCACGTGGCTCTATGAAGACCGTTGGATTCTCAGCCCGTGATTTTGCTTAGAGAAAGGATGACGTGGCCTCTCATTTGCTGTCAGATCTATTCAGCTCTAACTGCCTTTTCGCATACTTTATCTGGATCCATGTGGTGCCCGATCATGTGCTGGTGGATGGAGACCTGGCTGCTTCTGGTGCGTCAGATCTGATGGTGACTGCCGTTAGATCTGGCGTTGGTTTTTGTGCAATGGTGGGCGGTGACATGGCGGCTTAAGGATCATCAGATCTTTGCTGCAGCTACCGCTCTGCCATCGGATCTGAGAATGGTAATAAACGCCATTTTAGGCCCATATTGGAAATATAAAAAATGTGAGGATCTATATATCTATCAGTGTCCCCTATTAAATGCATGCACTTCCTAAAGAGATGACCAGACCTGACTACCTGACGCAATTGATAATTTGACTTGCTGAAAATTTAGAGGATTTGTTACAACTTGATTTGAGATAAATAGAAATCTCATTCTTAAATCTACAAAAATATGATTTTCGTGAAGATCCTTCACCCTGAGTCCACAGAATGACTGAACTTCGACCTTTGAGTTCACACGGAGTTGATCAAAAGTGGTTTCTTGAACCAACAGGGAGGCTAGAATCCACGAGTGGAGAAAACTTTCTGAAAAAAAAGGAACTTCAAATTCTATTCCTAAAAATATAACATGTCTCTAGGGCTACATGAGAGGCCTTTATATAGGCCAAAATGATAACTAACATGCATAAAATTCAGATCTCTAGAGATCCTAAAAAATAGGAAATATGTTAAAACAAACCTAAAATTTAGGAGGTTCTGTTAAAACGTCCTTAACTAATTACAGTTCTAGAAGAAATTAAAAATGACCCTAAAGCAAAGAAAGTTTGTTACAAACGTCCTTCACTATTAAAATTGATTAAAATAACAAAAACGTGAAAGAAAATAATGAATAATAGATTTGAACACAATTAACATGTGCTAAATCTATTCTTGGATAAAATGAGTCTTCACGCCTCTTGTTCTTCAAGATCAATTGAATTTGACTGAAATTGGGCTACATCATTACTGGCTCTTAAGGATGATCTGGATTGAGACCTGGCTCCCAATAGGCATAGGAGGTGATCTATTTGGCCCAAATCCACAAATCAGGTCCGCAACCTGGTTCGTGAGGTGGTGTGCCCCTTAGGCCGACTTCTAGACACGGTGTGGCCTCCGGCCCACGTTGAGCCCATTATGTGGTGTGCCTATGGCCCATTAATGGTGTGCCCATTTTATCTTTTTATTATTTCATTTATTATATTTATTTTAATGCCTAAAAATATTGGAAAAATTGCATAAAATATATTTCAGTTAATCATAAAAATTTAACACAACAGGATTTTATTTCAAAATAAACTAAATGAGAATTAAGCTTCAACATATTAAATACATTTTCATCAATTTTCTTTTTATTCATAAAATATCAATTTAAATCAAGATTTAAGGAGGTTTGTCAAAATGACAAGTAAAATAATTAACATGATAACTTGTGAAATAATTCTCAAATATGTATTATTCTTCCTGAATTAGTAACACATTAATATGTAATTTTTACAAGTTATCACTGTTGCATCATATCAATGGTCAGACGAATATAAATAGAATGTGATGTAATCAATTGATTAGAGTGTCAATAAGGAAAAGTCAAAGATTAAGAGCCAAGTGTCCCAACTACGAATTTCAGTCATAAAGTGATATTACTACAAGGCCCATGTAGTCATAATTGAAATTGACATCTGAGAAAGGTACTTTATGTTACATTCATTGTGAAATGTGCTGCAGACATCAACAACAAATGTTGTCAGTCTGTCCTAGGTCATATCAGGTTAGTCAGAGCCTGTTCTTTACATTATGTCATTTCTGTCTCTTTAAAAAGTACTTTATGTCTTTATCTGACACAGTAGTGATGCAGAAGATAAACAAGATCTGGGTTTGAATCCACAAAGCTCTAATCTTGGAGAAGAAATCAAGCTTTGAATCCACAGATTCGGAGTCTTCAACCCTTGAATCCAAAAGGGGTTACCTAAATCCACAAACAAGAGAGAAAGGTTCTCACAGGAGAGAAAACTGATTCAACTTAAAAGTAAGTATTTCAGGTTAAATTGGGGGCTTTTATATAAGCCTAAAAAGGGGGTGGGGCACTCACAAAAGGAGGATCCTAACAGATCATGGGGACAGAGTCTGACTAACACTGAAATGAATTAAAGCAGACAATGATAGATTGAGATCTTTGACAAATCTTTTGGAAAGACTCTGACTAACTTTGAAATGACCTGAAGTAGGCTCTGATAGGTAGATATACCAAGCAGATCTTCGGTACAGATTCTGACAGTCTGAGATCCTGAGCATATCTTGAGTATAAACTGAATCACATTAAAGTCCCTTCTAGAAGGAAAGAGATATAAAGTGACTTCTAGAAGTGAAAGGACATAAACTATTACTTTTCGGACCTCCAGCCCACTAGTGACATATGTGGGCTCTCTTTTTAGCACCTTTCACTTTATGACCCAAATTTGGAGTAATTGGGCCCAACTTCGAAGTTAAGACTTTAACTTGTGTCTTGGGCTATATCACTATCATTTTAGAATGTTATATAAGGAACCACTTCCAATATTGACAGAGTTTGTTTCTAGTCACGTCAAAGCAGTAATAGTCTCTGATTTAAAATCTTTTCAGGATCTTGCTTTTGGGACTGCCCCAACTTCTTTTTGGCCTACATAAAGGCCTCCCTTGTAACCTGCGAACGATATCTTTTTAGTATTATGTATTCTCTTCTGTGAGAGCTCCACCTTTTTACCTGTGGATTTAGGCGACCCCTTGTGGACTAAAGGGTTGAAGATTCTGAATCTGTGGATTCAGAAGTTAGTTTCTTCTCCAAGTTTTGAGTTTTGTGGATTTAAGCCCCAAACTTGTTATCCTCCACATTATTGCGTCATAATGCATGCAAGATGACTTTGTTTTATTTAAAAATTTACTTTTGTTATCAAACACAAATAAAAGGAAGATGAATTGAGTTGCAGATGCATTGAGTAAAAAATCAGCCCTTTTGGTTATGATGCATGCTTAAATTACAGATTTGTAATATTTAAAAGACCTATATGCTGAAAATGAGGATTTTGCAAATATTTGGAAAGATTGCTGTGACAATAAGTGATGCAAAGGATTCCACATTCAGGAAAATAATCTTTTTTGTGGAAATCAACTATGTATTCCACCAACATCATTACAAGAGAAATTAATTTATGAATTACATGCAGGAGGTCTTGGTGGACATTTGGGATATGACAAAACCTTTCAACTGATTGGAGAAAGATATTATTGGCCTCAACTAAAGAGAGAAGTGGAAAATTTTGTAAGGAGATGTCAAATTTGTCAAATTAACAAAGGGCACTGTAAAATATAGGGTTATATATTCCACTGCCAATTCCAAAGATACCATGGGTTGATCTGTCTATGGACTTCATTTTAGGATTATCATGTACTCAGAGAGGAGGTGACTCTGTTTTTGTGGTTGTAGATCATTTATGAAAAATGGCTCATTTTATTCCTTGAAGAAAAACAAATGATGCTGTTCAGATAGCCAATTTATTTTTCAAAGAAATAGTTCATTTACATGGAGTCCCAGAGTCCATAAGTTCAGATAGAGATTCAAAATTTCTCTCAGATTTCTGGAGTACTCTTTGAGGGAGATTTAATTCGTGCTTACAATTTAATACCACAAGTTATCCACAAACATATGGTCAAACAAGATCTCCAACATATGAAAACTTCGTAACTTAATTCGTTGTCTTTCAGGAAAAAGACCAAATAGTGAGATCAAGGTGAATTTTTCTATAATTCAATATTGAATTGTTCAACAGGTCAATCACCTTTTTTGATTATATATATAGTTTGTCCAAAGTTTCTACTTCATTTAGCAGATTTGCCCAAGTTATCTGGAGCTAGTGTTTCTACAAACAACATGGTAGAAAACTTCAAGACAATGTATGAAAAGGTGAGAAAAAAACTTTCCTCCAATTATGCCAAATACAAAGGCACAACCAACAAAAAGAAGAGAAAAAAGGTTTTTGAAGTTGGAGATCTTGTTATGGTGTACTTGATATATCCTAAGACACAAGTTGAAGTCTTAACTTCAAAGTTGGGTCCAATTATCCTAAAGTGCTAAAAAGGGAGCCCACATATGTCACTAGTGGGCTGGAGGTCCGAAAAGTAATATTTACTTTCTACTTTATGTGATTTCACTTCTAAAAGACACTTTATGTCTCTTTCCTTCAAGAAGGAACTTTAATGTGATTCAGTTTGTATGATGTATCCAATATCACATTCACTGGCGAAAAAGACTTCAAGACCTGAAGATCAACGTTATAGTTTTAGACTTTCTATATTTAAAACCTTTTATTTTTAGAACTCTTTAGACCCTTCTATTTTTAGAACCTTCTATTTTTAGAACTTTTTATTTTTAGAACCTTTTATTTTTAGAACCTTTTATTTTTAGAACCCTTTGCACTAGCTCATCTACCTTTTATTTTAGATCTCATCCTATTATTACCACCATAAATCCCATTCTTTATTCAGCACCTTCCTATTTTAGCCTATTTAAAGCCTCTTTTTATTTCTCCTCTTTTCTATATTTATTTCCCTTTTATAACTATCACCTACCTTTACACCACCTTCTACAAAAGTCTATTTCATTCTATTTTAAGCCCATTTTTATTTTAGAAACTTTCTCAAATTTATTTCCCTCCTAATTTTCAAATTTCGTTTGAAATTCAAAGTTGGTGCCTTTTTCACAAGCTTTGGCCTATTTAAGAACGCCCCATGTAGCTCAAGGGCATTCAACGTATTTTTTATGAATAGAATTTCTTGAGTTTCTACTCCTTGAGAGTTTCTCCCTTCTGTTGGTGGACTTCAACATCCTTGTGGACTTAAGGAGTTAGTTCGTTGGTTCTGTAGATTCAGGGTCCGCCCTTGAGCACCAAGGGAATATCTTCTTTGTTTTGTGGATTCAAGACAAGGAGGCTTCACCAGAAATCTCGACTTTTGAGAATTCAAGTCGTGATTTCAACCCATCTTCCACTAACCTCAACATCCACTCAACTCAAAGGGTCATCACCAACAATTTTGCTGCGTCACTGTACCCAAGATATGCTTAGGATGTCAGATTGTCAGAGTATGTACCTAAGATCTGCTTAGTACATCTATCTGGTAGAGCTTGCTTCAGGTTATTTTAGAGTTAGTTATAGTATTTTTAAAAGAGATGTCCAAGATCTCAATTTGTCATAGTCTGTTTTAATTCATTTCAATGTTAGTCAGACTCTGTCCCCAGGATCTGTCAAGATCCTCTTTTTGTGAGCGTCCACCCCCTTTTTAGGCCTATATAAAGGCTCCCATTGTAACCTAAGGTATTGACTTTTGAGTTGAATCAATTTTCTGTCATGTGAGAACCTTCCCCTCTTGCTTGTGGATTCAGGCACCCCCTTGTTGATTCAAGGATTGAACACTCCAAATATGTGGATTTATAGGTTAGTTTCTTCCCCAAGATTGGAGCTTTGTAGATTCAAGCTCAAATCTTGTTTATCTTCTACATCACTATAACATCATTTGGTATAAGAACAAGTCAACATTATAATCAAGGTTCAAAGATGTCATAAGGTAAATCTGTTCATATTGATGATGATGATTTACCTAAAGTTGCTCCTATGTTAAAGTCAAATTTTCTTTTATTTTAAGATCGAATAGATCAAAAATTTGATAATCTTAGTGAAACTTTGAAACAACTTTTGGCCAGAATGAGTACATTAGAGAGTCATTCATGCCCTCTTAGAAAGTCACTTTTGTCTAATCTTCATCAGATACTGTATATTTGGTTCTACAAGTTCTAAATAAAGATCTGAAGAAGATAATTTTTAAGATTTCCGTATGAAGATTGACTTACCATGTTTTAATGGCCATTTGAAGATTGAAGAGGTTTTAGATTGGTTAGTTGAAATAGAATGATTTTTTGAGTATATACAAATTTTAGATGAAAAGTAAGTAAAGTTATTGACTTATAAACTGAAAGGTGGAGCATCTGTCTAGTGGGATCAATTACAAACCACCCATACAAGGTCAGGCAAAGAACCTGTACGATCATGAGAAAAAATGAAGAAACTCTTGAAATCTCTTGTTTTCTTCTCTAAGATTATGAACAAATTTTATATCAACAATATCAAAATCGCAGACAAAGAAATAGATTAGTTTCTGATTATGTTCAAGAAGTTTATCGTTTATCTTCTTAAATTGACTTGACATAATCTAAGTCATATATGATCTCAAGATTTAAATGTGATCTTAGAAGGGAAATTAAGGATAAAGTAGCTTTACAATCATTTTTCATGCTCAATTATATTGTAATGGCTACAGAGTGTGCTGAAGCCTTATTAGAGGGAGGAAAAACCAGAATTCAAAATTTTGAAAATTAGAATTCAACTCTTCAATCAGAAAGATGAAGGTCCACTGATTTTTCTTTTATACCCTACAACGGGCCACTTAATCAAAGTTCTGTTAGATCAATGGAATAAATCTTACTACACAAGTCACTTCTAACAAAAATCCTTATACTCCTAATGTCGTTCCTAAATGTTACATGTGTGGAGAAAATGGACACAAATCAAATCTATCCTAAACGTCGAACAATAACCTTGTAGATTATATTGAAGAGGAAACAGAATATGAAGAACCAGAAATTGAAGGTGAGCAAGAAGAAAATTTTATTGAATTTGATACTGAAGATGTATTGACCCATTCACCTGTAGTGAGAAGATTGATGTATTCATAATAAAAAGAAGAAGACCCACAATGTCATAACATTTTCAGAACAAGATGCATTGTGAATTCTAAGATATATGATATAATAATTGATAGTGGCAGTAGGGAAAACATTTTCTCTTCTATTATGATTAAAAAATTAGATTTGCAGACAAACCCACACCATCATCCATACCAAATTAGTTAAATCAAGAAGAAAACATAAATAAAGTTTCAGAGACGTGTTTGATTAAATTTTAAATTGGTAAAACATATTCTAATGAAGTGCAATGTGATGCTGTTGAAATGGATGCTTGTCACATGATATTAGGCAAACCATGACACTTTGATGTTGATGTTATATATCGTGGTAAGGAAAGTATTTATATTTTCTATAAAAATTGATGTAGCCAAGTGCTCATAATGACAATGAGGAAAAGTCAGAATAAGAGCTAAGTGGCCCAATTACGAATTTGAGCCATAAAGTGATATTACTACAAGGCCTATATAGTCATAATTGATATTGACATATGAGAAGGTTACTTTATGTTTTGTTCCTTGTGAAAGGTGCTATAGGCATCAACAGTAAATGTTGTTAGTCTATCTTAGGTCATTTTAAGATAGTCAGAGCCTACTCTTTTTTCTTCATAAAATACTTTATGTCTCTATCATTCTAAAATATTCTTCAGGGAACAACTTTCAATGTTAGCAAAGTCTGTTTTTAGTCATGTCAAGTATTAATAATTTATCCTAAGATCTTTACATGATTCTACTTTTGGGAGCCCTAAGCTTCTTTTTAGCCTATATAAAGGCCCCCCTTGTAACCTGAGAAGGATATCTTTTGAAGTATTATGTATTCTCCTTTGTGAGAGCTCTCTCTTTTTACTTGTGGATTCAAGCGACCCCTCATGATGCAACTAATCAATAGGACATCTATTTGAACAAAACATACGAAGACTTGGAGATCAATTTTTTATTTTTTTGAAGTTCTATTTTTAGAAATTTTTATTTTTAGACCTTTTTATTTTTAGATCCTTTTGACATTTCGTTCAATTTCTATTTTTAGACCTTCCATATTTAGATCTCTTTCTATATTTGACACTTTCTATATTTACGTCTCATCCTTTCTTTTTTCCTTTCTATTTTGGATATTACCTTTTATGTTCACCACTTTCTAAAATCTATTTTACTCTATTTAAAATCTATTTCTATTTCTATTCTTTCCTCTATTCATTTCCTTTCCATAACTATCACCTGCCTTTACACCACCTTCTAGAAAAGCATATTTCATTCTATTTTAAGCCCATTTCTATTTCAGAAATATTATTAAATTTATTTCCTTCCTAATTTTCAAATTTTGTTTGAAATTCAAAGTTGGCACCCTTTTCACAGGCTCTAGCTTATTTAAAGACGCCCTCATGTAGCCCAAAGGCATCCAACTTATTTTGTAAATAGAATTTTGTGAGTTTTTTCTTTTTGAGAGTTTCTTCCCTTTGTTGGTGAACTCCAGCATCCTTGTGAACTCAGGGAGCTAGTTCATTGGTTTTGTGGATTCAAGATCTGCCCTTGAGCATCAATAGAATAACTTCTTCATTTTGTGGACTCAAGACAAGGAAGCTTCACCAGAAATCTTGACTTTTGAGGTTTTAAGTCATGATTTCAACCCCTCTTCTGTCAACGCACAGGGTCATCGCCTATAATTTCGCTACGTCACCTTGTGGATTCAAGGGTTGAAGATTCTGAATCTGTGAATTTCGAAGTTGGTTTCTTCTCCAAGTTTTGAGCTTTGTGGATTCAAGGCCCAAACTTATTATCTTACATGTTACTATTGCGTTAAAAATGATAAAAAATTTATTTTGGCACCAATACAGGACAGTGATTTAGCAAAGGAAAAGAAGAGAGAAGAAAAGTAATGCTCATCAATCAGACAGAGTTTCTTAAAGAGTTTGATATTAATACTGTATTATTTGTTGTTGTTCAAAAACCTGATTCAAACACCATAATCGAAGATAAGATACTAAAAGCTGTTGAAAATTTCTTATCTGAATTTTCTGTAATTTAATAACTATCAACTCATCTTCCAACAATGTGAGATGTACAACATCATATTGATCTTATACTAGGAGCTAGCTTGTCAAACCTTTCACATTATAGGATGACTCGAGAAGAAAATCAAATTCTTCAAGAATAAGTCAAAGAGTTATTGAGTAAATGATTGATAAGAAAAAGTATGAGCCCATGTTCTATATCTACTTTACTAGTTCTAAAGAAAGATGAAAGTTGGCGGATGTGTGTTGATAGTAGAGCTATCAATAAGATAACAATTAAGTATAGATTTTCAATTCCGTGCCTAGATGGCATGTTGGATATTCTATGTGGTTCTAAAATTTACTCAAAAGTTAATTTAAAGAGCGAATATCATCAGATCCGAATTCGGCGAAGAGATGAATAGAATGGTATATTTAAAACTAAGGCCAGTTTTTATGAATGGTGGTCATACCTTTGGATTTATCCAATGCCCTCAGTACCTTTATGAGAGTGATGAATTAGGTTTTGAAATCTTTTAGTGGTAAATTTGTCGTTGTTTATTTTGATGACATTCTTATTTATAGTATTACAGAAGAATAACACATTAAACATCTCAAATCTATGTTTAAAGTGTTACAACATAATGAATTATATATTAACTTGAAAAAATGTGACGTCATGATCACTAGTTTGTTATTCTTAATATATATTGTAAATGCAGATTAGATCAAAGTAGATGAAGAAAAGGTCAGAGCTATTAAAGATCGGTCAACACCAACAACAATTCATCAGGTTTGAAGTTTTCATGTGTTGTCATCATTTTATAGAAGGTTCATACAAAATTTTAACTAATTTGTATGTCAAGAATATCAACCAAAGGTTTTTATTTACATGATGATTTCTTATTTCGAGGAACATAGTTATATATTCCTCATACCTCTTTAAGAGAGAAACTACTATAGGAATTACACTCTTTAGGTTTAGTAAGACACCTTAGTTGAGATAAGACATTACAGTCAATTGAAGAGTGGTATTATTGGTCCAAACTAAAGAAAGATGTAGAAAATTTTATTCGTAAATGTCAAGTTTGTCAAATATTGAACTATACACACGTTTGTTGATTTCACAACATCTATGGGTTGATATTTCTATGGACTTTATATTAGGTCTGCCATAAACACAGACATGAGTTGACTCAATTTTCGTTGTCATTGATAGATTTTTTAAAATGACATACTTCATTGCATGTAAAAAGACAAATGATGCAAGTCAAGTGGCCAATCACTTCTTTGAAGAAATTATTCGTCTATATGGAATTTCTGAGTCAATTACATTTGACAAAGATTCTAAGTTTATATCTCACTTCTAGCGAACTCTTTGGTAAAGGTTGACACATTTTTTAAATTTAATAGCATTAGTAACCCACAAACTGATGGGAGAACTAAAATTGTGAAGAGAACTCTTGACAATTTAATTCATTGTATTTCATGAGAAAAGTCAAAACAATGAGATTATACTTTGGTTCAAGCAGAGTTTGTTTACAATTCGATGATTAATCATTTACCTAACCAATCTCTATTTTCAATAGTATATTGTTTTCTTCCAATAATTCTATTGGATCTATTACAAGTATCAAAATTAGTTGGAACTAATATTGTTGCAAACAATATGATGAATCATATCAAAACACTTTACGAAGGTGTGATACACAATCTCACAACAAATTATGAGAAATATAAAGCAACAACAGGTATGAAAAAAAGAAAAAAAATATTTGAAGTTGGAGACAAAGTGATGGTATACTTTTGAAAAGAACGATTTCCCGTAGATAGCTACAACAAGTTGAAGTCAAAGAAATACAGACCATATCAAGTTCTAAAGAAGATCAATGATAACGCATACCTCACTAAGCTCCCACCAAATATGACTATTTCACCCACATTTAATGTCAGTGACATATACGAGTATTACGAATATTCAAATGAAGACTCAAGGACGAGTTTCTTGAAGAAGGAGATACTGATACAGCCCAAGACACAAGTTGAAGTCTTAACTTCGAAGTTGGGCCTAATTATCCTAAATTTAGGTCATAAAGTGAAAAGTACTAAAAAAAGAGCCCACATATGTCAATAGTGGGCTAGAGGTCTAAAAAGTAATATTTACTTTCTACTTTATATCCTTTCACTTCTAGAAGGCACTTCATATCTTTTTCCTTTTAGAAGGGACTTTAATGTGGTTTAGTCTATACACAAGATATGCTCAGGATCTCAGATTGTCAGAGTTTGTACCTAATATCTGCTCTGTATATCAAAATGTCAGAGCCTACTTTAGGTCATTTTAAAGTTAGAGTATTTCCAAAGGATTTGTTCAAGATCTCAATCTGTCAATCTACTTTAAGTCATTTTAGTGTTGGTCAGATTATGTCCCCAAAATTGATTAGGATCCTCTTGTAAGCGCCCCACCCCCTTTCTTGGCTTATATAAAGGCCTCCATTGTAACTTGAGCTCTTCACTTTTTAGTTGAATTAGTTTTATTTCATGTGAGAACCTTTCCTTTTTGTTTGTGAATTGTGGCCACCCACTGAAGGCTCTAGGTATATCTGAGGGAGTTGGGAGGATGGTTCACCAGTCACCAAAGGCTTTGATCGTGTAAAGGAAGGAGAAGACGGAATTGTTATCACCGGTGAACCTTTGCCCTTTTTATTTTTTTGGTGATAATTGATAATTATGGTTTTACTCTACAATAATTGATAAATGTTGATATGTCCCTTCATGACTTAAGTACATTGGTTACGTGGCATGCTCTCCATTGCTTGATCGGTCTTACTCTTGGGGGTATGTGGCACTTCTTTGTGACATTAGATCACCACGCACAATCTGTTAAATTTAATTAAATCACTAGGGGGTATGTGGCATGTCTTGAAAAATCAGAACATATTAACATGATATGAGTATCAAACCGTTGTTGATTCATCACCAAAAAAGCAAAAACTTGGTAGAAAGGCTAAATCTCATTGTTTGTTTTTTTACTCAAATAAGAGATAAAGCAAGAATGAAAATAAAGTAAAAAATGATAATTAAATTTGTAAATGTCCATAGTTGCTCATCTGTAGCTATCACCCTAAGAGAACTTTACTGAAAAAGCTTGAAATTTCATCAACTAATATGCTTCATATCACAAAAACTTTCTCCATTTTCCTTGGAAGTTCCTTTAGATCATCATCCTTGAAAATCTCAACAATCAGCACAAAATGACGAATTCTCACTTGTTTGTTTCACCATCCAAAGTAGTATAAATGATTACTTACACATGGATGATGTAGTTTGAAATGTTGACCTCTTGCTTTTTGGCTTTTTTTGACTTGGCCCATAAATCTCTTGACACATACTCCTGCTGATGTAGTCATAAATAACTATATTTCTTACCAATGATTTTGATGACTTCTAAATTGTCAATAATTACTAGAAAATTACTTCATAAGTTCCTTGAAAAACAAAAAAACAATTTCTAGATTTCAACTTCACAATTTTTTTAAAAAATTTAAAATATTTACCATGATTGCAAGCCTTTAGTAATCATGTTCGTACATGGATTAAAAATCATAAATATATTCATATACGAAAATTATAAAAATAATCAAATCAAACATAAACTCATTATGTAGTTTCCAAAACAATACTAGCATATTTAAACTTTAACAACTATTATTTACATTAGTTCATGTAACAATTACTTCAATATTAACTCAATTATTATATAAAAAATAAGGCATTATCAGATGCCTATATAAGCATCAAAGTAGAAGACTCTATCTCCTATCTACAAGTACTTTTTTCAATGGAGCATAAATTGAAAGAACTACTTGATTTGATACAATTGCTACCACTTGAATTAAAAAGTAAATCTAAAATAAAAAATTTAAATCAGGAAAAAATTTGTGTTCCAAGATTTTTCTTTATCTTAAATTCATAAAGGTTGAAAACTCATCTCTTGAGTTTACGAAGGCTGGTGTTGAGTCAACAGAACAAAAAGGATCCTTTGAATCTATTGAGGAGGCTAGAATCTAATATTAGAGAAGAGGACTTAGAAAAAAGAAAATTATAGGTTCTATTGCAAAAAAATCCAGTTACATGAGATGCATAAAATATGACTAAATAATTATTAACTTACAAGACATTCAGATCTCTACTGGTCATAAGAAAGAGGAATTATGTTAACAACACTCTAAAGTTATTAAAATAGTCAAAAATGAAAAAGCGCCCCTACAATTAAGGAAGGTTATGCTAAGAACGTCCTTAATTAGCAAAGGTTATTGAAATAATAAAAAAACTGTCCTATAGTAAGAAATTTTCTGAAATAAATAAATAATATATGTTAGGCATAGCCATCTAATCTCCACCTTAAATAACTATAGGATTTCTACGAAATCATTAAACTAGAAAATATAAAAAATATAGAAATACAGGTTTAGATACATTTGACGTGTGACAAATCTCTTTTTGCATCAATTAAATATGTCAACGTCACTCTTCTAGATCAAGTGGCTTGAGCTGAAACTAAGTTTCATTAGTTTGCCCTCCTTTAAAAAAATCGTCATCAAGTTTTCATCTTTTTTAGGTAATACTCATATAGATCTATAATATTGAAAGTAGAAAATATTCACAAAGTTTCAAGAAAATCAAGAAGTATTATCGTTGAACTTTTTTGTACTCACCTTCTTCTAAGTGCCAGATGTAAGTCTCTCCTTCCTTTAACTATACTATAGCAAGATCACCAATTGAGTCATACATGAGCAAGCCTCGTGTGCTCTATGCTGATGTAGTGATGTGTTGTAACAATGTGTGTAATTTGCACACGAATCGTCTCTCATAGTGTAATCTACCATTTGGCTATGGGGAGGGACCTTTTAAAACATGCTCTTTTACACGGAAAGGGCATTCAATAACGAATAAAAAATAACGACTAGTGAGATCGATCCAATGGCTCTCTCTCTCTCTCTCTCTCTCGGTGGTTGTTCTCAGTTTTTGGCGTCCCTCGCGGAAGAGAGCCAGTGGGGGGATCTGATGACCGGGGCCCGCTCGAGCCTGCCTGTGTCGCCGAGGCGGGCGATGAGCTTCCCGAGATGCCTCAGCTTGCGGCAGTTCTGTGCGATCAGGTTGGAGGTAGTCCATCGGAGCTCCTCGAGGACGAGCTCGTACCCGTCGCCGTAGGACTCCATGCCATCCGCCAGGAGCTGCCAGAAGAGCCCCCCCGCCGCGGGCCCTCCCCCGCCGGCCCTGGCGGACCAGTAGATCTTAGAGAAGACGGCCCCGAAGAGGGTCTCCCTCTGGGCGGGGGTGAAGCCGGGGTCCTTGCTGGACTTGCCGAACTCCGCCACCAGCAGCGGCTTCCGCAGGACTTCCCGCGCGTCCTCCAGGTGCGTGTCGAGCCATCTGCTCAGGAACCCCAGCTGGGCCTCCTCGTCCGCCGCCGGCATCCTTCGCAAGAACGAGCGGAGCTCAAAAACGGAACCCACCCGCGAAGGATTGATCGGATCAATGACTAAGAGGGGGCGGCTGACCATTGATCGGGGTACGAATGGACGGTGGCGAAGTCGATTCCCCCGATCTGGTTGTTGGCGATGAAGTCCGTGCCGACGTTGTGGCCGGCGACGAACTGCTTCTCCGGGGGCGCCGATTGGCCATAGAATCCTTCCAGCCCGGCTTCCAGGAGGTGATTCCCGTCGACCGACTTCACGTAAGCCGCCATCTCCGCGATCCAGTCCTGTTGCGTCCGCCTCGAGAGATTATGCCAAGAACCCTCTCTAGAAAGATGATGAGTCGACTGGTTCTGCAAGATCGGGGCAGGGTTTTCTAACCTGCAGCGTTTTCCCCGATGGGTCGGACGGGCATCTGGGCTCGTTCATCAGTTCCCAGGCGAGGATCGTGGGATCGTCCCTGTACGCCACTCCGGTGAACTTGTTCACCCTCGTGATCACAGCCTACCAAATCACTCTTCCGTCAACGAGCAGGCAGCGAGAGAGAGAGAGAGAGAGAGAGAGAGAGAGAGAGAGAGAGAGAGAGAGAGAGGAGGAATTCTCGATGCCTTGGCGTTGTTCTTGTAAAAAAGCTTGACGAGGGGATTGGTGAAGAACTCGTCGGAGGAGGAGATGGCCTGGCCCTGGCTCCTGGCCCAGCTGACGTACTGCTTCTTCCCTCCAAAGCTGTCGTAGTTGTTGGTGAGGCTCAGAATGAGCCGGATCCCGTGCTTACTCGCCTCTGATATCACGAAATCCAGACCCTGCTGCGGCCGGTAGGAAGTGAGAGGAGGAAAGAAGGGGAGGAGAGGAGAGCGTTCCGGCGAAATTTGCCGTAGTACCTCGAACACGCGCTCGTCGTAAACACCGGGGGAGCTCTGGAGGGCGCTGGTGTTTCCGCTGCCGCCGTCGCTGAAGGCCCAGGTCCTGGCGATGGCGAGGCCATGGCGGGAGGCCTGCCTGAAGGCGGAGGAGACCTTGCCCCTCTGCGACGGCTCCGCCGCCACGGCCATGAGCCAGTAGGCGTTGAACCCGTTGGCGAAGAATGGGTCGCCGTTCAGCATCAGGTGGAACCCCCTCACCCTGACGAACCCCTCCTTCCACACCGCATCCGCAGTGCGCCGCTGCCGGGTCAGGAACAGAAGCAGCAGGAAGACCGCCGCTCCCACCCTCTTCATCTCTCTCTCTCTCTCTCTCTCCCTCCCTCCCTCCCTCTCTTTCTCTCTTCAGACGCTGGCTTGCTGAGATGTGTCCGGCGCGAATCTATAAAGAAGGATGGGTTTGGAGTCTCCAGGGGTCGAAGACGACGGCGGCGGCCGTTGACAGCTTTCCGGGGGAAGAGCTGCCGCAGACAGATCTGCACAGAGAATCCGCCAACAGCCAACCGCCATCCTCTCCATCTTGAAGGCAGGTTCCTATCCCCGATTGAAGCCGGAGGAATCGAGAAGACTCTCTCTCTCTCTCTCACACACACACACACACACACACACACAAACACAATCTCTCTCCATCTCTCTCTCTCTGTCGTGCGCATGAGCTGGCCTCCTGCAGCATCATATGTGCGGGGGGTTGGTGGGAGACGATGAAAATGCGGAAGGATGCTACTCCTCGGGGTTGCCCCCGCAGAGTCCGAATGGCTGACCAATAACAAAACAAAACTGGCCACTTAGGAGCACGGAGAGAGCAGGGTCTGTGGATCGAGACGCAATTTTTTAGAGGGAGAAGGGTAGAGAGAGAGAGAGAGAGAGAGAGAGAGAGAGAGAGAGAGAGAGAGAGAGAGAGAGAGAGAGAGAGAGAGAGAGAGATAGAGAGAGAGAGAGAGAGAGAGAGAGAGAGAGAGAGAGAGAGAGAGAGAGAGAGAGAGAGAGAGAGAGAGAGAGAGAGAGAGAGAGAGAGAGAGAGAGAGAGAGAGAGAGAGAGAGAGAGAGAGAGAGAGAGAGAGAGAGAGAGAGAGAGAGAGAGAGAGAGAGAGAGAGAGAGAGAGAGAGAGAGCGAGGCACTCACCAAAAGGAAATCATCATCCGGGAACAGAAGATGCCACAATCAAACTGAAATCCGAACTTTGCGTGGCCAGCAACCACACCAAAATCATGGTTTACAAAGAAAAGGACCACTCCGGAGTCCCACTGATATGCCGTTCCCAAGTACTGCGCCGGGTTTATCTTATTGGCCTGGGATAGATGCCAAGTACAGATTGATGCGCAGCAAGAGCTTGCATCCCCAGTGGCGATGGCCAAACTGCATCTGCAGACGGCAACAATCCGCCTGTTCTCTACTTCTACAAGCTAAAACGAGAGTCACAGGAGGAGGAGCCCCTCAGAAGAAGCCGCCGGCTGACAGAGGAGAAAAGCAAACAAGTAGCCTGATCGACGACGGGGCGATCTCCAGGGATTATTTTCCACTGGGCCTTTCAAAGGCGAGCCGTCGGGGGGGCGCTGACCAGAAACACCACCCAGCCTTCTTCTCCAATGGGAAGAACAACTCAGTGAGCAAGTTTGGGGGATTTGCCAGGAAGAACGCTGTCGGGAAGCGTCAGCTCGGGGGGGACCTCGCGGACGACCCCCAGCATTGAGTCGTACTCCTCGTCCCGGCGGGCGAACTTCTTGCGGAGTGCCTTCTCCAGATCAATCTGGTCAAAGGCCTTGGCATTCTCTACAGCGTGGACTTGGGCCAGATTGGTGTACTTCGCAGCTGACTCGGATATGAAGGCGATCTCTTCCTCGGTGAGCTTCCGCAGGAACCTTGCCGGATTCCCTCCCCAGACCTGCAGTCGACAACTTCAACGATTTACCGCACAATAACCTTGGAATATATATATATATATATATATATATATATATATATATATGCTGGAAGAAAAGAGCGGCAGAACCTCATAACTTTTTTATCCATTCGTGGGCTCATGAGTAAATCGGGGGGTAGGATCTCCAAAAGTTTGGTTGAGGGTATGCAGCTGGCTTTGTGGAAGAATCTAGACGGAAATGGGTGTGAAATAATGCACAATGGACCAAGAAAGTCAACGATAACATTACAACGAATACAAAGAAAGGCCTCAATCGGTATTTCATCTCGCATCCTAATCCTCCCATTTATTTAGCAAGACGAGATAGCTGGCCCTTGCCTTCCGTATCAAGCCTTATTTCTTCGGAGAAGTTCCCGGAAAATGGGCTTCCGAATGGCAACTTGTGTTCCCAAAATGCCAATGCTAAGTTGTTAAAAACTGTGATGAATCAATCGCTATAAGCAGACGAGATGTTGTTCAGGAACGACCTCCCCAGAAGGGATCCTCGTGTTCTGTCTGACGAGAGCTCCGGCGGCGACCATTCCGTTCTTCTCGACCACAACTCCGTCAAGCAGGGTCGCACCCATGCCCACAAACGCCTCGTCCTCAACAGTGCACCCATGTAAGACGGCACTATGCCCTGCAAAAGCCAGGCACTTCAAATAAAATCGCTTCCACACAAAGTAAACCCTCAAGATTCTCGACCTGAACCTAATTAGAAAGAGAGATACAACAGCAAGAGGGCCAAAAAGCATAGTGAAGGAAGAGAAGTCCAATCCCCATGGAAAAAGTTGAGCGAATGTGGCCCTGGGGAAGTCTCTCGGAAGAAAATAATCTTTTGATATATAAGATCAAAGGACAAGTGCCCCGGATGCAGGCAAATGGGATGCAGAACCAAACTGAGTGACTCACCAACTGTAACGTTGTCTCCAATTATTGTTGGGAAGACCTTCCCAGCTAAATTAGACTTGGCCACATGCACGAGAGAATTGTCTTGTATGTTAGTCCCAGATCCGACTCTGATGCTGTTAACATCACCTGGAATTTGAAAGCTTTGTTGGTCAAAGAGAATACTAGCAGCATCAATTCTGATGCAATAGTGAAACAATAATCTGCGACAAAGGATAGAAATCACAAAATCCCACAGTGATGAGAGCAGTCAGATAAAGGAAAACGATGATCTATAAAAGCTAAATGCCACACACAATCCTCATGCTAAATACTTCTCCACAACACCTTATTTGGGTCCAAGACATTCACAAACTAAAAATAAAATCATGTTTAAACCTATTTAATGTGCAGGCAAAGAATCATACGGAAATGGGTTTTCTTCATTCAAGAGGAAAATGTGTGGAAACTCCCCTATACATTGGCAATTTCGTTTCCCAGCAAAAGCACGTACTGTTTCTCCTCGTTGGTCACCACTGACCATCGTCACCCACCTCCTGGTTTCCCCTGCCAGCCACATCCACTGTGAGGATGATCAACGGAGTCCAGGTTGTGGGGTTAGAACCATACATGATGAAATTTATATTAAAGCACCTTCCTAAGTTTTCTTATTTTATGCTTTTAAGTAAAAAGGAAAATACCAACACCATTCGATAAACTTCTGTGTGACCTATTTCCCATAAAAATCTGCATCGTATCAGCAGAGCTCCAGCACTTCAAAGGAAGCAACATGGCGCCAGGTCAACCTTACTGACATGGAGGCCCAAACCCCTCAAGTCGAATGGATTTGAATGGTACCATTCCTCAATGTCCAAACAACACATTAGTATTAGGCAAAAATCTTCACATTTATATCCCTTGATGGCACAATGCTATCAGAAGCTGGTTGCACAGAAGAGAAGCGCCATGCAGAGAAAAAGATAAAATCAGGCAGGACGTTTTCCTTTTGCTTTTGTTGGATGTTTGACTAAGTCATAAATGGATTGAACAGAAACGAAGTCCACTGGTGCTGAGAGGTAGAAATGTGAACAAAGTGAGGTTCTCTTGTTCTTTTCCCTTTTTCTCCCCCACACTTGCTAAGTGTTTGCCCAGAAGAGAGGTTCAACAGGTAGACAAAGAAAGATGCATGCGGCAGAAAAAGTCAAGAGCAAAACCATACAAAGTGAAGTTCAACAATTTAAGCCAGGAAACAAGAAGAGAGACACAACCTACGCAAGATATTCACTAAAATAAATATTATGCAACTGCAGAATAACTGGTCAAGTTCAAAATAACATTTTAAGATAAAAACCGAATCAATCAATGAAAGAAATCCTATAGCTATGAGATGCAAGATAAAGACATATACAACATAAGACCAATCCATTAGAAGACACAGCAACAATCTTCCCCTTAATCTTGCATTGGCAGTATCATCTTGTAGTACCATTGCTTTTTCAGCCTAGATCTAACTAATCCTGCAAAGGTTAACCTACATCTCCTCACTTATTTGTGCACTTCAATCACAACGTCCATATTTTAATTTGCTATGTAAGTAGCAGACATCATTGAGAAATGACACAATAGGAGAAAAGAAACGCCTTATCCATCTCGTGGGATAGATAGGCTTTCTAAAGTTAGTAGGGACAAGACGAATGTTAAATAAAATCACAGCAGAAGGGACTGACTATATGCTACATACTGACTAGCTGGAGGAAATAAAAGCAGCTACCCATTGTTATAGATAAGAGTAATAACAGACTGCATAGAATCTCATTAAATCCGTAGACACACTTTTTCAGGTTGATGGCGGATAGTCAAGTAGCACTGATTTGATTGATAAACTTCAATATCAGTCACATGGCAAAGGCTCCTAGGTATTTTACCAACCACCGTGATCAGAATCACCACAGGTAGAAACATCAAGGATGGACAGCAGGAAAACATATCATACAATCGACAATAGCAGGATCCATAAAATTAGGAGCAGTCATAAGTTGACTGGCCAAATTATCAGGATAGAAAACATCAGGAAATAGAAAGCCGAGATAAGGCTACAAACTAGATCTCAGTGGCCCGATGTATTATGAAGAAAACAAGCACTGTCACTACGAAAGTTCAAGTTAAATTTGATTGGAGTTACAGCGACAATGCGGTTATCAAATTTTTCAAGAGTAATTAAATCTCGCATCTATTTCTTCGAGAAGCTTAAATCCATTGCAAGTTCTATGTGCCCCCACAATAAGAAAACAATCAAGATCCTTGAGACGTTTGATTTGAAAAAAATCTCAAAAAAATATTTTTGATACACAAAAATAATAGAAATACCTCCTGTAACATTACATTATCTGAATACGGAAGCGGAAAGGAAAATGATATCTGAGGCTTATCTCATAAAAAGAGAGTAATCATATAAGGTCGGTTGAAACAACACTTCAAAAAAAGTTGTTCCATGTCCTCGGGTCGTAATTTGTTGACATATTATTTGTTTTATACTTCATCTAAGTCAACCCTTCAAAAGGCACTTTTCAAGTACATTTAAAAATGGGGCAGAGAATGAGAGGAAGGTTGAATAAACTGTATTGACGATGGGATCATATCTGTTGGAATATATGCGTCATGATAATACATTTGATGAGATCCTGAGTTCTTTTTGTCATTAGGGCCCGCAATCCTTTATCAGAGCTTTCAGCAATTTCATACCAAACCCCTTGTCAATACATAGAGGAAATGGGCATAGAAATGGGGAGACAAAATGAAGCATCAAAGATGTGAAAAGGAAGTCAAAGCTGTTAGGAAGATAATATATACGGGTGGATCAATGGAAAGGTTCGAGGTGGTCTTTAATCGTACATACGTTACCATATACAAAATCGAGCAATGTCATCTTTTGAAGCATGACTATCATGTTCGCTACTTTTTTCTACAAACTGTATGGATGACTTAGGAAAGACATCAAACAAGGGTAAACTAAAAGGAGAAACTTGATCAGCAGAGGAAGAATAATATTCGTAAAAGAAATAGCTCACAAAGAAAATGGCATTTCTGGAGACAAGAAATATTTTGTCTGCAGACCACAATACAGGAAATTCATACTTTGCCGCTCGAAATCAAACGTTTATGATGTTCTAGGGGAAGATAGACAAAAAACATATAAGATGTGGAGAAACTAGTATCTGATTGTTCCTAAAAGAGATGAAAATATAGATTTTCACTGATTCAATTTGCCAAAATTGTATCAGCTTCAATTTTGGCCAAGACAGAACTTCAAGCATCTTCATCTCAAACTTTTGGGAGGATAAAAGCCTCAGAAGAAACAGCACATGCAACACAAATAGTATGCTGATGTTTATGTTCGGTAATATTCTTTTGAAAAGGGGTGTAACTAAACCACTAAGCGATGGTACTTCTATTGAATAGCTTTTAAATTTTTTGCAAGTGTGTACTCCTGAATATTAGCAAAAATAAAATCCCACTGCCTCTAGTCCTGACAATTCTTTCAATAGATTTAGTCAGAATAGAAGCTGTAGGAGACTAGCCTTTGAATAGAGTCAGAATAAGAAGCCTGAACTGAATTTATAATACCTGTTTATAGCTTACACTTGCAAAATTGAATGCCTACACCTTCATTCAGTTCAAATATGCCCATCATCTGTACAGTACCTATGATACCAATTTTCGAGGTCTCAAGTAGTACATCTTCAATTTTTGGCAAGAGTATCATCCGACAATTGAGATGCCCTGCGGTCAATATCCCGCACCAGAAACTAGCAAATATTCGTTCACCGAATTATGACATCATTGTCCTTCACACATAGCTTCTTAAATACAAAATCCTTCCTATTCGTCAGACCTTGTCTAATTATTTCAAATTCAGATCTTACTTACATTAAAAGCTCTCCGCTCATGAACTTCCTTGTGGTTTGTGACAGTAGGTGAGACTTCTATTACTCACCGCTGCAGATGTGTAGCACCTTGTCTTGTCACCTAGGCAATAAGGTGATAGTCGTTACCTCGGTCACTGCAATAAGGTCGTTACCTATTCCAAATTTTCCTTCCTGATTCATGATTGCAAATTCTAGGAGAAAACTGGATTGAGATCCGAACCCAACTGTAGGCATTATGCCAGCATAAAAGATAATAAGACAAGAATAAACACGAATGGCTGAATACTCCTTGCCCATCATGAGGGGGAAATGGGATTCTCATAGGCAAGAAGGGGCAAGAATAATAAATACAGTTACCGCCAAGGGGGCTGAAAATATCCTACAATTAGACCCCTTAATCAGGTCAGAAAATCAAGCCCGACAAAGCAAGGAAATATAAAATCTGTCATCAATTGTGACAGGTAGAGCTTTGACAAATTGCATAGAATAACATTAGACCTCATTGGAATCTACAAAGCATTCCACAAAGCCTGTTCACAGATGTACCAAACCTACTCGGCCATGTAGCCTATTTCTTCAGACAGATGATCCTCCCAAACGTTTCAGTAAGTAATCCGGTTGATCAAAGATTCCAAATGAATCTCCAGCACAATATTCTCTACATAATAACTATCATTCTGTTTACAAAAACATCTTTTAGGACCCAAATCTGGTCCACATAACACAGCTACACCAACCCTAGTATCATAGTAACCTTTCAGTCTTCAGAATATGCTTACCACAATCAATGGGAAGCATAGTAAATAAAATCCCAACAAACCCCAGGCGATGAAGCACTCAAGGGAAGGCATCATTACACCATTATATTTTACATCGCCAAACCAGTAATTATCAATTATTATATGCATATTTAAGCATGGTACTGTGTCAATGTTGATCAACACTCCCTTTGCCCGGGTGCCTTTGCTACAACCACAACTTGTCAAGCACCCTTTTTTATTTTACCATCAGTAAAACAATGTTATGGGAAATAAATGGATTCTTGTAAAACTCTCATCGCAGTCATTACCAGCGAATACAGACGGGTGACAAATTTACTGACAATCCATTGCCAAGGCAGATGACTAGGTACACTTCACTCTTGAACTTGTTGTCTTTACTGCCTGTGTGTACAAATCTGGCATAGGATTCTTCTTCAATCGATTCAGCTGTATGGACTCAGCTACTAAGTCTTATGTCTTCTGAATAAAAATCGTAAATAGGTTCATAGTTTCATCTTAGAAACCATGTTGATTTCAGTGAAAACACATTGCCCTTTACCCAACTGAAATCAATTACTTTCTCCATTGTTTCACGTCGCAAAGCATGATCTTGAACCTTGCTTTTGAAGAAAACATTTACAACATGAAACCTCCAATCCTTTTGGCCTTGAACTGATGCTCCATATAGAATTAAATGCATGTAGTGTAGTGAAACCAAACTTTCACAACATGGTGACCCAACTCAACTCGTAGTTTATATTCATTTCCTAGGGTTACATTCCAGGGAAATGTAATTTTTTAAAGTAAATTAGAACCAATTAAGGTGTATAGTTGAAATTTTTTAAAGGAAATGTAATTTTTAATAGAATTCAGTTCAGGTTAGTCCAATTTAGTCCAATTTAGTTCAATTTATCCATATTAGCCCAATTTAGTTCTTCCCCAATCTCAAAACATTACCCAGTTAGCCAAACTTCGAGGATTGGAATCTGAAACCACTTTTTATCACCATTTATAATACATTTTTCTCTCAGCATCTTGTTTCCTTATTTCATCCCACTTAAACCTGATCTTCTGAACAAGTTTCAGATCCCCACAAAAGGCTCCTTGCACATTACAGAGAAATTAGACAGCATGTGCAGATGAATGGCCACTCCAGTAACCAAACATAATTGTATCATCTCCCCCATTCTCGGAATGTAACTTAAATCAACAAAAAAGGAATCAGCCGATATCACTTGAAAGTACATATGTTGATCCTGTTTGACCAGCCTAGTTGGGTAAACCATCTACACTGCCCAGTGATACAGCCCAAGGAATCATGTCAAAAGAAGACATTAAGATCTTTGATCCAGGTAGAGAAAACTACAAGATATCAAGGAAGCTAAAGAAGCATTAGTTCAATGTCCAAGTTTCTTCAAGTTATCAATTTGACATATTTCGAATGTGTCAAAATTTTATGATTATTATCCAATAGTTGATGATAACTCGAGGAGTTCTTTTGAACAAGGGGAGATTGATGTAGCCCAATTTCAGTCAAATTCAAGTGATCTTAAAGAACAAGAGGCATGAAGACTCATTTCGTCCAATAATAGATTTGACACATGTTAAATGTGTTCAAATCTATTATTTCATTATTTTCTTTCACGTTTTTCTTATTTTATTAAATGTAATAGTTAATGATGTTTGTAACAAACTTCCTTAACTTTAGGGCTGTTTTTAATTTCTTCTAGAATTGTAGTTAGTTAAGGATGTTCTTAATAGAACTTCCTGAATTTTAAATTTGTTTTAACAGATTTCCTATTTTGTAGGATCTCTAGAGATCCGAATTTCATGTATGTTAGTTATCTTTTTGGCCTATATAAAGGCCTCTTATGCAGCCCTAGAGGTAGGCCATATTTTTTATGAATAGAATTCGAAGTTTCTTTCTTTTCAGAAAGCTATCTTCTCTGCTGGTGGATTCCAACCTCCCTATTAGTTCAAGGAACCACTTTTGATCTTGTGGATTTAAGATCAACCCCTTGTGAACTAAAGGGTCAAAGTGCATTCATTCTGTGGACTCAAGGTGAAGGATCTTCACGGAAATCATGTTTTTGTGAATTCAAGAACAAGATTTCTATTTATCTCAAATCAAGCTGCATCAATTCCTCTAGATCTTCAGCAAGTCAAATTCTTTACTATGTCACCTAGTAACAGTGGTATATTTATATTCTGTTGCTGCAGCTGCTAGGATTAGGACAAGAAGCCAAACGAATGAGAAAAAGAACAACAAAGATGAAGTGGTATCCTCTACAATGTATCAGTTACAAAGACCCTTGCAGTCTTTTACTTTCTATTAAAATTGTTTACCTAATTCAAAAATGATAAAGGAGAGAATATCACTCTGTTCTATAGCTTTTTTCGGAATAAGTAAAACACGATGAAAATCTTAAGTATATAAGTTCAAGAGAGGGGATTCTACATTACACAAGAATGATATATGCCCCATGGAACAAGATTTTATTAACTTCATGAAAACTACAATAAAGACTTGAAAGCTAACGTCATATCAGATTATGTTGCCCAAATGTCAGCATCTTGTGATTTTATCTCCAATGATGTCTGTCTTGTGAAGTGGTTATCCTCAGGCTATAACAATGTAAGAATTTAATGTGTTTTGAGTGCTGCGTTCTTGACAGCCAGTAGCTTTGTTTAGAATTTCTTTTCTGACGAATGGTGGTTGGCCATGTACTACAGATGACAGAACGATCATGAAACTTAAATGTCTTTTGCAAGAAGAAAGAGTGTGCTCAAGAGGACCAAGAGAAGAATTAGCACCATTCGGTGAAGGAACCAAGATGAGGTCCTAGATGATGCAAAGGCAAGGCCTGTTTTGAGTACTTAAAAAATTAATGCCAAGAAAAATTAATTATTTTGTCACACATAAAATGGCATACCTAGGTCCACAATACTAAAATCACGTGAACACTGTACCCACTAATAATATCTATAAACAGCATAAATTCTTAAGACTTCATTTAAGAACATTAAATTTCTTTTAAATTTTAACTATAAAGTCAACTTAGATTCTACTGAAGATATGAAAAAGAACATAACCAATGTTAACAAATCGTAAAAAAAATTGATAAAATTCATAAAACCTATCATCATACATAAGGACAAAAATATGGCAGCAAATAAAATATTATTTATCAATGAAAACCAAGAAGAGAAGCATTCCATACAATTCAAGATAAGTATCTACTTATAGAGTTACGATCACAAATTTTTTTCAAGATTGAGAATTGTTTACATTGTCTTTATCCATTTTTTTAACAATTCCATAAAGGAGCCAAAAATTTATCAAAATAAAATACTCCTACAATAAACCTATTCAAACTACCAGATCATAATTAGAAAAAATATCTGGCAAATGGGATGGCATCATGAAAATAAGGAAATTAATACGAAAATAATGCTGAAAAACAACAAACAGTCTAGAACTCTTGAAAGACAAAAACTTACCTCTCAAAACACATCCATACCAAATTGACGATCCCTGCCCAACTTGCACATCACCAATCATAGATGCACTAGGGGCAACAAATGCACTCTTGTCAACACTTGGCACCTTGTCAAAAATATTCATGAGAGTCCGATGCCTAGAGACTGAAAGGTGAAAAAAATATGAATGTTAATCTAGAAATGTGATGCAAAGCAGACGTGAATCAGTTACAAACTTAAAGATGCAAAATAAATACAAACAAAAAGGTCAGCAACTTGATTTATAACATCATCCGGGAATTGAAAATGGACATGAAGGAGGATGCAGCCAGACCAGGAAAGTGGGTAGCAGGGTGAAGGAGGTTGCTGCCTCTAATGATGTGGTATGTAGCCTGAGAGGGATGGTACCTCCATGGGGGGGGGGGTGACTAAACTAGCACAATCTAGATATGTAACTGTACTCGTGATTAAAGCTTTATTTAAGGTTATAACAGCAATTCATCACCATTTTCAGAGTAAATCAATCACATTTAATTCCATAAGCAATAGTATGCCAGATAGCATCACAATTCCATGGGAAGAGGAACTAAATATCAGACAACATAGTATTTCAACAAAACCCCACTTGTTTATGCTCCAACTTCCAACTTCCTCACACGAATTACTGTATGGACGTAATGTGTGACCCAGTGCCAGAAGCATGAAATGATCAAGTCTGAACCAGAAAGAACGACAAGAAAAAGAAATTGTAAACAAAGAAAAGTACAAGAAACGCATCAACTGATGATTAAAAAGAACCACCAGGCATCTTGGAAATTAAGTAATGCCTATTGCAAGATAAGTCCGATCACAAGACGGATAAAAAGAACTTGAATCTTTACTAATTTTGAAGTGGCACATTCACTTCACTACGCAATATCCACTCTACTAAGTTTTTGCGTCAGATCAACTTAGAAAATCACTTTTGAAACTGATAGGTATTGCTACAATCAACAAAATAGATAATTTGGTGTACCCAGTCTAACTCAAATGCAGGACTGAAATCCTCTTTATCCTTCTAGCGGTCTTGGAAAAGAATTCTCAGAGAAAAAAACAACAGGCTTCATTGTGCATGTTTCTTGCGCTAATAAACCAGGGTCTGCCTTTTAGTATTCACACCAATACTCTGCTAACAATCAACCGCAGCAACACAAGTGTGAGCACATTTGATTGCCTCCAAATAATTTAGTTTGATTCAATCAAAAAATGTGGTTTAACACACAATCGTCATTTCATAAGCGGATAAGTGAGGATACAGACATGACATTAAGATCCCGGAATATTTGCTAAAGTTTCAAGAATCTGATAGGAGTAAGTTTAGTGTATCAGGAGAAGAACATGAGGCTAGCATTCGGAAAACTGTTTAACAAAATATTATGAGACTAATGAAAGGATGAGCTATCAATGACGAGAGGGTCTACAATGATGATGATAATGAGATTCAAAGGTTACTTGATCCACACCGTCTATCACAGCAGGGGAGACACCAAAGAAAAGAGTGGCTAATCAACATACTAAACATTTGTGTTTCCTCCTTTCTGTAGCTAGACAGGAAAATCAATCGATCAGTACGAAGAAAAGAATCACATCGCCCATGAAGTCCCTATTTCTCGAAACAAAAAGCCGGGAGCCTCAGTCTTTTATTAAGTGAATAATGCATAAGTATGGACGACCTATAAGCAATTTGAGGTAATCAGTAAGATTAGACGGCAACTTTCGAGGGCTTGTTTACGCCCAAATATGCAACGACCCACCCATGCCTTCCAGTTTACACCCTAATTAAGCTAAAGTGAGAGAAAGACAGTTTGCTGCGGTAGAAAGATGGGGGGAATGTACGCATTCAAAATATCGATCCAAGGGGGATCCCCAAGGGCAGACGTGGGGGGGAAAACGGAATGGCAGATCCACTGCTCCTTACGCTGTTCCTGGAAGTAGTAGTTGCCCTGGAGGCGACATCCGAGACGGTCCAGCGCCTGTCCCGTCTCCCGGATCCAAAACCCCACCGTGTAGATTGCCTTCCCCAGGGTCCCCATCGCCGGCGTCACGCCCGAACACCGTGAGAGAGAAGAGGCGAAATGGCGACGGAGGAGGAAGATCCGCCCCGTCCGCCAGCGATCGAGCCGGCCACTTGCGGCAGCGGCTGCGGCCCCCCAGGCGAGGAGGTTGTCCCGCCGGTGATCAGAAGACCCCAGCGAATGACATAAATACCCATCGATACTTCTAGAATGCTGTTCCACGCGAGTCAGGGCCGTGCAGGGGTGAGCTCACCGACGCTATTTTTTTCACCGGCTGGCCCATTGGGCCGTCCACCCACCCGCTCAAAAATGTCCGCCACTGGTAGGGTATACTAAATAATTCCTTTGAAGAATGGGGATTTTTCCCACTGGTACACCTTCACGGGGATGTCTATGTGGTTTTGTGTAAATAGTTATAATTATCAGGCGTTCAGCCCTTGCTTTTCTTTCTACCGTGAAGAGCAATAAGATTGGCCGATCAGGCCTCTCCTGTCCTCAAAGAAACCAGTAGACGGAAACTCTCCTTCTCGACCTTCTGCGGCAAACTCTTAGGGTTTCATTTCCTCTCCTTCCCTCTCCGCCGGGCGCCGTCTCCCCTGCAGATCCATCGCCGGCTTCTGTCCCTCTTTCGGCCAGATCCACAATATGGAGGCGGGTTCGTCTGGATTGGGCGATGCGGCAGCACCCACAGCTCTGGCCAAGTGGGGGAGCGACGTCTCCAGGGTGTTTCAGTACTACCTTGACCGCTCGACGCCGCACACCCTTGGAAGGTGGTTGGGGACACTCGCCATCGCCATAGTGTATACGCTAAGGGTCTACCTGCTACAGGGCTTCTACATCGTTACGTACGGTCTCGGGATCTACCTTATCAACCTGCTAATAGGGTTCCTCTCCCCAATGGTGGATCCCGAAATGGAAGTACTTGGAGATGGGCCTTCGTTACCTACCCGCGGCTCCGACGAGTTCAAGCCTTTCATGCGCAGGCTCCCCGAGTTCAAGTTCTGGTAATCTTTGGAATGGCACCATCCGATATATCTTTATGCATTTCGCTGGCCCTTTCTGAACGTCCTACGTGCGTATGGCCTCGTTTCCTCATTTTATGCTCAACCTTTTTTAACCTGCGTTATATTTTCTACTTGTTTTCATTTCTTTCTCCATTTTGAAACCATATCCTCTATGTATTGCAATGATTGATCTTCAGCGGTAGGATTTATTTTCCAAGTGATTTATATTTTTCAAAAGAAAATCGTGGATTGTTATTTTTCCGACGAAAATGAGGTTTTATGGTGCTCATTTTATTTGATACTAATCAAAACCTGGAATCTTTTGGGACAATAAATTCACTACTGCAAACCTGGTATATCAGTTCAGTATTTGATGATAGCACATATGAACTTTTCGTAAGATTATTGAAAACCAAAATTTGAGTGACAGAATTCTTTCCTGCCCTCTAGTAACGAAGTAGCTGCGAAGAATCTTTTACATCTGTGATGTTTTAGTTAAATAGACATGGATCGATTTTTTATCCTCTTTTACGGCGTGATGATACCATTTTCTTAGTTTGATTATAAACTAGAAAATTAATGTGATCTTACTTCATTTTCATATATTTTCCAGAAGAAGGAATAATTCCTGTACATTATACTCCTCAAATGATGTTGTAGCTTTTTATGAATATGAATAGCATGCCATTAGTATGAAGGTGAATGAAAAGGGTTCTTGCTTAAACATGAAAAATCGGAAGAAAAAGTAACTTGAAAGAAGGGATACGGAAGACAGCCTTTGTTTCCTTTCCGATTTGCAGTTGACAATTTATGTACCTGATGTTCTGAGTTTCTGGAATTTATTTCTCTATAATCTGCATAGTGTCCTACCGACGTTTCCAGCGTAAAGAGGTGAATTCCTATTGGCGGAATATGCTTTTCAAAAGCCTAGTAGATGGAACTCATTGAACTCCTTTATAAGGACATTATCATTTTCTATCTTTATTCAAGGGGAGTTTATGCTATTTCTTCATTTAAGACAGGTGTAATCCTAGTGCATTGTAACGTGTGTATGTATGTCTATGTTTGTCTAATTTACTATATGTATGTTTGAGCATGGGAGTATATCCACACTCATGCAGCATGTGTCTGTACATGTTCCTCTTTATTTTCAACGTCTGAATCCAATACTTCTGGTAACTGCAAAATTTGGTTTCATTTCCCTTAAGGTTAAATAATTAATTTTATTAGCACAAGATAATGATTGTAAAGGGTTATTCGTCCTTATAAACACTCACAAGTCCCAAGACTACTGAATTTCGATTATCATGGCAAGTAGGCCAACACATTGTAGTTGGCAGTCCTCAGACGCAAACATGTATATTTTTAGTTGGCATGTATTTTCCTTGCCTCTCATCTCGTGCCAAAATGTTCAGCAGGGAATCCCATAGCATATGAGAAGACGCTGCATATTTTCTGTTGGCAATGCTCGGAAAATCTTTCAATTGACGGCCATTGTCTTTTCCTGAGGTTTTAGTCTCGAATCTGTGTGACTGCAGAGTTATATTATTGTGACGAACTTATTTGTTTGCTTGACTTTAGTGTTTTCCATTCCCCACTGAAAATTCTGCTCCCGAAATAACTCCAGTTGCGGTTTATTTTACCGTTTATAAACAGCATCACTTTCAAAAAAATGCACTTTGGGGTAGAGGATAAACGGAGTTTAGATTATTTATACCTTACAATGAGGGTACTAATATCAGTAAATCCATCTGAATGTCTGTTTAGTCATGGCATCGTATGGCTTGGTCTATGGTCTAGTACGCATGATAAATGCATTGACTCTTATTTTTAGCTTTTGAATGAACTGTACATATTGGTGGACGAGAACCGAAATATATTGAATTAGGTGCAAGCACGTCCTTTGGAGTTTCATTGGACTCAACAACTGACGCCAACTATAGTATTGGACGTACTTAACTGATTTCTTCGTCCCATACATTAGTTGATGTGTGTAGATGCCTCTCCCTTATTCACTCAGTTTCATGTATTTTTGTTCCCCACGTCTGCTGTGCATACGTGTTAAACACCATACCCGTGATCCACGTCTCAAGGGTCAATGCGTGTATGTATATTTCGGTTTGGTCGCTTATTTTAAACTTTTCTAAGTCCTTTTGAGGTTACCTTCGGATGCAATATACCATTTATGAGTGTTCATATTCGAGTGAATATTCTGAAATTTTTTTGGTCTGACTTTTGTCTGATTTTCGTTAATCTCAATAATAATCTGCCTGTTACCTGAACTCACCTCCACGTCAATAGAAAGGATAAAAAGTGGAGAAACACACGATTGGAAGTTACTCATTTTTTAGGAGGCTATTGGATTATAATGATACTTCAATTTGAACCTTGCTACTATATCGGCTGGAGATGAAAATTGGAAATAGAAATATAGTTTAGAAACTCTGGAAAACTCTCACGACGTTTATTCATTTATGACAAAAATTTCAGTGTCTTCCTGTAACAAATCTGGCATTTTATGCCGGATCTTGGGCTGGACTGGCAAAACAATTCGTCATTGTCTGAGATCTTAAAGGTTTTAATGCCTAGAAATATATGAACCACTTTTTTTGTCTATTAAGAAAATAGCATTAATGATAAATATTAATGAGCTCGTTGCATGTTCACTGAACAAGAGAGCTGGGGAATGTATTTTGTCTTCAGTGTATTGTTTTGTTGTTAGTTGTCACAACACATTTCTGATAAAATCCACTTATCTTGCATCAAAATTGGATGGTCCATATCTCCTCTTAGCTTTTGTCTAAAGTCTGAATGATATTTGATGCACTTGTGAGCTCTGTATGCTCTTTTCTGGTTCATTAGGCAAATTTGTGGGAAGCATTGTAGGCTTCTTATGAGCGCAAACATTCAGTAATGCACATCTGAGAGTTGCCTATTTATCATGGTATGATCCCAAGAATAAATGACAGCTGAAGAAATCACAGCCGAAGTTTTTGTGTGTTGATTGCATATATATGTGATCTAATGACTCTGTCCTGTTATTAACATGGGGGAATATATAAAATATTCTTGCTTCGTTTTAGAAGAGGCTAAATGGATACTTGAAATGCTTTTCCTACACTTTGTCTTAGCAGAGTCTTCCTTTCTAATTGGGTTTCTTTTCGATTTTGTTGTAATTGTGCTGCGTTGTATAGTTTCCTCTTTCCAAAAATATCTTTGGTATTTCGCCCTGCACATTTTCTGCTATGAACTAATCATATCCTTAAGCAATTAGAGCGAGGATGGTATTTACTCTCTACTCATGTCTACTTTTATTTCTTTTGGTCTATTAAGATGCGTAGGAGAATTCTTATTGCCAAGGATTTACATCTGTTTCCTTTTTTTTTTTTGGTTGCAGGTATGCCATAACAAAGGCCTTTTTAGTGGCTTTTGCCATGACTTTCTTCTCCGCATTCGATGTTCCTGTTTTCTGGCCCATTCTACTGTGTTATTGGATGGTTCTTTTTTTCCTGACCATGAAGCGCCAAATTCTTCACATGATCAAGTACAAGTACATCCCATTCAACGTGGGAAAGCAGGTAATATCTTATCTCTTTAATCCGTTGGTTTTCTTCTTATCTTCTGCTCGGTTGTCACCTTCCTTGTGTGAGACCGTCAAGCATCGTACTTGATGTCACCTTTCCTGTCCAAACCAAAGGTCCGCCAACGATGACCTTAACCACCAAGGTTCAGGTGCTTTTATGTTTTTTTTGGTCGGTAATGGATGATTCTGGTTTGGACAGAAATTAGTTTCCTCGTAGCAGATGCATGATTAGTCCCCCAAAGTCCCCAGGCTGGCTTCTCTGGTAGGATGGGGTTCCAACAGTTCTAGCTTCCTTGATGAATGGTTTGGTACTCGATATCCGGGCGCTGAAACCAGAAGGATGAAACTCACTTGGTTCACTAGGGACTGGGCCTGTTTCATTTGCGGTTGGAAACCAGGTCGAGTTCTTGTTGAAGTTTTCCCGCTCACTGTCTTGAATTGCCAGTACAGAATACTTGTTTTCTTTCAGCCTTTATTTCCCACAGACAACGCATAGCTTTGCCTGACCTGGCGGTGACGTTAAAGTTTAACTGTCTCTGATCAGAGATCACCCCCGTTTCTTATGTGTGACAGAAGTACACCGGGAAGAAGACCAGGCCAGGGACCGACTGATCGCCAATCTACCTACCTACCTGTCTGCTGGTGGGCATGGAGGGCGGGGGGAAGTGCATGGAGGAGAAGGCCTGTGAGCGCCGGTGGCTTTTTCCCGGCATGCGGAGGAGGGGGGGGGGCGCGCTTGTGGGGTTTGCCCACCCCCGCCGTGTATCTGCTCTCACAAAGGAAGAAGAATGGCAGGGGCGGGTGCATATCACCGGGGGGATATTGTGTGATTCGTCACCACTGTCATCGATGTGAAGATCCATGTTATGGCACTCATTCTCGCCGGCTCCGGCTCTTTTTTTGTCTTAGCAGATTAACGCCGCATGCCTTAATGCTTGTGTCGCATTGTTTTAATTAGAGGCGAGTGAGTTTTGGCATATATACTATACTACCTCATTCTATATGCTATATTATATTGGCTGTCACTGAATCCCCCCCCCCCTCCCTTCCCCTTCCCGCTCCCCCCCCTTCACTTCTTTGATTATAGGAGACATGCTACTATTAACGTGGGTGATGAAACGATGCCTATGATTTCGCACTTACTTCCGAGACCTTCCTTGAGTACAATCTCTCACTTCAGCTTGCATAATGCACCCTGGGTGTTTATGTAAGGCGTCACCTGGACCTCCAGGTTCTATGGTCACAGGTCTAATACTTAAGCTTCCATGAATAATTTTGTATATGGGTAACAAATAACGGCATAATGTCTATTTCGTCATTATCCTTCCATAACTTTAGGTATAAGATACGAGTTAGCTAAATAACATATATTGTTCCTGTAGAATCCTCAATTGTCATGAATTTCTCTATATTTTAACATCTTTCATTTAAACTCTCTTTGCCATCATCGCCCTGGATAGGGTTCAATATCATGGCCCATTTGCCAACTCCTCCCTAGAAAATAAAAAGTATGGAAATGTTTCTCCTCGAGTATGGAAATGTTCTCTCGGTTTTTGGCATTATCATATATTAGGAAATTCAATGAAAATGTGTTCCGAATCAGTCATTCAAGAACCATTCATGAATATTCTTGAATAAGCTCAATATAAATTGAGTTGAAATCTTGAAGGTGTTAGTTATGATTTTATTCTTCAATTACTCCAAATTGTGTATTTATCTAAATTTAGTAAGAACTCTAGATGTTTACTAACGAAATTTTACAAGTATGATGTCAATACTCATGTCAAATAGTGTGATTCTGATGTGTTTGTGGGTAGAAGTGGTATATATAAGAAACTTGGAGAAAAAAGAATTTTGATCATGAAAAGGTTACATTGGTGGAGGTAGAGGATGAGATTAAACCAGTTATCACAGCTTATCACAAGTTAAAATACTCCTTTATTTGTTCATAGCAAGTATCAAGTGACACCTGCTGGTCTTTTAACTTATTCAAGATGAGAGTAGTTTTCTCTCACTTGTAAGTATAATCTTAGCTATATGCAGACCACTAACATTACTCTCGCAGCCGATGAAACTAGGGATGATATCATACAACTAAAATTATATTGTTTAGTTGATAATGAGAACTAGGTCGTATTCAAGGATATCTGACTTCACTTTGCGGGCCAATTCAAGGACTTTAAGGCTATTCAACCAAAATTATTTTATCAATTTAGAGTTATTTTTTAAGATCGGAAAAGTAGTAATGACTCTTTTACTCAAAGGTTCAATCAAGAAAAGATGGAAAACAAGTTGTAGATTTCCATCCCACTACAAATTTCAGCAACAAGATTATTCAGCCGTCTTTTTTACACTGCAAGCCATCGGTCATGGACCTTCAAACGTTTTGAGTCAGCGAAGTGGCAGAAATGAGATACTGAGTGTCATTCAATGATAATGTGTTTAACTAAATAAAGACTTTCCAATATATTCATCAATGATGAAACTGTCTACCGTACTCCATTATTGACCTCTCTAAAGTTTCTCAAATATATGCTCATCGGAGCATTGTCATTTAGCAGTGATCTAAAATGCTTGTGGTTGAGTGAAACCACTTAATTGGACAATGTAAAATAATTTAAGTTTTTTTAATTTTTCAACCCGTTTGAGCAACTCAAAAATCTGATTTTATCTCGTTCGAGATTTTCACCCCTCTAAGGTCGCGCATTGGATGTACAGTCAGAGTACGGGTGCAATTAGATAATCAAATATTTACTAAACATTGGCTAAACCTCTATGTTCCCGCGTCACAAAAAAAGGGATCTTGTTTGCCCTCGGACGTTGAGCCAGGTCGCAGAATTGGCGGAGGCGTAGCGCCTTCTCCGTCATCTCCGGAGGCGAAGCGCGGCGGGACCCCTTGTTCTCTCTCGCCCCGCTCCGCCGGGGGAGGGGAGGGGAGGGCGCGAATAATAGCGGCCTGCCCCTTTTTCTGCTCCAATGCATTGGTCCTGGTAGCCGCCTCCCCGAGCCCTTCTTCCCCCTCGTCCTCGGCGGCTCACCCTCTGCCGCCAAAGGAGGGAACTTGGCACAGGCTGACCCACCTCTTGTGCTCATGCTGTGGCAGAATTTATGCATAATAATCTTTGGTAGGGTGCCAATGCACTAAAGAGGAAACAGAGAGTAATGGCTATGAGTTCCCCCCGCATATTGTGTTACTCTGACGCCATTGAAGGGCCTTTCCTCTTTTGCCTGGTGCAACCCAATGACTAAAATCGTTTCATGCTGTCACCAATGAGTGCTATTTATTGAAATCTTCGTCTGGAGCCTCGGTGAATTCCATGGGGTCGGTGAAGCGCAGTCAAGGCACTGCCTGCTTCTGAGGATTGTCTTACTCTATTCAAGGGAATGTAACGGTCCGCCTGGTCAGCTGCCGCCCGACTGGGAAAGGCCTCGTCACATCTTGAAATAGTCTGCCATCCGATCGACGAAAAGTCGTTCCATTTATGGACAAAATATAGAGGATACCTACCTTTCAACTGCAAGACATTTCATTAAGCATGCAAGGAACTGCTGCGCAGAGGTTGATAGCTACGTCTCTTGGCTTCAGCTGGTAGTATATTTGGCGTTTGGGATGAACGGAGAAGAAGTATTAAGGAGAACTTACCGGGTCGATAGAGAGGATGAGAGGGAGGGATGAGGAGATGAGAGAGAGGGAGAGAGGAGCTGGAGAGAGTAGGTCTAATCAAGCAGTTCTTGTGCGACGGCGCAGGCGTACACAGCCGGGTTCTGTTTTCCCTTGCCCCTTTTTTTTCCTCCTTTGACGAAGACTAGGACGAGGAGAACCTCGGGCATCCATCGTGGGTTGCGCACCGTCCTGTCGTCCTGTTCGTCCGAAGCCCACGCTTTGACGCCCTCTACTCTCCTTAAGATTCTTTGACTTGTCTTTACCTTATTTCCACCCGTTCTCGGCTTTTCTTGCAATCCTTCAACACATCCTCGACCGTTGCGATGGGCATTGGACGGCGGCATGAAATCGAAGATCTTGTCCGCCTTTATTCCTCGCA
This sequence comes from Spirodela polyrhiza, assembly GCA_024713555.1. NCBI lineage: Eukaryota > Viridiplantae > Streptophyta > Magnoliopsida > Alismatales > Araceae > Spirodela > Spirodela polyrhiza. Next base: position 3,779,160 of record CM046548.1, on the reverse strand, counting down.
AAGAGGTGCTCTCTCTTTCTCTCTCATTCACGATCTATATGGTGCTCTCATTTTGATACTAGTGGTCTAAGTTCGTTCAATCATTGTAAATATCTAGCTTGCTGAAAGCCCTTGCCCTAGTGAAGAGCTTGTCTCGTGTATAAATGTAGATACGTAGAAATCGGCATACCGTCTATAACTGATGACGTCGGTGAAGATGTGCTGCCGTCGCTGGCCTGCTGTGGTGCGAGTAAAATAGGACCACTTATAGAGACGACAGTTCCTTTGACATCATAACGTCTAGGCAAGAGAGATTAGGAGACGCACGCATCATAACCATCTCCATTCCCCATTGTACGGGTTCCTCTCTCTTCTTTACGATTGCCAAAACCAAAAAAGTGTTCATTCTCCGACGCCAATAATTGACGGCAAAAATACAACTATCCACACCTAGGACGAGTTTCCGAATAACTATAAAATCACGGGCCATACACAATTAAATCTCACAACATATGCGAAACAAGAGGAATGAATCTCCCGCGGAAAATCCTGTTGACATTGGAGCGAAGAAAAATGGGCCAGCCAACACCAACTAGAAAATAATTAGAGCTGAGTAGAATGATCCATCAGGGTTTTTATCGAAAACGTCAAGAATCCAACGAGAAAAGGATAAAAACAAAGATTTATCTCATTAAGGAGAAAGCAGACAACATTGACTTCCGGGTTGGTGGCGTGTACTGAATCTCCAGTCCAACTCCTTGAATCGATCGATAAGGAAGAAATATTTTTACTATAGAGCCATCAATTGAAGCTGATGTGACATTCGTAGAGGCATCAGATTCTCGTACTATTTTAGTCTAATAGTAATGATTTTGTCCACAGATGCAAGAAAATGATTTGACCTGCGGAAAGAAAAATTACACAGTTATATAGGAAAACAAAAATAAAAGTCGAACGCCTTCTTCTCATTTAATTAAGAATGTGAATGATCGATTAGATACAGAAAAGTCCTCTCATTGTCTTTCACCACTTTCTGGAATACGATAGTTACGCCTGTAAGTGAAATGTATGCTTATGTATCTTTGATGAGAATACAATGAGACAATGATGCTCAATGATCAAACGGAGGAATAGCTTTCTTACACGATGGTCGTAGTTTTTTAATAAACAATTAATTTACCTCGTGAGCTTACTCCTTGGCATTAGTAAATGGGTTAATAAGATCCTTTAAGCTTTCGTTTACGTGCATTTACCGAGAGAGGCAGAGAGTGAGCGAGAGAGATAGATAGATAGATAGATAGAGAGAGAGAGAGAGAGAGAGAGAGAGAGAGAGAGAGAGAGAGAGAGAGAGAGAGAGAGAGAGAGAGAGAGAGAGAGAGAGAGAGAGAGAGAGAGAGAGAGAGAGAGAATATTTAAGAGGACGAATAATAAAAGGTATTACATAGGCTCTAGGCTCTTCAGGTCCTGATTCTTGTGCATAATGGAAATCAATAGCTTTGAAGGATGAACTTCTACGAATTGTGGAATTGTTAGTTGGATAGCCTCTATCTACCGGAAAAAAATACCTTGGATTTTCGTTTTCTTTAAATATATACAGGCTTTCATGCTAAGATGGGAAGATATTTCAGGCTACAGTATTACACGGCTTAGAATATTAAACTTTAAAGTTTCTCTTTGATTTTTGTTCCCGTCAGTCGAAGTACATGAGTTCTTTCAGAGTTTTTTTATTACTTTCCTATAAAACTATGATAAGGATGTATTTACTTAAGAATTTTAAATGTTTTTTCCGAGAAGCTTAGTTTTAGGAACTTTTCTCCAAAATGGTGCAGTGAATTACTCTTTCATATTTCTGGTTGAACTTTATTTCCTTCCTCGTTATTTCTTTTCTGAGAATGAAAATAATTTGGAGGTGGTGGATTTGTAGAAGTATTTTTTGGTGAATTTATTCCTTACAACGAGTCCCATATTGTCTGCAGAACACATTCAAGGAGGACAGATCAAAAAGCCTCTTATTATTATTATTTTCTTCTAACAATTCCAGAACCTTTTGTTGTAAGTCGATGATTTGAAGAGGGTCCATAAACTTGAAGTTTAGTACTATCAATAGTGTATCAAAGAATTGAAGAGAAAAAATATTGCTTAGTACTAACAAAGGAGATGCGCTCTCGAGCCCGAGTTATCACTGAGAATGAGACGTGACATGGCTACTGTGGAAACATTGATCAACATCAGCGCAGTCGTAGCCCTGATGCATGAATAAGAAATGATAACTAGAGTCTTGTGGCCTTGGATTTTTCATTTTAGCGTAATGCTAGCTGGATCAAGGTTGCGTCTACATCTGAGAAATGATACAAGTTGTGCCATCTGGCGAAGATCCACAGTGGCGAATAGGTGGCGAGCGTGAGCATAAATGTTTACAGAAGAATAGGACACCACACTGGCTATCAGTTATTTTTTAATTAGAAGAAAAAAAGATGATCTGATCAAAACCCATCTACTAGCTGATGGAAAAGAAAAATTAATCCGCCCCTCCCACACATATGGATTTAGGATTTTAAATAGTCGTCGGTAGTAAGCCTGATCTGATTATTTTGTGTTATAATCGGTGACTAATCAAAGGAGAAATTTAAAGTAAGACTGGGGTTGAGTAGTTTTACCGCAGATCCAGATCACCCTGCGGTGTTACTATTTGCTGATTCTGGGCATCCGTGACGAGGGGATGTAAGCTGCTAAGGTGCCTTGAGACTAAACCAAGCAGTTAACACGTCAAACATATGTCAGCAGACTGCGGCAAGGTTCAGAAACGTCACAGACGACGGCTTTTCAGTGAATACTGCCAAATAGAAGAGAAAGGGAAGGTGAGGAGAGCGTAACCTTGGGCTAGTACCCCTTCGGTCTTTGCTTTCGTTTCCGAGACATAGTATCCTCTTCCCCCTCCTTCTGCCTGCGTACGAAAGAGAGAGATTGGGAGGTAAACGAGGCATGAGGTAACCGAGGACGATAATCACGTGACAATACGGGAGCCACGCGCGCTGGTCCCTATGGAGGAGAACCCGAGGCTCAGGCCCTCTCTTACTCTTGCTCTAACTTCCGCTGCCTTCCAGCTCTGTATCTCTCTCTCTCTCTCTCTCTCTCTCTGTCTGGAGGAGACTGTCTCTGCTCCCAATCTATATATCGTTCGGTATCGGGAAGCCATAAAGCTGCTGGCTTCGATGGACGCCCTCTGGTCTTTTACCGACTTTGCTTGACCGGTTTCTCCACTTCCCCGGAGTCCGGACTCATTTTTCCTCCCTATCTCCTTCTACCTGTCACAGCTCAGATCCTACGAAGGCGGGCAAAAGACCCGGGATATTACTAATATGACCGGCTTTCGAGTTTCTCGATCGCTTTAGATTGAGACACGAACCCCCTCGTTTTACAACCGATCGTAGCGCCGACCAATGTTCGACGTCGGACGAATGAGAAAAAAGAAGAAGAGGACAACTGTCTTCTTCGGTCTCTGCCTCCGTGCTCCTCGTGATTGGCGATCGAAGGAACGGGACTGTGAAAAAGAGATGATAGGTGGGTAGAGAGATCCCGCCATGGGAGAGTGTTCCATCGTGGGTCAGGTGGGGGCTCCTTTTGACTCGCCGAGGACCCTATCCTGCCGTTCCACAGGCCAGTTCCCCGAAGCTTTGACGTATTTCTCTCTCTAACCTCTGTCTGTCTGTCTGTCTGTCTATCTTGACTGTTTACACGTCGCCATCATCCGAAGAAGCGCTCTGCGGTGGCAACGAGGTTGAAGGCCTGCTGTGTACATCGCCATCACCGTATCCGCTCGTCACGACGTTTTATTTGAAGTCCTTTCTTCAGAGATGTCCTCGTCCAGAGGGATATGGACAGCGATGCGGTGAGATATATCTGCTGCATCCACTGTAGAGAGGGAGAGAGAGAGAGAGGTAACGATCATCACACTGGCGGGCTCTGACAACAGGGCCTGCTGCCTTCATCCATCCCGGAGAGAGTTCAACTCTAAACTTTCAACTGGTGCAACGCTGTGGCGTGATCTCTCTCTCTCTCTCGTTCGCTCGCTCGCTCGCTCGATCCGAGACTCGTGCCAGTCCACACGACAGAGCATAGACCATCTTCGACGTCTTCCCAGCCCCAGGTGTATCGTCGGGCAATCCCGTGTACAACCTACTCTCGGCCTGCCTCCCGCAATTTAATACGTACGTAGACAATTGGACTGTGGGAGCGTATAAGAAGCCAACAGCCCAATGACTCATTTGTTTCTCCCTCAACTAATCAAACCCACTTCGCGACCTCCTTGACCAGTAGATTAGATAATACTTGTCTCGATCCTACAAAACCAACTTTGTTCAAGCACTCGAAAGAAGTAGCTACTGTGCTCTCTCTTTCTCTGTCCTCAGTGGACGTCTATGTGCAGGTGGTAGTAGTAGTACACAGTAAAGGTCAGTCTGCGCTAGGAAACGTGCATTATAACCCCCCTGGTTCTCATTCAGCACAGTGCTAAGACCCCCAACACGCAAAGGGGAAGGACTGCTCCCCGCTTCTTCTTCTTCTTCTTCCATCACCCAAATATACTCTCTTCCTGCTCCTCTCTCTTCCCTCCATTAAGAAGCCCAGAGAGACACAGATATAGATAGTGGTAGGGAAAGAGAGCGGAGGCCGGACCACAATGCAGCAGTGCAACAGCAACAACAGGAGGAACTGCTCAACGGATGCCCAAGGAGGCGGGGCAGCGATGCCGTGCCCTCGTGGTCTCTTCCAAGGCGTGGGTGGCGGCGGCCCCTTCTCCATCTTCTTTGCTATCAATGAGGAGGATGCCAACCCTCCTCCATCGTTGGCCGTAGATTGTACCCTCTCACTCGGGACGCCCTCTACGCGTCAACTGTCGGCCAAGACCTCACTCGTGCCATCAAACTACTCCTTGCGGTTAGACTTGCTTCCCTCGCCGTCAAAGCAGGCGACGCCGTCTTCCTGTGGTTCTCGGATCGGAGGAGACCAGTTGCTGCTTCCCCGAAGGTGTGCCAACTGTGACACCACATCCACTCCTCTCTGGAGAAATGGACCCCGGGGTCCGAAGGTACCTCTCTCTCTCTATCTCTCTCTCTCTGCGCCATCCATTTTAGTCTACTGATGGCTCATTGCGCATGCTGGAAAAGTCCCTCTGCAACGCGTGCGGGATCCGCTACAAGAAGGAAGAAAGGCGCGCGGCTTCTTCTGCCGTGGTATCGTTCACGTCTTCTTCGCCTTCATCCTCGTCGCTTCCTTCGGCGCAGCAGCAATACCTGCCCGCGAACTACGGCTATCGGCAGCCCTGGGGGTGCCCCAGCACTCGATTGGCATCAACGGCGGCCGTGCAACGTAGGTCCCCCTCGCCAGCCGAGGCTGCGATGGAGCCTACCGTCCTTTCCTATCTCCCCTGGCAGCGCTTCAATGTCGGCGCCACAGCCCACTTTCAAGACTAAACGAACGCGAAGAACGGGGGACAGTTCGACCTCAGATCATATCTTCTTTTCCCTCTTCATTGCTCACCGTGTCCATTCTATCCCTCCATTATTGATCCCTTCGTGTCCGGGCAGTCAATCACGAACCCACGACGTTCGCCTGTGCGCCGACTGACCGAAACATTACATGACGATTGCTAGTTCTCCGTTCCTCCGTTTAGCTTTCTTTAGTCTTCGTCACCAGAACTGCGGAGACACTGCCTCAAATGGCCTTCACCCTGGAGCCGAACACGACGCGTCATGCCGCATCGTTGCCAGCCCTCCCGTCCCCCCCTCCGTGCCCCCAGCCTTTCGCAAAGAAGCGGGTTGTGCGGGGAGGAGGTCATTTGAGGCACTGTGGCACCCATGATTTGCGGGGAGGAGAAAGGGTCGGCTTGGGCTATGCGGAGTTCACATGATATCCTTCTGTGAAAAGCGCGTCGTCTTTGTGGCTCGGATCGTCTCCGTGATGGATCCTTTCCGTTTAAATTCTCTGATAGTATTCGACTGCTTACGTTAACCATGTCAAGGAATGAGTTGAACAGTGCAGGAATAAGCGGAGCGTACGTCGCACGTCTTTCAACAACGTTCGTATCGCTGCCGGTGGGCCATCAATCCCGCATGCTATGTCTCGACCGACACTTATTCCACCGGACCGATCGTTCGTAGGACGCGACAATTCTATAGAAGGAATAATGCATCGTCCGAATAACTCTCGGTCCAAGTATCATTTCCAATAATTTTTTTGAATTTAAAGTTAATCGACGAAAAATAGAATGACGTCCCACTCTTATTCCTCGAGAGTTTTCTGGAACGAAAAATCGTTTTTCTGCGGATGATTTTTCTGCAGCGTTCTAGATCGTGCCTTCTGCAATAAGGACATCAACCCAAAAACTGCGCCAAAAAACGGTTTTTGCATCGTTTCTCGATTTTGCATGCTTAGTATGGCGTCCCGCTCTTCCTTGAAGTTGCGAGAGTTTTTTGGAACGAAAAGTCGTTTTTCTGCTGCTGATTTTTCTGCAGCGTTCTGGACGACGCCTTCTGCAATAGGGAAATCAGCCCAAAAATGCGCCAAAAAAATGCTTAGCATGACGCCCACTCTTATTCTTTGTGGTTGCGAGAGTTTTGAAGGAAATAAATTTTCTGGAGCGAAAAATCGGTTTTTTGCCCCTTATTTTTCTGCAGCATTCTGGACGCGCCTTCTGCAATAAGGAAGTCAACTTAAAAAATGCGCCAAAAATGGGTTTTTTGCATCGTTTGTCGATTTTGCATCGTATGAGGTCCCAAGAGACCAGGTTCCTCTCAGGCATTTCCTTGAACAGCTTCCAGGCCTCCTCCATGGGCCGCACTTGCCGTACATCTTGAGGAGTGGTTGTGGAGGATCACATCCGGCAGAGTGCCACCGCAGTGGGTGAGGTGGCGGCAGATCTGCACCTATGTGGTAGGGACTTGAGGGCAGAGTAGGTGAGGAGGTGGGCGTCAGTGTTGGCATAGAGTTGGCACAGCGTCCGTCCGAGCTGGAAGAAGTAAAATGCCTAAAGGGCCTCCAGGTGGAGGCAGCATTTGTAGAGGTTATTCAAATGGTTTGATGCAGTTAATATAACATCTATTGGAGTAGAAGACTTGGTGATCAATTTTTTAATTTTAGGATTTTTTATTTTTAGAACCTTCTATTTTAGATCCTTTCAACATCTCAACTACTTTCTATTTTTAAATGACCTTCTATATTTATATTATTTTCTATATTTAGGTATCATCTGATATCTCTCACTATCTTTATTTCCTTTTTATTTTATACATCACCTTCTATGTTCACCACCTTCTTAATTCTTATTTCGTCCTATTTTAGGCTTCTTCTTATTTATTATACTTTCTACATTTATTTTCCTCTTAGTTTTCAATTTTTGTTTGAAATTAAAAAGTTGACACCCTTTTCAAACTTAAGAACATCCCTTGATTACACTTTAGTCATTGAAATAAAATATGTCAAACTTAAATTTTTATCCGAACTTAAAACATATAAATTAATTTGAAAGTTATAGTAGTTTGGGTCAATCCTCAGAGATGATTGTCAAATTATAATATCAAATCATATTCTCAAATGTTTTTTTAACCAAAGGGAATACAAAGAGTTATGTGAATAAATAGAGTAAATGACATTTAAATCAAAAGAAATTGATTAAGTTCAACTATGCCAAGTGTGTCACCCACCTAACATAGAAGAACTCAAAGATAAACAGAAAAATAAATTAAAACCTAGAAGATGATCATTCTCTACTGATCCATATGTCACTCATAGATTAACAAAAGAATGAGTGTTGAGGAAATCAATAAAATAATCAAATTTGAGGAATTGTCTTTCAAATCCCTATGTCAGTCAAAAATTTGAAGAACAATAATAAAATAAAGTTATAAATAACTAAAATCAATAATTGTAAATAACCTAGAGATTTGAGGAAGAATGTGTGCTTAATTAAATCATAGAAAAAAGTAATGAAAATAGTAAAAATTCCTTAACTACAACATTCTCACTCCTCTTCATCTGTCACACAAAAGAGGTTTCAGAAGGAGAAGAAAAGGGGTCAAAATCATTATGAATGTCACTACTACTATCGTGCTTGACTCCACATAGGTATAATGGTGGGCGTGAGTAATCATCCCACTATCTTTCCTAATATTAGTCTAAAAAAATTACAATAAATTTAAGAAACTCCAACTTTCATTCTTCTATTTTTCTTGTAGCCCAAGAAAATATTTCTCAAAGTACTAGCCTTGGATGTTCATGTTAGCACATATTAAATCACTAAACAAGCATTTCTTAAGAATAATACTCAAATGAAATAAGTTTGATGAAATGAGTTATAAAATTTATTTTATCATTTTTCATATAATATCATTGTATTTAACATCAGTTAATGTGACATTTCTAATCGTTTTTGATTGATTAACGTAAATAAATGACACATTATTACACTCGTGTAGCCCAAGCATTGAACTTATTTTATCAACAAAATTTTGTGAGTTTCTTCTTCTTGAGAGATTATCTCTTCCACTAGTGGACTCCAACAATCCTATGGACTCATGGAACTTATTTTTTGGTTTTATAGATTCAGGATCAACCCTTACGGAATCAAGGGACTTTCTTCATTTTGTGGACTCAAGATGAGAAGGCTTCGCCAAATATCATGACTTTCGAGGATTTAAGATGTGATTTCAACCACCAACTTTGTCATTAGGTCATTCTAGAGAGCTACTAACTACAGTTTTACTATGTCAAGTGGTATTAGAGCCTGATCGAGATCCATATTCGATAGTTGAAGATGTCTTGAGGTAAAGAAATCGAGATAAATCAAGATGAAAGAGTTGAGGTATGTTCCCTCTCTCTCACATGCATGGATCAAAAGCTTGAAACTATGAATGATATGTTGAAACAAATCTTATCTAGAAAGTCTATATTATAAAACATTTCTCGAGCCTAGAATAGTTAGAAAGAGAATCACTATGGTTGTTGATATGACCCTAAGTCGTTATTAGAATCATCATTTAATTTTAATAATTTATAGAATTAGATTCACCAAAAATAATATTAAATAGATATAATGGTGAGCTAAGTAGTCTCCTCATGAAAAGCTTGTAGAAATCTTCTTATTCTCTAATTTAATAGATTATGAAGTTGAATTGAAGATTTAAATTGATATTCACAGCAATAAAGGAAATAAAATGACAAATAAATATAGGTATGAATTTAAAGCTTAAAGAAATTAAAAAAATAAATAAAATATGTTTTATAATGATGAAAATGGAAAAGAAACAAGTAAAGAAATGATTGAAGCTAAGAAAATAAATTTATTTCATAGATCAAATAAGAAAATAATGAAAACTCTATTAAAAATGAAACTTATAACCCTTAGAATGCATGGCTTGATGCCGAGCTCGGGGTAACACTTCTCAATCTTACATCTAGTTCAATGGAATGGATTTAAGGTGAGAAGGGTAGAAGAGAATGATAAAAAATTACTAGTACATTTCTTAGAATTCTATTTTTATATAAAAAAATAATAATATTTTCTCTCAAAAATAACTCGAAAAAAGATCCCTTTCTCTCTCCTCTTCCTTCTTTTTGTCTCCTAGATCCAAAAATCATATTTTTTATTTTAAAATTTTTATTTTCAGCTGTATTTTTCTAAGTTTTCTCTAATTTTCCTAGCATTTTCCCCTTTTCTTGTGTGGCTATAATTGATATTGTCTATTTTACTAAATGATTATCAATATTTGCAAATATACCCTTCTATTGTCAAGAGAATAATCGATATCATCTATTTTACCAGATGTTAATTGATATTTATAAATATGTCCTCCAATGTGTGGCTCGATGAAGACCATTGAATCCTTGTGCCGTCATTTCGCTTTGAAGAGGTGATGTGGCCTCTTAAATGTTGTTAGATCTATTTCACTTCTCACTCCTTTTTCACTTACTTTATTGAGATCCGTGTGTGCGCTACACCACGTGTTGGTGGCTAGCAACGTTGTAACTTCTAGTACATTGGACCTAATAGTGGCTGCTATTAGATCTGACACTACTTTTTGTGCGATGATGGGTGGTAACTAATTAACTCTTTTTTAGGGTCATTGAAAAGCCTCAAAAATAGTTAGTCAACAATATTTATACTCATGTGTTTACTCCTTTAGATTTTACTCTTAATTAATTCAGTATTGTGGTAAGCTCAGGGATCGATCCTTAGGGAATGGTGAGTTGAGTTCACTTTTGTTTGTTGCTTAGAGTTGATATGAATGACAAGGATACCGAAGAAGGAGACGTGAGAAACAAAGAGGAAGACAAGAGGAACTAAGGTATGAAACAGATTTATCTCTACATGATGATCTCATGCGATCGAAGACATCAGATGATTAACTCTAACACTAATGAAAATCTATTTTCTACTTAAGAATTTCTATCTCGTCATCGGATCTTCAAAACCAACTTAATTATCACTGCGTCTCCTTCCTCATTTCCGCCAAGAAGAGGCAATAGCTGCTAGCCGTGGGAGAGAATCTTGTTAAGGGCAAATCATCAAATGAAGCACATATTACACACCCCTAATTGTGGGGTATGGAGCTCGAGACAATTCAAACCCTATAGGGACGGTGAATACCTGAAGTCCTCTTGAAAATTAGCTGTCCCAAATCATTTGATACATCGTAGATATATGACGGCGCCCCCCATTCTCTCCCTCTCATGAGACTAACCCTCACTTTGACGGTTGTGATGTTCCAACTCATCATGGTTAGCTTCAGATCCTCACTTCATCATCTCATCTGTCGGATCTTCTCTTGTACCTTCTTGTGTGCCTTTGGATAAGTATGCATCTTGTCCTTTGGATTGGTGCCTCCCTTCGCTTGAGTGGATGATGGATCTTCCTCCTCACCCTTAAGTGATTATGGGCCTCACGCCCATAACCCTTCATTTGGGCCCATTTCGCTTGCTTCTTTGTGCATGCTTATGAGCTCTATGCTCATATCTTCATTTAATGCTCAAGTGCAAGCTAATTACTTAAAAGATGATGCTCACATAGTTAGAAGGCAAAGGATTATATCATGTTTTCACATGATGTACATCAAATATCGAGAAAAATATATATTTCAGTGAGATATGCATAAAATACATAACAAATGTATGAACATTGATGCATGCTCTAAACAAGAGAGTTCATTGGTAAATCAGTAAATTTATATCTTAAAATTATGAGCTTTCAATGCTATATCCCTCATTTACAATGTATTCTTGATGTGTTATCAACAGCATGGGGGTAGGGTCTCCTCCAATGCCTTAGGCTTATGTTGTGGTGGCAAGAGGTCATGTTTGCATTGTTAGATGTTCGATTTCTAGCTTTTCCTTTCTCCAATAAAACTTCTACATGTTTTGAGGTCATAACAACGTCATTCGACTTAAAAAATGATTGTAATGCAACTTTTTCTTCAATGTCCCATCTAAGGCCACTTCTAAATTTAGATATAATATAAGATTCAGATTTGGTTTAATCAACTCTAGATGATAGTCGATATAATTCTTCTACATACTTTGAATGATTTCCTTGTCGACAATTTTGATATGTTGATACAAGACTTGCTCATAATTAGGTGGAAGAAATCTTGACTTCATCAATTTTTTTATTTTGTCCCAATTTTACATTGTATCTTTACCTGCTCTTGCACTAGTAGACTAAATCTGTTCCCACCATGCAGATGCACCTCCCTCCAATTTATATGCAACAAGTTTAACTTGTTTCTTATTAAGAATCTTCATGTATTCAAAAAATGGTTCAACTTTAAAAAATCAATCTAAGTATTATTCCATTTTCAAATGACCATTAAAACTAGGCAAATCAATTTTCATACGAAAATCTTTACTTTCATCACAATCTGATCTACTCTTTGAGCTCCCTAAATATGAGGATTGATGCTTCTAAGAGGCACAACCATGGCCATTCTCTTTCTGATTATTCTGGACTTGAGAAATGTATACTAATGTAGACATTCTAGATAGGATTTGCTTCAATTTATCATTCATAGTTTCAAGCTTTTGATCCATATGTTCTTGATATTCAAAAAACTCTGTGCGAGAAAGGGCACATACCTCATATCTTTAATCTTGATTTATTTTAATTCTTTTACCTTGACATCTTCAACTGTCAATTCTGGATCTTGACCAAGCTCTGATACCACTTGATGTAGCGGAATTGTAACACTCAACTCTATGGAAGAGCTGATGATGAAGTTGGTAGAGTGATAAGTCCAAAATATAATATTAAACTATGTCATTGTAGTTCCTTTTTTTGACTTAGGCAATCATACTAAAATTTATTTCCATTACTTAATATGGTAAATAGTTTGAGTAAGGGTGTCGAACCACAGGGAGGAATTGTAAAAATTTGAACTCAATTTGTTTAGAAGAGAGAGAGAGAGAGAGAGAGAGAGAGAGAGAGAGAGAGAGAGAGAGAGAGAGAGAGAGAGAGAGAGAGAGAGAGAGAGAGAGAGAGAGAGAGTTGGGATGGCTAAAGCAGAATACTAACTAGGGTATGAGGGCAGATGAATCAAGGAATGGGTATGAAAAAGAAAAGAAAACTCTGAACTAATATATATATTATTTATGAATTCTTTGTAAGATAAATGTGCTCAAACCCAATCAATAAACACTTCGTCAAACATTCATTCTATCAAGGACCTACATATTTTGCCTAGGTCATGGTAGTTTGCAACTGACGAGATGAATGAAAGGAGAGAAGAAGAAACTCACTAAATTGGATGCTTGAACATAAGAATGATCTTTGGTGGCCTCTTTCCTACTGGCCAACCAATGTTGGGGGTGAGACCAAAATGATCTCCCAAAAAGTTTCCAGCCTTCCCCCCATATACACTTTAGCGTGGATGGTCAACGGAGAATTGACGACGCTAGCCCCCCAATTTTCAGTCCTAAACACTTCTTGTCTGTCCGCTGTCGTGCTCTCATCTTGGGATGATCTATGCCATTGTTCTCTTCCCTTTCCTTTTCTCCATGCTGCCACCAGCTTCATTAAGGTTTTGCATCCTCGTAAGCTCCAGTGAACAGCTGTGATTAAGTGTAAATCCTCCGCCGGATTACTTCATTCATATTCTGCCACGTCCCTGCATACTAAAATAGCGTGATAGCATGTGCCTCTTCACAATAATTGGGCCGATCACCTATTGGTGCTAGAAAGATCAAAACACCTGTGGAGACAACCCACATCATGGTAAAACCATTAAAAACCATAGGATCCTATGAAAATTCCAAAGATTCCAACAAAAATTAATTACTTAATAAATCAATTGTCAAAAATTCCACAAAAAAAGGCCAAAAGGCTTGGAAGAATTATACAATCATTTTAAAAAATAGAATTTCTCCTTTAAGTGATAATAACATGACTAGATGCTACTTTTAATAAGGATATACATGTGAAATACATAGTATTTATATAATGAATAACATGTTATCATACCCCCCTTCTTAAATCATTGCTAGTCCCTTAGCAATGTCCCATATGTTTTTTTTTAAGACGTCTCTTCATACTTGAAGCAAAGAGAACAAGTGCATGAAATGTTAAAAAATAATATCAATCACATGCTTAGGATGATTAGCCCCATGACAGTCTTAGACATTAATCTTTTTAGGAATGTATGGATGAACTGATAATATCTCATTTTTTAGATGTAATGTGAGTTAAAATAAGAAAATATTGCATGAATTTCATGAAAATAAATTATAATTATTGAATAAAATGTTTTAAAGCGTTTTTCATATTTTTTCGTGAATTTTGGTTAATTTTGATGATTTATTTCAGATTAAAATGAATTACTTACTATTTTCTGAAATAAATAATTTATCAGGCGTAATTATATAATTTCCGTTTGATCCGACGTCCCTGAATGTGCCATGTCACCCTCTTTCGGCGGCGAATCAGTGGGCTTATATCACGCTAATATTTTGTGATTTTCTAGGATGTGCCACGTACCCCCAGAAGTAAACCGATCGAAGGCGAAGAGCACACCGCGTAACCAGCGTACTTAAGTCATGGAGGGGCTTATCAACAATTATCTATTATCATCGGATAAACGAGATTATTGATTACCGCCGAAGAAATAAAAAGGGCGTAGGTTCGCCGGCAATAATCATTCCGTCTTCTCCCTCCTCCATGCGGTCAGAGCCTCCGGTGACCAGCAAACCATCCTCCTCACTCCCTCGGCTGCACCCAGAGCCTCCGGCGGGTGGTCACAAGTCTTCTCCTTTACCCCAGACGGCGGTGACAGCGGCGTTGAACCCTTCTCTCCACGGAATCCTTCCGGCGAGCAGCACAGAGCCGCCGGACGATATTCATGCGCCTTCCGGCGTGGTGCGACACGACCGGACGATACAAAGCCGTCGCACTAGCGTCTCTTGCTGTTCCAGAGGCGGACCATCAAAGGACAGCGTTAGTTTTAGATTTATTTTCTGTTTTATTTAGTTTTTGTCACAAACGATAATTTCCGGACATCCGCCGGAAATAATCGGCGATTTACTTGATAAAAAGGACTTCTTTCTACCTCAAACCTTCCGAAACTCATCGTGAATCATCCAGGGAGTGATTTTGAATCGTTTTCCATCGATTTCAATCAAGAAATCCAGCTGAAATTCCTTGCCGTTTTTCCACCGGGCGGAACGATTTTCCGGCGATTTTCTGGTGATTTCTCTCCGATTAATCAGTGGTTTGTTGATTTTATAGTTACATTTTAACCGCTTACTCCTTATTAATCGGTGCAAAACTGATTCGGTCATTGTTTGGTGTGATTTCACATCTTTTTCGTGAATTCTCTCTTGCGTATTCGTCCGGAAATCGCGGTCAACGCAGGCGCGAGACGTGTTGACTACGATTTTCTCTCTCCTAATTATCGACTATTTTCTTTTCTTCCTCTTCTCCTCCACCTAAAAATTTGTCTAAAATCCCTTCTTAACCCCGTTTCTATCTCCCAAAAATTCGTCCAAAAGTCTCTTCGAAATCCCACGTCTATCTCCCAAAATTTCTTCCTCTAATCCCTTCTAAATCCCACGTGTATCTCCCTTTTTCTCTTCACTATTTATTAAATATTAGTTTCTATTAGTTAATTCATTAAAAATCTAAAAAATTTATAGAATCACTAGAATAATAAAATCAAAATTAATTCCATGACAGGTTATTCCTACTCCCTGTGTTCGACCTGAGACTCGTTGCTTTACTAATTTTTCATTAAGTTTCAATTATAAATATTATTAGATTATGAGTATTTAAACCCAACGACAAATGCTCATCATCTTTTTGGCGCCGTTGCCGGGGAGTATGGTTTTAATCGGTGTTTTTTTTATATTTTATTTTACTATTTTCGTGATTCTTAATAAAAAATTATTATTATTCATGCATTTCTTTTTATTTTAGCATTAGATAATTGTTTGTTTCTTTAGAAGCTTTATTTATTTAAATTAGTTAATTTATTTAAATTCAGTGTTTTATTTCAGAATTTCAGTTCAATTTGAATATTTATATTGATTCTTGCTATATTTGAATTCTTTATTATTACAAGAATCACTTTTATTCATATTTTGCTGAAATTGCTTGCATCATTTAGGATTGCATTTAAAATTTAAAAAAAATTGAAAAAAAATTTAATGTTGAAGAATAAATCAGAATCTTTTTGAAATTTCAGAAAAAAAATTTTATTGTTCAATTTGGCTGAATTTTCAAAAGTGACATTTATTTTATGCATGGTAGAAGAAGTTTGCAGCCCATTCTAGAAAGCCCAAATTTAAATCAAGTTAGAACTCAATCTAAACGAAATTTAGGGCCTATTTTAGAATATCCAGCAGTTAAAAAAGATAAAAATTCAGAGTCTTTAGGAGCTGAATCATCTCACATGGATCCTAGGCCAAACCCTATTGTTCAAGGAGGTGAGAATCCTCAACCCTCTAAACCCATGCGTGATTATTATGCTCCTGATTTATATAGATCTACCTTGCAGGTTAGAGCTCCAATTCAACCTAATGTTCAATTTGATATTCGTCATAGTACTTTACAAATGCTTCCTGAATTTAAAGGTTTAGCAAGTGAAGAACCACATCAACACATTGCTAGGTTTTTAGCTGCATGTGAACTCATTCATATTCCTAATATTCCTCAAGATGCACTGAGATTATGATTATTTCCATATTCACTTCATGATAGAGCTAGAGATTGGATCACATCTTTACCTCATGAGATTACCACATGGGCTGAAGTAGAGCAAGCATTTCTTAGAAAATTTTATCCTGTAGGTAAAACTCATGCCATGAGGAAGGTTATTCTCCAATTTACTCAAAAATTAGGAGAAGCATTTCATGAATATTTGGAAAGATTCAAGGAACTTCAAAGGAGATGTCCTCATCATGGAATTGCCAAGTGGCAATTAAATAGAGTGTTTTATGATGGTATTTCTGACCAACATAAAAACATAATTGATGCAGCATGTGGAGGAAGATTTATGAGTAAGGATGAAAATGAGATTCATACTCTTTATGAAAATTTAAGTGAAAATTCAGCTGAACGTGAATCTTTTGCTCTATATGACCGTAGTGCCAATGAGTCTAAGAGAGAAATTTATGAAGTAAGGAATCATGATACATCAAATCTTAGGAATGAAGTTAGTGAAGTTCATCATAAGCTTAATATTTTATATGATCATTTATTGCATAAAAATGAGCATACTCATCCTCAGCCACAGCCACTATGCACTACACATTCTTCATGTTCATCTTGTGGTAGAAATGACCATTATGTATCTCAATGTCCTAATTTATTAGATCATACATTTATTTCAGACCAAGAGCATGCTAATGTCTTAAATGATTATAATTGGAGGAATCATCCTAATTTTTCTTGGAAAAATCAGAATAATATTTCTAATCCTCATGTTCAAAACCCTAATTCTCAATCATTTTCTAAACCTTCTAATTCTTTTAGGCCTCCTTTCCAAGACTCATCTAATACTAGGTCTAATTTTCAGCAAAATTCTATGCCTAATTTTCAGAAAAATTCAGCACCAAATTTTCAGCAAAACTCAGCACCCAATTTCAGGCAACAAAACCCTAATTCAAATCAAGTTCAATCTGATTTTTGTGTTAATTCAATGCAACAGTTCATGGGACAAGTGTTGCAACAATTCCAAGAGTCTAATGCAAATATGATAAAAATGATGGACCAAATTAGGGAAGAAAATCAGCAAACCACTCTTAGACTTGAAAAAGAGATTGGAAAATTAGCATTATCTCATTCTAAACTTGAATTAGGTCATCTTCCTAGTCAGCCTATCATGAACCCTAGGAATCAATCTTCTAGTAGTCATGATGCATCTACATCTCAAAATTTTCAAAATGTTGAAGCTATCACTACTCTTCGGAGTGGAAAACAACTTCATGATCCATATCCACCTGAAGTAGCAGCTAAATATGTTCCTAATTATATTGATGATGATCATGATAGTTTATTTTCAGATGATGAGAAGCTAGAACAAGAAAATCAGCAAACAAAAGAGGAGAAAAATCAGCACCTAGATCAAGAGAAAAATTCTTTAGAGAAACAACAAGAAATTCTTAGAAAAACAGTCCCATTTCCTAAAGCTTTAGAGCCCAAAATTAGGAAAAAAATGGAACCTAATGAAGAACTTATGAAAATATTTAGTCAAGTTCAGATTTCTATTCCTTTAGTTGATGCAATTAAACATATACCTACAAATGCGAAATTTTTAAAAGATTTATGCACACCTCGTAGGTCATCTAAGAAGATTGCATTATATGAAGAAGCTAGTGCCATTATCTCTCATTCTATGCCTAGGAAATGTGAAGATCCAGGAGCTCCTTTAATTTCATGTCAAGTAGGAGATGTCACATTTCATAATGTTCTTTTAGATTTAGGAGCAAGTGTTAATTTATTACCAGCTGCTGTTTTTGATTATTTTGATTTAGGAGAGTTGAAACCAACTTTAGTGGAGCTTCAACTAGCTGATAAATCAATTAAGACACCTAGGGGACTCTTAGAAGATGTTATAATTAATGTGAAAGGGTGTAGATTTCCAGTCGATTTTCTTATTTTAGACATGCCTATTTTAGTAGATCTTACTTATGCTCCTATCATTTTAGGAAAGACCATTTCTTACAACAGCCAAAGCAAATATTGATTGTGAAAATGGAATTGTCAAGATTAAAACAAAAGATCATGATATTTCTTTAAATGTTTTTAGAAGTTCTAAATTCCCTCTTGAACATGATGATGAAATAGAACATATAGATGTGATTGAATCATGTGTGGAAGAGATTAATCATATTGATCATATTGATGAATTCAATTCTCAATTTGATATTCATGCATTAGATTATAAAATTCGTGAGAAAGAACCATTAGATTATATTATGACACCTCTTTCATCATCTTTAGAAATTCCTCCAAAACTAGAACTTAAACCTCTTCCAAATTCATTGAAATATGCTTTTCTTGGACCTAATGAGACTTTGCCTATCATTATTTCATCTTTGTTGACTCCTGATCAAGAAAATAAAACTTTAGAAGTTTTACAAGATCATAAAAGGGCGATAGGATGGACTATGGCTGATCTAAAGGGAATTAGCCCATCAATTTGCATGCATCACATATATGTTGATGAAAATGCTAAACCCTCTAGAGAAATGCAATGTAGGCTGAATCCAAATATGAAAGAAATAGTAAAGAAAGAAATAATTAAATGGTTAGATGCTGATATTATTTATCCTATTTCTGATAGCCAATGGGTTAGTCCTACTCAACTAGTTCCAAAAAAATCAGGTTTGACAGTCACTAAAAATGAGAAAGGAGAAGAATTGCAAACAAGACTCACTACTAGTTGGAGGGTTTGTATTGATTATAGAAAGCTTAATTCAGTCACTAAGAAAGATTATTTTCCCTTACCATTCATTGATCAAATTCTAGAAAAACTTGCAGGACAAAAATATTTTTGTTTCTTAGATGGATATTCAGGTTATAATCAAATTGCAATCTTTCCTGAGGATCAAGAGAAGACCACATTCACATGTCCATTTGGAACTTATGCATTTAAAAGAATGCCATTTGGTTTATGTAATGCACCAGCCACTTTTCAAAGTTGTATGATGTCCATTTTCACCAAAATGATTGGAGAATTCTTAGAAATTTTCATGGATGATTTTTCAGTATTTGGTGATTCATTTGAGTCATGTTTAAACAGCCTTAGAAAGGTGCTTAGAAGGTGTGAAGAAACTAATCTTGTCCTTAGTTGGGAGAAGAGTCATTTTATGGTTAGGGAAGGCATTGTTCTGGGACACATTGTGAGTGAAAGAGGAATAGAAGTAGATAGAGCTAAAATTGATATTATAATCAATTTGCCTCCACCCACTTCAGTTCGTCAAATTAGATCATTCTTAGGACATGCTGGTTTTTATAGAAGGTTTATTAAAGATTTTTCAAAAATTTCTAGACCCTTAACTGCACTACTTGCTAAAGACATTCCATTTAATTTTGATGAAGCATGTGTTGAGGCATTTTCTATTCTTAAGCATGCATTGACTGAGGCACCTATCTTACAATCCCCTAATTGGTCTATTCCATTTGAAATCATGTGTGATGCATCAAATCATGCCATAGGAGCTGTGTTAGGACAGAAAATTGATAAAAAATCAGTAGTCATTTATTATGCAAGTAGAACTATTTCTGATGCACAATTAAACTATACTACAACAGAAAAAGAGCTCCTTGCAGTGGTATTTGCCTTAGAAAAATTTAGATCTTATATTTTAGGATCTAAAGTTATTATTTATTCTGATCATTCAGCCCTAAAATATTTTGCTCACCAAGAAAGAAACTAAACCACGTTTACTTAGATGGATTTTATTATTACAAGAATTTGATTTAGAAATTCGAGATAGAAAGGGTGTAGAGAATGTAGTAGCTGATCATTTATCTAGAATTGAAGGACAAGAAAAAGCCACATTACATGATCTATTTCCAGATGAACATATTCTTGCTTTACATAGTAGCCCAATTCCATGGTTTGCTCACACAGTTAATTATTTAGCAAGTGGACAAATTCCACCGTATTGGCAGAAAAATGAGCGTGAATGATTCTTTGCTCGTGCTAAGCATTATTTTTGGGATGATCCAAATTTATTTCACTTAGGTACAGATCAAATTTTACGTAGATGCATTCCTGAAGTAGAACAAAATCATATTTTAGAACATTGCCATTCATATGGATGTGGAGGTCATTTTGCTGGTAGAAAAACAGCAGCAAAAATTTTGCAATGTGGTTTCTATTGGCCATCATTATTTAAAGATGCTCATACATTTTGTATGCAATGTGCAAAATGTCAAGCTACTGTCAACATTCAAAAACGAAATGAGATGCCTCTAAAACAAATTAGTGTTGTTGAGATTTTTGATATTTGGGGTATTGATTTTATGGGACCTTTTCCTTCTTCTAAAGGCTATGAATATATTTTATTAGCTGTTGAATATATGTCAAAATGGGTAGAAGCTATTCCAACAAGAACAAATGATCATAAAGTGGTCATTCAATTTGTACAAAGCCATATTTTTGCACAATTTGGTTGCCCTAAAGCGATAATTAGTGATAGGGGAACTCATTTTACTAATTATCACTTTAGAAAATTGCTTAAGAAATATGGAGTTGATCATAGAGTAGCTACACCATATCACCCTCAAACCAATGGTCAAGTTGAATTAGCTAATAGAGAAATTAAAACAATTTTATAAAAAGTTGTTTCACCTAATAGGAAGGATTGGTCTGATAAATTAAATGATGCATTATGGGCTTATAGGACAGCATACAAAGCTCCTTTAGGTGCTTCACCATATAGACTTGTTTATGGAAAATCTTGTCATTTACCCGTTGAGCTTCAGCATCATGCATATTGGGCTATTAAGAAACTTAATATGGAATTAGATCATGTAGGACAAAAGAGATTTTTACAATTGCATTAACTAGATGAAATTAGAAATGAATCATATGAGAATGCACAAATTTACAAAGCAAAGGTAAAGGAATTCCATGACAAGCACATCACTAGGAGACAATTAGAACCAGGACAAAAGGTTTGGCTATATAATTCTAAATTGAAACTATTTCCAGGTAAATTAAGATCTAGATGGGATGGTCCTTATTTACTTGAATTTATTGATCAATATGGTGCAGCAACAATTAGAGATCCTAAAACAAGTGCAAATTTCAAAGTGAATGGATATAGGCTTAAACCTTATTTAGAACATGAGCCAAAACAATGTACTGAAAATTTAGATTTGTCTAATATTATTTGAACATTCATAGGTCTGATTGAAGATGTTAAACTTACTATTTATTGGGAGACAACCCAATGTTTTTATTTTTTTTAAGTTAATTCCTTGCTTATGGTTTAGATATTTCTTATTTCAATAAATAAATGATATTTTTGAATAATCTTTGCCTCAACAGCAAGAATTTTCCCATTAATTGTTCTCAAATACTTACTATTTTATTTTCTGAATTTTATGAGTTATGTCATGTCATTGAGGACAATTCCGATTTTAAGTTGGGGGGTAAGGAAAATTCAAAATTTTCATTATTTAGTGCAAATTTTATTTCGTCCTTTTATGCTTTTAAGTGTAGGAAATTTTTATTTCAATAAAGATGGGTCCGGAGTAGCAAGAATGACCAGGTTCTATCTTTCTAAACTTTGCTTTCCAATGGTTTAATGTTATGAAATATTTGTTATATCATTTAGCAATTTGATTATTTTATGTTGGGGGCAAGGATGATAGAAATTTTAACATATTCTTCTATGCTATAGATTTGAATATATTTTATGGAATAAAAATGCAGCAAATTATAATCATGCAACATGCTAACTATGTTTTTAAATGTCATATTTCATGCATGAGAAACAAATTATTAAAAATGTGTGATATCAAAGGACACTAGGATAATCATTTTTAGGTTAGGAAAATGATTCAAGAGCATGAAATGTTAGAATACTCCTTGGGTACATGATAGATGACATAGATTTTATTTTACAGATTTATTTTTCTTGATCTTGATAGATGGTATTTACTATGATGAAAGAATTTAATTGATCATTTGAGTTTAGTGGAGATTTTTACACCCTGATTTATAGGAATTGTGTTACATATCACTCATCTTTCAAAAAAAAAAAAAAAAAAAAAAAAAAAGAGATAGTGTGAAGGCCCATAAAATAAAGAGTACACAATTGGGGTGTGAGACATCATCCTACATTGTCGAAAAATATCTATGGGAAAAGCTGCCTATCTATTATTATTAAAAAAAAAAAAGAAAAAAAAAAAAAAAGAAGAAGAAAAGAAAAAATGAAAGATGCAGTTCACATTTCAATGCATGAAACTTATAGAAAAGGGAAATGTAGGATCAATACTATTCTCATTTGAAAGATTATTATTTGAACATCTAGTGAATTAAATATACAAGAAAGAGAATAATAAATCTGTAGGTAGAAGAAGTGAAGTCTAGATTGTTATTCCAAGGAGTGTTTAAATATTACTATTGCTTAAGATTATTTTCTCTAATTTAATATGACAATCTAATGTGTCCAGAGATTTACTATTCTGAAAATTTGATCTCTTTGCATGAAATTTTGATATTTGAAAATATGTTAGTTTTTGATTAATTTATGTACTCCATTGCTAGGGACTAGCAATATTCAAGTTGGGGGGTATGATAATATCTCATTTTTTAGATGTAATGTGAGTTAAAATAAGAAAATATTGCATGAATTTCATGAAAATAAATTATAATTATTGAATAAAATGTTTTTAAGCATTTTTCATATTTTTTCGTGAATTTTGGTTAATTTTGATGATTTATTTCAGATTAAAATGAATTACTTACTATTTTCTGAAATAAATAATTTATCAGGCGTAATTATATAATTTCCGCTTGATCCGACGTCCCTGAACGTGCCATATCACCCTCTTTCGGCGGCGAATCAGTGGGCTTATATCACGCTAATATTTTGTGATTTTCAAGGATGTGTCACGTACCCCCAGAAGTAAACCGATCGAAGGCGAAGAGCACGCCGCATAACCAGCGTACTTAAGTCATGGAGGGGCTTATCAACAATTATCTATTATCGTCGGATAAAAACGAGATTATTGATTACCGCCGACGAAATAAAAAGGGCGTAGGTTCGCCGGCAATAATCATTCCGTCTTCTCCCTCCTCCGTGCGGTCAGAGCCTCCGGCGACCGGCGAACCATCCTCCTCACTCCCTCGGCTGCACCCAGAGCCTCCGGCGGGTGGTCACAAGTCTTCTCCTTTACCCTAGATGGCGGTGACAGCGGCGTTGAACCCTTCTCTCCACGGAATCCTTCCGGCGAGCAGCGCAGAGCCGCCGGACGATATTCATGCGCCTTCCGGCGTGGTGCGACACGACCGGACAATACAAAGCCGTCGCACTGGCGTCTCTTGCTGTTCCAGAGGCGGACCATCAAAGGACAGCGTTAGTTTTAGATTTATTTTCTGTTTTATTTAGTTTTTGTCACAAACGATAATTTCCGGACATCCGCCGGAAATAATCGGCGATTTACTTGATAAAAAGGACTTCTTTCTATCTCAAACCTTCTGAAACTCGTCGTGAATCATCCAGGGAGTGATTTTGAATCGTTTTCCATCGATTTCAATCGAGAAATCCAGCTGAAATTCCTTGCCGTTTTTCCACCGGGCGGAACGATTTTTCGGCGATTTTCTGGTGATTTCTCTCCGATTAATCAGTGGTTTGTTGATTTTATAGTTACATTTTAACCGCTTACTCCTTATTAATCGGTGAAAAACTGATTCGGTCATTTTCTGGTGTGATTTCACATCTTTTTCGCGAATTCTCTCTCGCGTATTCGTCCGGAAATTGTGGTCAACGCAGGCGCGAGACGTGTTGACTACGATTTTCTCTCTCCTAATTATCGACTATTTTCTTTTCTTCCTCTTCTCCTCCACCTAAAAATTTGTCTAAAATCCCTTCTTAACCCTGTTTCTATCTCCCAAAAATTCATCAAAAAGTCCCTTCGAAATCCCACGTCTATCTCCCAAAATTTCTTCCTCTAATCCCTTCTAAATCCCACGTGTATCTCCCTTTTTCTCTTCACTATTTATTAAATATTAGTTTCTATTAGTTAATTCATTAAAATTCTAAAAAATTTATAGAATCACTAGAATAATAAAATCAAAATTAATTCCATGACAGGTTATTCCTACTCCCTGTGTTCGACCTGAGACTCGTTGCTTTACTAATTTTTCATTAAGTTTCAGTTATAAATATTATTAGATTATGAGTATTTAAACCCAACGACAAATGCTCATCACTGACTTGTCCTGGTTTTGAAAGAGCTAGTAGAAATGCATAGATAGACTTCTCTGAAGATATGACACTATATCCCTAGGATTTTCTCACTGCCCTTAGATCACTCGCAAACAAGATCACTCTCTTGTAGCTGGCGACTACTTAGTGTGTGGAGATCCTTATTAGCCTTCTTCTTGTTTGAAGTCAAGAAAATGGCACTTTCCCCCTCCTGTTTAAGCACAGAATATAGTGCATACCAAGATGCATGGATAATGAAGGTAAGCTTAATGATAGGAGGAGAGCATGGGAAGTGAAAAGTGCAAGCTCAAAAGATAGACAATAGGGCAGACAAAGGATGAACAATGAAGTCAGGTAATATGACTTAATATCACCTCCTACCAAAATTGATGAATGAACAACACACATAGAGGTCTTGAATGAAGTAAAATGAATAACAAGAGAGTGGAATTGAAGAAGTATGGACTCAATTTCTAATAGGTAGATAAAATGTGTGCATTTGCTGTGGACAAAGAAAAATAATAAAATGAAAGTACTGGATAGACTGTGATGATTAGGAAAAGATTTGAAACCACAATCTGCCATCAGAACAAATCCCCCTCTTTCCTTTTCCTTCTCTCTCTATGATTTTTTTTTCTTCTTTTTTCTTGACTGTTTCTTGATTTTGAAACTTTCCCCTCCTTTCTGTTCTTGCTTCCCAAGTGTTTCCTTGAATTTGGGGCTTCTTCTTCTCTTTCCTTTTCTCTCTCTCGTTCCTCTCTCTCTCTCACTCTCTCTCTCTTTTTTTTAAAAAAAAAGAGGAGAAGGAAAGAGAAGAAAGATTTGGTGGTTTGGCAAATCTCACATAACTGGGTATGATGGTGGAATTGGGTTCCTATAAGAGATAAGTGAGAGAAAAGGATGAGAATTTTCACTAGTGGATGTAGGATATGATAGGTGAATGGTGGATAGAGATTTCAAATGCAAGTCTAGGTAAATGAAAGAAGGGAAATTCTGTGCATAACAATTGGAGAAATGCCAACCCTTTACTCCCAATAAGATTCCACATTCCACCTAATGGGGAGTTGAGACACAAGTAGTATTGGCTGATGATAGGGCAGTGATTTGGGGGTTCACACTAGTCACTGATCACTCCCTCCCAAGCTTATAGTTCTTCAATCCTTTGATTTTCAGTCTCCTACCCATTCCACTAGATATCTGGCCATTTGCTAACTAGTCACACATTGCCCAAGAATCATGGCTTGTAGCATCTCAAACATGTTTTTGATCACTCACAGAGCCTAACTTCACCGCACATGCTTCTAGGACTAAGGATGCATTGACGTCTTGAAGCGGGGTTGTGATTAATACTTGCATTCATGAAAAAAGTTTCCCCTTCACTTAGGTTAGTACATGAATATTTAGGAAGAAAAAAATAGCGAATTTTCGAAGGCTCACATCACCCCCTCTATTGACATATGCATGGTCCCCCATGTATCGGCATGAAAGTGAAAGCCTAAAAAAAAACATCAGGGGTAAGAATTGCTAATTGAGGGTCAATTTCCTCTGCATGAAGGTGGCGTCAGTGGGGCTAAGAAGGAGCCTTCAAGCTTAATGTGGCCGTGGTGAGCACTGAGATATATGTTCCTGTCCATTCAAAGAAAGCAACAAAGAACCAGCAGAAAAGAAAACAAAACCGAGGGAACTACAAAAGAAAAAGAAAATAAATAACATAAAAATGAGGAAGGAGGAAATAGGTGAGGTCCTCCCTAAATAAGAGAGTGAATAGGTGTTTAAGGTGATGGTTTAGGATTCTCCAAAGTACATTGACATTGGCAAATGAGGAGGGGCTGTATTCACATAGGGCTTAAGCTGTTGGCCATTCACTTTGAAATTGCTTCCTATCTTTGGATCAAGTATTGAGTTTGTACCATTAACAAAGACATCAATAATAACAAATGGTCTGTCCCATCTAGATTTCAACTGACCCAGAAAAAGCTTAAGTTTAGAATTGTAGAGCCATACCTTTTGATTTCTCTGAAATTTCTGATGGTTTAACTTCTTATCATGAAAGTGTTTAATCTTGGCTTCATAAATGCAGGAGTTTTCATAAGCCTCATCTCTTAGTTCTTGGAGTTCATACATCTGCAAGAGGTGATTCTTCCCAGCTGCATCTAAGGAAAGGTTAAGCTTCTTAATGGCCCAAAATCCTTTGTGTTCATTTTCCACTAGAAGATGACATGCCTTACCAAAAATTAACCTATATGGAGACATCCCTAAGGGTGTTTTATAAGCAGTCCTATAAGCCCATAGAGCATCATAGAGTCGACTTGATCAATCCTTTCCATGAGGCCTAATAATCTTCTTAATTATTTTCTTAATCTCCCTATTAGCCACCTCTATCTGGCCATTAGCTTGGGGGTGTGATAGCTCTCAATATTTACATGATAATGTCCTTAGTGTTTTTGTGATTTATGCTTTAATTTTAATTAAAATGCTTGCAGAATACTTTAAATTGGAAAAGTTAGATTTAAAATGATTTATATGATTTTAATGTTAATTTCTAAGAATTACATGAAGAAATCAGTCATGTAATATGATGAAAATATTTCTCATCATGTTTTATGTTTTATATTATTTTTGAGAATATTTCTAAGGTTATTCTGATTTTATAGACATATTATGGAAATTTGAGAAAAATCATTAAATTCAGAAAATCAGTGAAAATCCTGAAAAATCGGCAAAAATCACGCCAGATGATCAATTGATTCTCCAGAGAGAAATTCGCCAAGTAAATTGAAAAAATCAATTGGAAATTATGTTATAATTCAATGCATGTCATTTTTATAGTTTATAATCTTTTAAAACTAATAAAAAATCAAATCTTTTTAGGGTTTTTGTGTTAACGGCGGACGCACGGATTGCGGCAACAAATACGACAATTACTTGTAACAAATCAGGAAAATATGTGCAAAGGAAGATTGAAAAGGTGTTTCCAGAGAGGAAGAAGGCATTCCTCGATTATTCTATCCCCCTCTCAGTTCAAAACCCCTCTCGTCTGGCCACTACAGACGCTGGATTTTGCCCAATCTGTCCATCCAATACAAAAGATGGATTTCGTCCAAATTTCTCCCTCATTCAGCTACTACAGAGGCTGAATTTCTTCCAGAAATCTTCCTCATTCTTCGTCTGATACAAACGGTGAAGAATTTCTTCCGAGGTTCTTTCTCTAGATGCCGCGGCACGTTCAGAGTCGAATCACCTTCGCTGCTTGATTTCAGCAAGTGAGAGTTGCTGAGATTGTCAACCATCGATTGGAGAAGGTGTAGGAAACCAATCGGTGCACCGAGCCTACACAAATCGATCTTATTTGGGCAGAAATCTGATCGACAACTGCGTTGCCCAATTCTTCTGTAAACTTTAATTTCTATTCATTTTTACTATTTTTAGATTCCAAAAATACATCTTTTGATCCTTCATCATGTTTCAAACAAAATCACTTTTCTATTAATCTCTT
Source organism: Spirodela polyrhiza (assembly GCA_024713555.1). NCBI lineage: Eukaryota > Viridiplantae > Streptophyta > Magnoliopsida > Alismatales > Araceae > Spirodela > Spirodela polyrhiza. The sequence goes on along the minus strand of CM046548.1, from coordinate 3,751,259 downwards.
ATTTCAATCATTGTGGCTTTAGTTTGATCCATTTACGTGTTGACATATTTCCGTCGACCGCGAATTTGGGATTGTTCTTCACAAGCTGACGTCAGCTGATGTCAATAACCCCCAAATTCACAATTTTAGCTTATTTCATTATAATTTGGCCAGAAAATAATTAAAAAAATATAATATATCAAATAAAAATCATAAATAATTAATAGTACTTCATCTTCCTATGATCGACTTGGAAAATCCACTAAAAATATTTCTTTATTAATAATTGCCTTATTTCCCAGAATTTATAAATTTTAAATTTGTTGAATTTTCTTAGCAACGATAGAAAATAGTCAGACAAATTTTGGCACCATTGCCGAGGAAGATTGTTAGTTTTATTTCTTATTTATGATTCATTTGAAAAAAAAACATTTACATTGAATAAGAGATAAAAAAATATAAAAACAATAAAAAGATTTCATAATTTTTCTTTATATGATCTGTTCTTATTTATCTTTCTGCTTTATCATTATCATATTTTGTGCTGTGCATGCTAGGTAGAAGATTTGTGAACCCAAATTTAAAATTTTTTGAATTTAGAAGAAAAAGGGTTTCTTCAAGAAAATCTAAGAAAATGAATCCTCAAAATGTAGGTTCCCAAAATCTCAATCAACCTGGGTTATTGAAGGATAATTTTACTCCCTATGCATGTGAAGACTTACTACAAAATCCTGTTTGTGCTAAAGAGATTAAACCTAGTGTTTTTCAAATATTACCTACTTTTTATGGGCGTCAACATGAAGATCCTTATGCTCACCTTAGAGAATTTTAAAGAATTTGTGTTACTATTAAATATGTTGATGATTCTATGAGTGAGCTCTGCAGCGGAGAGACAAGTTGCATGTTGGAGAATTCTGTGAACTTAGTTAAAGATAAATTGGCTCCAAATCAGTCCAACACTCCTCTAAATTTGAAACCATTGCCTACACATATGAAGTATGCATTTTTGGGCTTAAATCATTCATTTCCTATGATTATTTCATCTTCATTAACAAGTGAATAGGAAAGAAGATTAATCGAGATATTAAAAAAAATACAAAGCAGCAATTGGGTGGACTTCAATAGATATACAAGGCATCAGCCTTGAGGTATGTATGCATCGTATTTTTATTGAAGAGAACACTCAACCAATAAGAGATGTGTAGTGGAGGTTAAATCCAAAGATGCTAGAGGTAATCAAGGCTGAGATTGTAAAGTGGTTGGATGTGGGGATCATTTATGCAATCTCTAACAGCCCATGGGTAAGCCCCATATATATTGTTCCAAAAAAATTAGGTATAATAGTTTGTAAAATTGCACAGGGGGGAGAGATCCAGACAAGACTCACCACCAGCTGATGCATTTGTATCAATTATAGAAAGCTCAATCAACTAACAAAGATAGATCACTTTCATTTACCCTTTATTGATCAAATTTTAGAATGTCTTGCAGGGCAACACTATTTTTATTTTTTAGATGGTTACTCAGGTCACAATTCATTTGTAATTTGCCTAGAAGATCAAGAGAAGACAACATTTACCTATCCATATAGAACCTATACATTTACAAGGATGCCATTTGGCCTATGCAACACCCTAGCAACATTCTAGAGATGCATGAGTGCAATGTTCTCTAATCTAGTGGGAGATTGTCTCAAAATTTTTATGGACGACTTCTCTGTATTTGGACAAACATTTGATGATTGTTTAATCAGTTTGACTAAAGTGATGCTGATTTATGTTGATAAAAAGTTTGTCTTAAGTTGGTAGAAATTCCACTTTATAGTAAAGGAAGGCATTGTGCTTGGTCATGTAGTTAGCCAATGCGGATTGGAAGTGGATAAAGCAAAAATTGAGGTAATCAAGAATCTACCACTACCTACTTCTCTTAAGCAATTACGTGCTTTCTTAGGACATACATGGTTTTACAGGAGGTTCATAAAAGGATTTGCAAATTTTGTTAAACCCCTCACTCAATTGCTTTAGAAAGATACCAATTTTATGATTAGCACTAAAGGAAAAGAGGCTTTTATGAAATTAAAATAAGCATTGATACAAGCCCCAATTTTACAAGGTCCTAATTGGTCTCACCCTTCTAAGTTAATGTGCGATGCCGTAGATTTTGTTATAGGAGCAGTCCTAAACCAGCAGATTGATAAAAAACTAATTGCGATTTATTATGTGAGTAAAACTTTGGCTGATGCTCAATTAAACTACACTACAACGGAGAAGGAGTTGTTAGCTATTGTATTTGCCTTAGATAAATTTTGCTCATACTTGCTAGGAATGAAGGTGATTGTCTATATAGATCATTCCACCATTAAATTTTTTTTAACAAAGAAAAAAGCTAAATCAAGATTAATTTGATGCATACTTTTACTACAAGAATTTGATTTAGACATCAAGGACAAGAAGGGCAGTGAGAATTATGTTTCATACCATTTATCTAGACGTCATGTATCTAACAACTTATCTATTTTCAAGTCTTTTCTCGATGAACATTTATTAGAAATTGATACATGTACATTGCCATCAAACGCGCATATTGTGAATTATTTAGTGATAAGTCAAGTGCCCAAAGGTTGGTCAATGAACATGAAATGTATGTTATTCAGTGACCTTAAGTTTTATTTTTGGAAAGAACCAGAATTGTTTCATCCAAGAATTAACCAAATTCTGCACAAATGTGTGCTTGAAGAGGAACAGTTCAGCATACTAACCATGTGTCATTCTTCTGCATGTGGAGGGCATTTCAGATCCAAAAAGACTGTAGAAAAAATTTTGCAATGCAGATTTTGTTGGCCTACTATTTTTCGAGATTCTCATCAATTTTGCAGGGCTTGTGCAACATGCCAAGACATGGTAAAGATCTCAAAGAAGGATGCGATGCCACTTTAACCAATTTTAGAGGTAGAAATTTTTGACCTTTGGGGAATTGATTTTATGGCCCATTCCCTTCTTCCACAGGTAATGAATATATCCTACTAGTAGTTGATTATGTTTCCGCATGAGTAGAAGCCATCCCTACTAGAATGAATGACCATAAAATTCTATGCAAATTCATTGTAAAAAGTATTTTTCTAGATTTGGCTGTCCTCATGCTATCATTAGTGATAGTGGGTCTCATTTTAACAATTTTCACTTTCGAAACTTACTTAAAAAATATGGAGTCTAAATAGGATGACGATGCCCTATCATTTGCAAACTAATGGACAGGTGGAATTGAGCAATAGAGAAATCAAGAAGATCTTGAAGAAAGTCATATGACATGATAATAAAGATTGAGTTGAGAAGCTTCTTGATGCACTTTGGGCTAGCTTATAGAACAGCATTTGAAATCCCCATCGGCATGTCCCCTTTCCACCTGATTTATGGCAAAGTATGTCATTTACCTGTTGAAATAGAGCATCGAGCATATTGGGTCATCAAACAACTTAATCTTTCCCTAGATCATACAGGGAAACAATGTGTACTTCAATTGCAAGAATTACAAGAATTACAAGAATTATGAAATGAAGCTTATGAAAATTTTAACATCTAAAAGGCCAAGCTTCAATTTGAAGAAAATACAAAATTTTGACTACTAGTTTAGTTTTACTGGGATATATTGTTAGTGTAGAAGGTATCAATGTCAATGATGAAAAGATTAAAGCAATTCAAGATTGGCCTGCTCCAAAGAATGTACATGATATTCGAAGTTTTCATAGCTTAGCATCATTTTATAGAAGATTTATCTAAAATTTTAGCTCTATTATGGCTCCCATCATAGAAAGTATGAAGAAATGAAATTTTTAATGGATAGATGTTGTCGAAATGAGTAGTGTTATCTCAGGAAGGGTAGACAATTACTTTTTACAATGAGAAGTTGACTGAAGCTAGAAGAAAATGGACCACTTATGAAATAGAATTTTATGTTGTGGTTAGAGCACTACATACCTGGGAACATTATTTGATTCAGCGAGAATTTATATTATTTATTGATCATCAAGTTTTGAAATCTTTGAATAGTTAGACTACTATCAATAGAATGCATGCAAGGTGGATATCATTTATCCAAAAATTTACTTTCGTGATTAAGCACAAGTTTGGAAAGCTAGATCAAGTTGTTGATGCACTTAGTAGAAAGTCAACACTATTAGTTACTATGCATGTTGAAATTACTTGTTTTGAATATCTGACAGAGTTATATGCTCAAGATGAAGATTTTATAGAGATTCGAAATACTTGTAAATAGGGTAAATATCCAAAAGGATTTTATATTTAGGAGGATTTTTTGTTTTGAGGGACTCAACTATGCATTCGTCAAACATCTCTACGGGAGAAATTGATTCATGAGGTACATGCCAGTGGACTTGGAAGATATTTGGGACATGATAAAACATTGCAAATGATTGAGGAACATTATTTTTGGCCACAACTTAAAAAAGAGGTAGAGAACTTTGTTTGGAGATGTCAAATTTGTCAAGTGGACAATGGTCAATGCTAGAATACAGGTGGTAACTCTCAATATTTACATGATAATTTCCCTAGTATTTCAGTTATTTATGTTTTAATTTTAATTAAAATGCTTTAAAAATACATTAAATTGGAAAATTTAGATTTAAAATGATTTATATGATTTTAATGTTAATTTATAAGAATTACGTGAAGAAATTAATCATGTAATGTGATGAAAATATTTCTCACATATTTTATTCTTTATATTATTTTTTAGAATATTTATACGTTTATTCTGATTTTATAGAAATACTAAGGAAATTTCTGAAAATCATTAAATTCAGAAAATCAGTGAAAATGCTGAAAAATTTGCAAAAATCATACTAGAGATCAATTGATTCTCCAAAGAGAATTTCACCAAGTAAATTGACAAATCTCAAGTTGAAACCATGTTATAATTAAATGTATGTCATTTTATAGTTTATAATCGTTTAAAACTAATGAAAAATCAAATATTTTCAAGGTTTTTGTGTTAATGGCAGATGCACGAGTTGTGGCAAGAAATACGACAATTAATTGTAACAAATTGGTGAAATATGCACAAAGATTAAAAAGATGTTCTAGAGAAGAAGAAGGTATCCTTGATTATTCTATGTCCCTCTCATATCATAACCCCTCTCGTTTGGCCATAATAGATGCTAGATTTCACCCGATCCATCCATCTAATACAAAACATAGATTTCGTCCAAATTTCTCCCTCATTCAACTACTGTAGAGGCTGAATTTCTTTCATAAATCTTTCCCATTCTTCACCCGATACAAATGGTAAAGAATATCTTCCAAGGATCCTTCTCCAAATGCTGTAGTATGCTCAAAGTCAAATCACCTTGACTGCTCAACTTCAACAAGTGAAAGTTGCTAGGATTGTCAACCATCGATTGGAGGTGTAAGAAACCAAGCAGTGCACCACTCCTACACAAATCAATTGTATTTGGGTAGAAATCCAATCGACAACTATGGCATCCAGTTCTTCCATAAACTTTAATTTCTTTTTTTTACTATTTTTAGATTCCAATTATACATCTTTAGATTTGTTCTCGTGTTATGAACAAAAGCCTTTTTCTATCAATTTCTTATTTCCATCATTGTGGCTTCGATTTGATCCTTCATGACTCAACGTATTTCTATCGACCACATTTTGGGGTTGTTCTTTACAAGATGATAGTAGCTGATGTCAATAATCCCCAATTTTGCAATTTTAGTTTATTTCACTATAATTTGGCCAGAAAATAATTTATGAAATTAAAATAATAAATAATTAATAATATTTCATCTTCCCTATGATCGACTTGGAAAATCCACTAAAAAATATTTCTTTATTAAAAATTGCCTTATTTTCAAGAATTTATAAAATTAAATTTTCTGAATTTTCTTAGTAATGATAGAAAATAGTCAAAAAAATTTTGGTGCATTGTCGGGGAGGATTGTTAGATTTATTTCTTATTGATGATTCATTTGAATAAAAAAATTAGTTTTTTATTGAATAATACATAAAAAATATAAAAAATTATATTTTTTATTTATTTGAGCTTTTTGTACTTACCTTTCTACTTTATCGTTATCATATTTTCTGTTGTGCATGCTAGGTAGAAGATCATTTAACCCTAATTTAGAATTTTCTGAATTTAGAGGAAAAATGATTTATTGAATAAAATATAAGAAAATGAATCCTCAAAATGCAGGCCCCCAAAATCCCAATCAACCTAGGTTATTCAAGGATAATTTTACTCCCTATCACGTGAAGACTTACTAAAAAATCCTATTTTTGCAAAAGGGATTAAACCTAGTGTTTTTCAAATGCTACCTACTTTTTATGGGCATCAATATGAAGATCCTTATGCTCATATTAGAGAATTTCTAAAAAACTTTGTGCTACTATTAAGGAAGTTGACAATTCTATGAGATTGACTTTATTTCCATTTTGTTTAGTGGATGAAGCTAGTTATGGGTTTTCTACCTTAGATGGAAACAATAGGACATGTGCTACATTATTGTAAGATTTTTTGAATAGATTTTACTCTAGAGGAAAAATCAAAACTATGAGGAAAACTATTCTAGATTTTTCATAAAATTGAGGAGAAACATTTCATGAAACATGAGGCAGAATGAAAGATTTGATGAGAAAATGTCCTCACCATGGTATTCCTAAAAGTCAAATAGTTGAAATGTTTTATGATAGATTACCTCCTTTTAAGCAAATAGTAGCTGGAGCATGTGGTGGACTATTTTTGAATAGAAGTGAGGATGATGCATATATAGTTTTAAAAAATTTGAGTAAAAATTTAATGAATCAAACTTTTGCATCTAATTATGATAGAACTTCATCTAATAGGGGAGGAATGTATGAAATGAAAAACTTTGAAGATAAAGAATTAAGATATGATTTAAAAGAAATTAAATATAAAATGAATGATACAAAATCATTGTGTGAAAAATTTGATGTGTTTATGATGAATAAAAATTCTACTTATTCTAATGTGTCATAATCTGGTTGTTCCCTATGTGGTGATAAGATGCATCATGAAGAACATTGTCCTCATGTTGAACAAACAAAACCATTAAATATAGAAGTACAAGCTACATATGGATATGCTAGATTTGGTGTTCCTTCCAATGAACACAACCCTAATTAGAGGACCCAAATTTTTCATAGAAGAATCCAAATAATATTCAGAATCTAGAAGCTTTGAAACCTCTATTTTCTTCAAATAAACCAATTGAAAATAAATTTAGATCTAATCATATGCCTCTTACTTATTCATCTAATATTCTACTTGTGCAAACTGATCCTTCCATGAGTATGTTGCAGCAAATGATGGCTCAAATGATGCAAAGTCAAATGAATTTTCAACAAGAGATGCAACACAAGTTTGAGCAACAGCAACATCAATTTCAAGAAAATATGATGCAAATAGAGAAAAGGATAGCATAAAATTCAACAAAAAGAGAAACAAGATAATTAGGTTAACTTCCAAGTAGGACTTTGCCAAATCCAAAGAGTCAATGGAAAGAATTTCAACAAGGAGAATCCAGCTAGTCAAACAAATACAAAGCACCTCAAAATGAATAAATGAAGGCAGTCACTACCTTGAGGAGTAGAAAAATTATCAACAATCCATGTGAAGAAAAAGAGATTTCACAAAAGAGAGATGAGACATTTGAAGAGCTAGAAGGATCTGAAGAAAAAGAAGAACCACCAAGTGTAGAAGATGAAGAAAAAGATCAATATCAAGAATTTAAAAACATTATGGATGAATCTCTACCAAAGTCGAAGAGTGTTCCTTTTCCAAATGCACTGAAATCAAAACAAAAAAAAAAATTAAGTTCAATGCAAATTTGATGAAAATTTTTAAAGATGTTTACATCAAATTTCCTCTTTTTCAGGTTGTGGAGCACATTCCAGCATATGCAAAATTTTTGAAAGAACTTTTGCATACTGAAGAGAGCACCAAGGATTGAAAAATTATTTGCTCATGCAAGTGCCATGTTGTTGAATCAAATGCCACGAAAGCTAAAGGATCCAAGTGCATCTTTAATTTTTTGTAATGTTGGTGGACTTGTTTTCAGGAATCCATTGCTAGATTTAGGTGCTTGAATTAATTGATTACCTACTTCAATTTGTGAATATTTTTATATTTCAAATTTCAAACCATCTTTTATTATGCTTCAATTTGGATATTTATCAGTAAAAAAGTTCAAAAGGAATCTTAGAAGATGTAGTAGTAATTGTAAAAGGATGCTCATTCCTTGCTGATTTTTTGTTTTAGAAATGAATTCACATACTAAATTGAGTGAAATGCCTATTATTTTAGGTAGACCATTTTTGACTACTGCTCAAATAAATATTGATGTCCCCACAAGAATAGTGAAAATCAAAGGTGGAGATGAAGTAGTGGAAATTCAAATTTTTGAAAGGGCACAAAGATTGCCAAATGAGGAAAATTTTCAGTGTCATTCTATAGATTGTATGCAAGAATTGAATGAATTGGATGAAATAGATGAATGCCTTGAGAAATTTTTTGAAAATAAAGAAGAAAAATATTCATGGGATTTTGAAAACTTCTAGGAACATGAGGAACAATTTCAGAAAATAATAGAAAAAGATGAAAAAGAAGAACAAAATTTAGAAGATTTGATTGAATTTCAAGAAAATCAAATTAAAAAAATTAGTAGTCCAAAATTAGAGCTTAAGAAACTTCCTAGTAATTTGAAATATGCATTTTTAGGAGAAGATCAATCATTACCTGTCATTATTGCTACAAATTTAGAAGAATATATCAAGACATACAATTGCTTGAAGTTTTAACAAATAATAAAAAAGACAGTTGGTTGGTAAATATCCGATTTAATAGGAATAAATCTAGATATATGTACACATCATATCTATTTAGAAGACGGAGATAAAACTAGTACACAACCTCCAAGAAGATTAAATAAAAACATCATGGAGTGGTGAAGAATGAAATTGTAAAATGGCTTGATGTTGATTTTATTTATCCAATTTCAGATAGTAAATGGGTGAGTCCTATTCAAGTAGTTCCTAAGAAATCCAGATTAATTGTCATAAAAAATGAAAATGAAGAGGAATTTCAAACAAGATTAACTACTGGTTGATGAGCTTGTACTAGTTATAGAAGATTAAATGCTGAAATTAGAAAAGATCATTTTCCTCTCCCATTTGTAGAGCAAATTTTAGAAAAGTTAACAGGTCAAAAATATTTTTATTTCTTAGACGGATATTCTAGATATAATCAAATTTTTATTTATATAGATGATAAAGAAAAGACCACATTTACATGTCCTTTTGGTACATTCACTTTTCAGAGGATACCTTTTGGTCTTTGTAATACACCTATCACTTTTCAATACTATATGATTTCTATTTTTTCAGAAATGATAGAAAGGGTATAGAAATATTTATGGATGATTTTTCTGTGTTTGGAAACTCCTTTGATGAATGTTTGAATAATTTAGAAAAAGCTCTTAAGAAATGCATAGAAAAGAATTTAGTCTTAAGTTGGGAAAAGAGTCACTTTGTGGTGAAAGGAGTTGTTTTGGGTCATGTAGTACGTGAGAGAGGATTAGAGGTGGATAGAGCTAAAGTTAAAATTATTTTTAAACTTCAACCTCCTACTTCTATAAAATAAATTCATTCTTTTTAGGCCATGCTGGATTTTATAGAATATTTATCAATGATTTTTCAAAAATAGTTAAACCACTTATCTCACTTTTATCAAAAGATGTACCATTTATGTTTGATGATTCTTGTTTAGATGCTTTTAATTTAATTAAGAATTTTTTAACTGAAGTACCTATTTTGCAACCTCCAAATTGGTCTTTACCATTTGAAATTATATGTGATGCATCTAACAGACTATTGGTGTTTTTTTAGGGTAAAGAATTGATAGAAAACCTGTGGTAATACCATATGTAAGTAAAATAATTTCAAATGCTCAAATAAATTATACAACCACTGAAAAAGAATTATTGACAGTAGTCTTCGTATTGGAAAAGTTTAGATCTTATATTTTATCTTATAAACTTATTGTTTATTCTGATCATGTTGGACTTAAATTTCTTCTTACCAAAAAAGATGCTAAACCGTCTCTTAAGATGGATTTTATTGCTTCAAGAATTTGAGTTAGAAATTAGGGATAAAAAGGCTTTGAGAATGTTGTGGCTGATCATTTGTCAAGATCACGTGTTAAGAATTCAAATATCTTTCATTTTCAAGATTCCTTTCCCAATGAATAAATTTAAATAATTCAACAACAAAAACATCCATGGTATCCTCACATTGTGAATTTTTTAGCTTCAAATCAATTATCAGATTTTTGGTGAAAATCTGAACGTGATTATTTCTTTGTTAAAATTAAAAGATGTTTCTGGAATGAACCAGATTGATTTTATTTAGGAACATATCAAATTCTTAAACGGTGTGTACTAGAGGATGAAAAATCTATTATTTTGAAAATGTGTCATGTATCTAATTGTGGTGGTCACTTTTTTGTAAAGAAAACTACTTTGAAAATTTTACAATGTGAATTTTTTTGGCCTTCTTTATTTAAAGATACTCATTATTTTTGCAGAACATGTCATTCATGTCAATCATTTGCTAATATGGGTAGGAAAGATGAAATGTCTTTACAATCTAATATGATTTGTTGAAGTCTTTGATGTTTGAGGAATTGATTTTATGGGTATCTTTCCACATTTTATTGGATTTGAATTTATTTTACTGACTGTGGATTATGTATCCAAGTGGGTGGAGGCAATTCCTACTAGGAAAAATGATCATATGACTGTTATGACATTTGTTCAGAGTCACATATTTTCTAGATTTGTTCAGAGGAACACATTTCACACATCGTCAATTTAGAGAATTATTAAGAAAAAATGACATGAATCATAGGATTGCAATTCCTTACCATCCACAAACCAATGGGGAAGTTGAGGTAACTAATAGGGAAATACATAAAATTTTGAAAAAAATAGTAAGACCTGATAAGAAAGATTAGTCAACAAAATTAGATGATGCTTTATGGGCATATAAAATCACTTTTAAAATACCTTTGAGAATGTCTCCATTTCATTTAGTCTATGGAGAACTGATGTGACTTAATCATTGTATAATAAATCAGGCAAATTTAAAATTTATAAAACTAGAAAAGACATTTTTAGAATTTCAAATATATATCAGAATGAATAAATTATTTATAAATCAATAAAATATTCCAAAAATAGTGAGAAATTTCCAAGTCGATCATAGGGATGTAATATAATGTTAGGTAATATTTTAGAACTTTCTTAAAAGAATATGAATTTTTATGATTTTTTTAACTAATGATAAATATAATATATTTAATAAATGTAAAAAGGAAATAAGGTTATGACGTTAGGGTGATGTTAGTGCCCAAAGAACATCAATTAGACAGAAATAGTGTTTCGACCTACAATTCTTTCGTAAGAGATTATCATCGAATTAATGGGTTCAATTAAGTTCTGTAAAAGCTCGAAGAATCGTAACTCAATGAAAAAGGATATTAAAACTTGAAATTGTGTCAAATATTATTAATTTTAATAAAAATGAAGTTTAAAGCAGGAAAAATAAAGTTCTAGCTTCACGATAGCGATCATTGGAATTCTACATATTCTGAAAAGAATTTGTGCAATGTCCACGGCCTCGAAGGCTCTCCTTAGACAAAGACGATGTAAGCAATCTCTAGATCCTCTTTTAAAGTCTAGAAATCAATGAAATATGTTGTCAAATTATTTTTGGCAGTTGTCACCCAACAGAACAAAGAAAGGGCGACTTGCAACCGTTTGACGGCTGTCACCCAACGAAGGTAAGCTAGATGGAGGTGGGGCACATCTTAGGGGCTTCGTCCTCAAGTCAGCGCAACAAGAGGAGGCCCCTTATTGCATCTGGTATGCTCTCAGGAGGTGGCAACTCATCTCCTAGTGGATCGTCCTCTTCCTCACGACGACTTATTCATTGATCAATCGGAGATGATTTTCTCATTGAGTTTGTGACATTATGTCTAGAATCATTCACCAATTTCAACCACAATGCTCTGCAAATCATGTTGACTAAGCTTTTACCGATATTTTGGTCATTTTTGCAGCTCAATCACTCGCCGAAAATCATGATTTTTTCACCATTTGCCCACCTACGAAAGAGAGAGAAAAAAAAGAGATGAAGTAGGTACCATAATGCCCTTATAATGTGACGTTATATGGATACTTTTATCATGGTAATGAAGGAGTATTTTGGGAATTTATAATCTTGCGGGGAAAGGATAGAGTAGCGGGTTTAGTCTCACATCGGTTTTCTAACCAATTTTCACGTGAATATAAATTGGTGGTTTGCTTAGTCATCAATAGGTACATCTCATCCACGTGTGTACGACCACTCCTTGCCCTATGCCTAGCTGGCTACCGGTGACATGGAAGGGGAGTGACACACACATCACCTGCTTGAACACCGAGCTCGTGGTCCTTAGCTGCTTAAGCCTCAAGCTCACAATCCTTAGCCGCTCTGCGGCTCCCGCTTGACTGGGCCTTTGACTCACTTGTAGGCCCGGCTGGTTGGCGGTGTTTTTATTTTTTCCCTTACTCTTTTTATTTTATTCTTTTTCCATTTAATTCAACAAAATGGGATTATAAAATCATGTAACTAATCAAAAATTCATATTAACCAACTATAAATCACTTTTCACAATTTAGCACAAAAATAAGTCTATTTATCATGAGTTAAGGCTAAAACTATCATATCACTAGATTATTAACTCATGATAATTAAGACTTATCAAAAACCATGTCACCTTCCTATAGAGATAGAACATAGAGCATTATGGGTATTGAAACAAGTTCATATGAATTTGATTGGTGCTAGTGATGAACTCAATTTATGAGGCTAAATATGTCATCGTGATACTACCAAGCTCATATAAATAATATTTATGAAACCTCACTTTTTGAATTAAGATGAGTAAGGGCTAGTCCTCACAGAGCATGGGTAATGAGAGTATGAATTTTATTCCATTTATTTCTTACATATACATATATATAAGATGGTGATGGGCAGAATCAGATTTGAAAAGGATCGAAATAAGAGGGATGGAGAAGGTGGAGATGAGAAAGAATGAGTAGAACACGAGATGATGATAGAATAAATAATCAAACTACTTCAAACTAAGTGTTAAACTATTCGTAGAGAGGATTAAAAGGATGCTCTAAATCTAGATCTTGCACAAACTTCATTATGTGGCAGTCTTAGGCCGAGTGTTGCTTGATTCGTGACGATCTTATGTGTTCCAAGTAGTCTCCTCTTCATGACGATCTTGAGCACAAGGATGCCATTGACCAAGCCTTGATTTCTCTCCTTTTTCCTTTGGTTAGTCATTGCTAGGGAGAGAGCTAAAAAGCGGCCTCCAAGAGGGGGGCGAGATACTTTAATCTCCTAAAGAATTAGGCCCCTCCAATGGACGGTTATGATGAATAGTCATCTCTCTTGGTTGATGGCCTAGATTCTTCATGAGGGTGGTGCTCTAATCTTCCTCTTAATCTCATCTTAAGGTATCCTAAGATGGACAACTTAGATCTTATCTCTTGATATCCCTTTTAAGTCTAAATGGGCTGTGCCAAAGTCTGGTGCCACTTAAGTCCAAATGGGCTTGACCAAGGTGATGCCCTCTCTTGGGCTGATAAATATAGTAAGTCGGCCCTCTCCATAAGATTTGGGCTTTTCTTTGGGCTAAGAACTTAGACTTCTTTCATTACTTCTAACACATAATAAAAGCTCACTAAGTCGTTGTAATCAAATAATTATCAAGAGAATGTGACAGAATCATCAGTTGACTATAGAACTAAAGAATTTTATGATAAATATATTCATAGAAAAAAAACATGTGTTATGACTTAAATGATAAAACATTATGAATGTCATAATAAGTCAGTAATACATGTATAATTACGTTCTCTACCCACTAACGAGCATCTATATATAAGATATTAATCCATAGATGAAATTACTTATTTCTAATTATCAACTGAAAAATAAAGATTATTACAAGTTGAAGAATTGGAAGAGCTTAAAAATGAGGCATACCAAGATACTACAATCTACAAGGCTAAAACTAAAGAATTTCATGATAAATATATTCATAGAAAAAAAAAGAGTTAAATCAAAAAGTATGACTTTATGACTCTAGGCTCAAATTATTTCTAAGAAAATTTAAGTCTAAGTGGACAGGCCCATATGTTGTGAAGGAGATCTATGGTCACAGGGTACTTCTTATCTAGGATTCTAAAGATAGTAGAGAATTTAAGGTGAATGGTCAGAGATTGAAGATTTATTTGGAGAATGAAAAATTAGGAGCCAAAGAATCCATTTCATTATTAGAACCAAAGTAAAGATATCCATGCAAACATCTTTACTTGGTTTTTAGACTTTAGTTGTTTTAGTTCATTTTCTTTCTTTGTTGTTTTTATTTTCTAATAAATGTAGTAGAAAGTATTGGGAGAAAGTGGATGCATGTGGTTGATTGAATTAAGATTTTCAGGTGTTATCTCTCGAACCCTACCTACTTGAATTTTTATTTTCATATTGTGTCTTCTTGGTATATTTGATTTCTATAATTTCATGAAAATCTTTATGATTTGAACACTTGAAGAATGATATATTATGATTAGACTTCTTTACATCATTGAGGACAATGTTGATTTTAGTTGGGGGGTGGAGAGATTTAAAAATGAGTGGAGAATATAAATAAATAAATTAATAAGCTAGATATTATTCAATAAATTAATAACGTGTATTCATGAAAATTAGAGAAATTTATCAAACATGAATAGATGACAGAAATCTCATATATCATGGATGAAACTCGAAATGAAGGAAGTCCAAATCTGATTATTTATCATTTTGATTTTTACATTGTAGAAAATAGTCAAATTATTATAGATGATGTTGAAGGGAATTGGTCTAAGATAGATTAGAATATTTGATCTGAAGTGTTGAACTAACCATGACGTACACAAAATGATCATGAAATTGAAGTTGTCATTTTTCATAGCTTGAAAATTCGTGTGCCAAGTATTCAAATATAAGGAAACTATGAAGTAGTCACTTCGAAAAGAAATTGTGTTTGTCAATAGGAGGAAAAAAATGAAACTTATGCATCTCAATCATTTCTATTTTCAAATAGAGTGAAGGCCCATTGAAAAAAAAAAAAAAAAAAGAGGGGTCTTCCCAATTGTCTCATGGGGCTTCCACATGTGCAACTAGGACAAATAAAAAGAAGAAGAAGAAGAAGAAGGGAAAGATTGAGTATATTTTTTATCTAAATGTTATTCATGTTGGATGATAGAAGTGATTATAAAATGGGATCCAAACTATTTGATATTTGGTATTATAATTTGATGGATGTGGGAATGTACAAAAGAAGGGAAATGAGAATTTTTGTGAAATCTTTATGGGTGGTTTGAACATGAATGATTAATTTTCTATTTGATTCTTATCCCATTAACCTAAAATTTGTAGATTTTGCAATAATCTGGTCTAGATTTTGTAATGAGAGATTTTTTAATAAGAAGAAGAGGATGACCTAAATTTTAGAACTATGAAATGATATGTGAGATACAAATTTTTTCTATCTCTAATTATATGTTAACTTTAAATAGAAAATATAGATTTTTAGAGGAATGAAATGAAAGATTTAAAGGCTAGACAAATTACTAAGAAGGGGGTGAATTGATATTTTAAAAATTATCAAATTTTCTTCTCATATACTATATGTGTCAACACATGTGTTAACATAACTTTGAGTGATTATCTACATGCAGAATGGCTCTCTCTTCCATTGGGATCTCACTATGAGGCAAGACCTTTTTATATTGGTTTGCCCCTCACTTGGCTACATTCAGTCCCTAAGATCCTTTTACTAGTATTTGATAACTTATGAAAATTATATATAAATGTGTTATTAAATCAGGGAGAATAATATATATTTGAGAATTATTTCATAAGTTATCATTTTAATTATTTTACTTGTTATTTTGATGAACCTCCTTAAATCTTCATTTAAATTAATATTTTATGAATAAAAATATAATTTATTGAAGCTTAATTCTCATTTAGTTTATTTCAAAATAAAATCTTATTGTGCTAAATTTTTATGATTAATTGAAATATCTTTTATACAATTTTTCCAAAATTTTTAGGCATTAAAATAAATATAATAAATGTTATAATAAAAGATAAAATGGGTGCACTATTAGTAGGCTAGAGGCACTCCGCTTAACAAGCCCAACGGAGGCCAAAGGCTACACCGCATCTAGGAGTGGGCCCAAAGGGCACACTACCTCGCAACCCATGTAAACTGGGTCGTAGATTCGAATCATGGGTTCGGGTCGAATAAATCACCTCCAAGGCCTCCTAGGAGCTAGGTCTCAATCTAGATCATCCTTGGGAGCCGGTAGTCAAGTCTGATCATCCCTTTATGAGATGTTTACAGTGAATCAAAGGCATTGCTAAATATATAATACTCTATCTATCTGATATTTCTGATATGGGACTAAACTACTCTTTTTACCTTTTTTAGATCCAACGGTAGAGCGACAATTGTGACAAAGATCTGATGATCCAAAGTTGTCACGTCACTGCCCATCATCTCACAAAAAAGGAAGCCATCGATCTGACAATGATGACATTTATATCTGACACATAGGAGTGCGACACATCACTGCCCACCATCGTACAAAAAGCAATGTCAGATCTAACAACAGTCTCCATCAAATCTGATGCACCAGAAGTAGCCACGTCTCCATCCGCCAATAAGTGTTCTAGTGCCCACATGGATCTCGATAAAGCATGCAAAAAAGGAGTGAGAGTTCAAATAGATTTGATGGCGATTAAGAGGCCACGTCATCCCCTTCAAAGCAAAATGATAGCGTGAGAATCCAACGGTCTTCATTAAGCCACGCGGTGGAGCACATGTTGACAAATATAAGTTATCATCTAGTAAAATAGATGATATTGATTATTCACTCGCGCGGCCTAAGGAGATATTTGCAAATATTGATTATCGTCTGATAAAATAGACAATATCGATTATTACCAGACGAGAAAAATGGAAAATATCAGAAAAATCAGAGAAAAATTAGAAAAATATGGCATAAAATAGGAAGTTAAAATAGAAAATGAGATTTTTAGATCTAGAGAACAAAAAAAAGGAAGAGGAGAGAGAAAAGGATTTTTTTAAAAGTTGTTTTCGAGTTGTTCTTAAGAGAAAATATTTTTTTCTTCTCTTTCATTTGAAAATAAAGTTCCAAGAAATGCACCATTGATTTGTGATTGTTCTCCTCTACCCTTTTCACCTTAAATTCATTCCGTTGAACTAGATGCAAGATTGAGAAGCGCTACCCAGAGGTCGACATCAAGCCTTGCATTCTAAGGGTTGTAAGTTTGATTTTTAATAAAGTTTTTATTATTTTCTTATTTGATTTGTGAAATAAATTTATTTTCTTAGCTTTAATCATTTCTTTATTTTTTTATTTTCCATTTTCATCATTCTAAAGCATATTTTATTTTAGTAAAAGTTTTAAATTTTGCATCTACATTTATTTACCATTTTATTTCCTTCATTACTTTAAATATAAAATTCA
Source organism: Spirodela polyrhiza (assembly GCA_024713555.1). Lineage (NCBI taxonomy): Eukaryota > Viridiplantae > Streptophyta > Magnoliopsida > Alismatales > Araceae > Spirodela > Spirodela polyrhiza. Next base: position 3,733,578 of record CM046548.1, on the reverse strand, counting down.
TAATCCATTAAATAATAGAATAAGAAGATTTCTAAAAGCTTTCTCTAAGGTGATGACCTAGCTCACCACTACATTCATTTAATATTATTTTTGATGAATTTAGTTCTATAAATTATTAAAATTGAATGATGATTCTAATAACGACTTAAGGTCACACCAGTATTTCATTATTTTTCTCAGAAATACACATTAAACTTAATGGGATTAGCATCCCCAATACCTTAGCTTTGACCTCTATAGAGATATAGTCCCTTCTAGGCCAAACAAGGCTTAGAGCACCTTGTGCCTTTGCCCAAAATCACTCTCTACTCAACACTCAATGATCTTAGGCCTGATGAAGAGCCTCCTTGAAAGATTCAAGCTTTATCTTGAACAACAATCGTTGATGAAGAATGATGATGCACTCTGCATGCAGTTAAAGCTTGATAGTGATGATTCTTAACAATGAGAAAGATAACTCATTGTAGATCAAAGTGAAATCATTTTTGTTGATATCTCTAGCTTCCTTTACTTGTAGAGCATCGTTCTCTAATAGATTTTTGTATTTTGCTCTAGAGACAAAATCAAAAGATCATTTTGAATACTTATCATTTTTCAGAATGCATGGCAACGGCCTCTGACCATTACAAATCCAATATCTTTCTATTCCCCATTCTGTTTGATTTGAAATTAGAACAAGAGATTTTTCTCTCATAGACAAAGAACTTTTATGTTGACCTCGTCTTTATATTTGAACATTAAGTTGATCATTTTTTCTACGAAAGCAGTTGACATATCATTGTCCAGATTTCTAGTTCGAGACTCTAAGAAGTCAAAAATATAATATTAAACTATGTCATTGTAGTACCTTTTTGACTTTATTCAGTTATACGGAAATTTATTTTGATTACTTAATACTACTGTATATAGTGTGAGTAAGGGTGTCGAACCATAGGGAGGAATTGTAAAAATCTAAACTCAATTTGTTTAGAAGAGAGAGGGAGCGAGAGAGAGAGAGAGAGTTGAGGTGGCTAAAGCCAAACACTAACTAGGGTATGAGGGTAGATGAATCAAGGAATGGGTATGAGAACGAAAAAAAAACTCTGAACTAATTTTTTTTTGATGAATTCTTTGTAAGATAAATGTGATCAAACCAAATCAATAAATGCTTCCTCAAACATTTATTCTATCAAGGACCTACATATTTCACCTAAGTCATGACGGTTTGCAACCGACGAGATGAATGAGAGGAGTGAAGAAGAAACTCACTAAATCGGATGCTTGAACACAAGAATGGTCTCTGGTGCCCTCTTTCTTGTTGGCCAACCAATGTTGGGGGTGAGACCAAAAGATCCCCCCAAAATTTTTCGGCCTTCCCCCCATATACACTCTAGTGTGGATGGTCAAGGGAGAATTGACGACGCTACCCCCCAATTTTCAGTCCTAAACACTTCTGGTCCCTCCTTTGTTGCGCTCTCATCTAGGGATGATCTGTGCCATTGTTCTCTTCCCTTTCTTTTTCTCCATGCCACCGCTAGTTTCATTAGGGTTTTGCATCCTTATAAGCTTCAGTGAACGGCTGTGATTAGGTGTAAATCCTTCACTAGATTACTTCATTAATACTCTTCTATGTGTCCATGCATACAAAAATAGTGTGATAGCATGTGCCTCTTCACAATAATCAGGCCGGCTACCTATTGGTGCCAGCGAGATCAAAACACCTGTGGAGGCAACCCACTCATGGTAAAACCATTAAAAACTATAGGAACCTATGATAATTCCAAAGATTCCAAAAAAATTAATTACTTAATGAATCCATTGTCAGAAAATTCCACAGAAAAGGCCAAAAGGCTTGGAAGAATTATACAATCATTCTAAAAAATGGAATTTCTCCTTTAAGCTATGATAACATGCATAGATGCTCCTTTTAATAAGGATATACATGTGAAACACACAGTATTTATGTAATGAATAACATGTTATCATACCCCCTCTACTTGAATCATTGCTAGTGCCTTAGCAATGTCCCATATGTTTTTCTTTAAGACATCTTTTCATCCTTGAAGCAAAGAGAACAAGTGCATGAAATGTTAAAAAAATATCAATCACATGCTCAGGATGACCCACGCCCTATGACAGTCTTAGACATTAACCTTTTCAGGAATATGTGGACTGACTTCTCTTGGTCTTAAAAGAGCTAATGGAAATGCATAGATAGACTTACTTCTCTGAGGATATGGCACTATACCCCTAGGATTTTTTCACTGTCCCTAGTGAATTGGTGGGCCTTACATCACTCGCAAACAAGATCACTCTCTCACGGCTGGCAACTACTTAGTGTGTGGGGATCCCCATTAGCTTTCTTCTTGTTCAAAGTTGAGAAAATGGCACTTTCCTCCTATTTAAGCACAAAATATAGTGCATACCAAGATGTGTGGATAATAAAGGTAAGCTTAATGATAGGAGGAGAGCATGGGAAATGAAAAGTGCAAGCTTAAAAGAAAGACAATAGGACAGACAAAGGATGAACAATGAAGTCAGGTAATATGACTAAATATCACCTCCTACCAAAATTGATGAATGAACAACACACATAGAGGTGTTGAATGAAGTAAAATGAATAACAAGAGAGTGGAATTGAAGAAGTATGGACTCAATTTCTAATAGGTAGATAAAATGCATGCATTTACCGTGGACAAAGAAAAATAATAAAATGAAAAATACTCGATAGACGATGATGATCAAGGAAAGATTTGAAACCACAATCTGTGGTCAGAAAAAATCCCCCTCTTTCCTTTTCCTTCTCTCTCTATGATTTTTTCTTGTTCCTTTTTTTTTTTACTGTTTCTTGATTTTGAAACTTTCCCCTCCTTTCTATTCTTGCTTCCCAAGTGTTTCCTTGAATTTGGGGCTGCTTCTTCTCTTTCCTTTTCTCTCTCTCATTCCTCTCTCTCTTTTTCCTTTTTTTTTTTTAAGGGAGGAGAAAGGAAGAGAAGAAAGATTTGGGGTTTTGGCAAATCTCACATAACTGGGTATGATGGTGGAATTGGGTTCCTATAAGAGATAAGTGAGAGAAAAGGATGAGAATTTTCACTAGTGGATGTAGGATATGAAGGGTGAATAGTGGATAGAGCTTTCAGATGTAAGTCTAGGTAAATGAAAGAAGGGAAATTCTGTGTGTAAAAATTGAAGGTTAGACCGGCAGCACGCAAGCTGGCTCGCAGGACTCACGATGCATTGACTGTAGCACATTAGTGTGGCGAAGTGCATGTCATGTGGGGGTGAGTGTGCAGCAAGGTCTCACTGGGGCATTCATGTGGGACCAACGAGCAGATGGCTGCACGTGAGGTACCAGTGACCCCCGGAGTGTCGGTGATGGAGGGGCACCCTCACCTCCTCTCCCCTACCCCCCCCCCCACCCCATCTCCCCCCCCAAACCTCTCTTGTTTCATCTAGGTGGGAATCTTCAAAACATGTTTAACCCTAAGATAAGCTTCTCCCCTCTGGTGGTGGCTCTCCACCCTTTATATAGGGGCCCACATGGGCTAGGGGTGGAGGACCGCACGAGAGGCCCATCAGAGAAGGGGTGAAAGGGGATGATGGACACCAACCCCTCCCGTCGGGTCCACATGTATGGCCCATGGTAGGAGGGAAGAGGAAAGGAAAAGGAAACAAGAGGGGAGGGGTACATGGCCCAAAGGATGGGAGACCCCCACACATGACAGGGAGACGACTCCAAGCTATTCACAAATGCAGGGCACAAAGACAAGAGAGAGAGAGAGACATAGGACAGGAGGGGTCCTTCATGTGGTATAATAGAATCCGGGGTCCTTTGTCCTCATTTAGGCTCTATGATCTGGTTGGATATGTTAGGATGGGTCTCCTCGCCCTCTTGAACTCAAGCTATGGTGGCAGCAGGTCCTGTTTGCCACCATCTTGGCAGTCTCATCTAAATGTAACATATAATTATATAAAGAATAAATATGTAGTTTACCAAGGTGGACAGAAATTAGTGTTTCACTCTCTCAAAAGTTTTTTAGATTCTAAGAAAAGTGCAGAAAATCAAATTGCAATAGATGTAAAGAAAGATATTATTGTGAATGTTGTCATTCATCTAGGACTAATATTTTATTAATAGTCGACATCTGATTATGTTGACTTTCTTAAGAATTAAATAAACACAAATTTACAGTGTTTAGGCATTAAGCATGATGAACAACTACTTAGAAGAGATTTATCTCAAGGAAATAGCAAGAAGGAGGCCATTCATCAAGATGCAAGCTCCATCTATGTTCTTAGCTACCACGTCCATGCAAGTGTCAAAGAAAAATAATATCAACAGCCAAGTAAAATTTCGATAGAATCTTTCATTATTTTCGAAGACAAGAGATTGACCATTTTTAGACAAAATTACAAATATTTGACACTAGCCTCTATATGTTTAATATTTATTTGGTTGAACTTTGGCTACATGTATAGGTCAAAAAAAATAAACTTGTGGAGACTGATGTAGACTTAGAAATCATATCAAATGAAAACATAAAGATTTTTAATCTAGGTGGAGAAAACTATAGGAAAATATATCAAGGAAGCTGAAGAAGCCTTAGTTGATTCAACCCATAATGAGAAGGCCTGATGATGTAGCCAATTGATCGGAGTGACAATGGGAAAAAGTCAAAGATTAAAAGCGAAGTGATCCAACTATGAATTTGGGCCATAAAGTGATATTACTACAAGGCCCATGTAGTCACAATTGATATTGACATCCGAGAAAGCTACTTTATGTCACGTTCCTTGTGGAATCTGCTACAAGCATTAGCAATAAATGTTGTCAGTTTGTCTCAAGTCATTTCATGACAATCAAAGCTTGCTCCTTACTTTATGTTGCTTCTTTCCCTCTAAAAAATACTTTGTCTCTATCATTCTTGAATGTTCTTTAGGGAACAACTTTTAATGTTAGCAATCTATTTTTAGTCATGTTAGGTAGTAATAGTCATTGCCTCAGGATCTTTTCAAGATTCTACTTTTGCGAGCACCCTAGCTTCTTTTTGGCCTAAATAAAGGTCCCACTGTAACCTAAGAAGGAGATCTTTTGAAAGTATTATGTATTCTCCTTTGTGAGAGTTTCTCCCTTTTTGCTCGTGGATTCAGGCAACCCCTTGTGGATTCAACAGTTGAAGATTTCGAATATGTGAATTTAGAAGTTGATTTCTTCTCCAAGTCTTGCACTTTGTGGATTCAAGGCCCAAACTTGTTATCTTCCACGTTACTGCTGCGTCATTAGTTCAATGTCTAAGTTTATTCAAGTTATGAATTTTCACAAATTTCAAATGTGTCAAAATTTCATAAATATTATCTAGTAGTTAATGACAAATCGAGGATGAGTTCTTTTGAAGAAGAGGAATAGGAAGCATTAAGACCTATTTGGAGTCAAGGATGCAAGCTACACTAAATTTCATATTGACAACATGAGGACAAGTTTTCTTAAAAAAAGAGAAACTAATCCAGCCAATATGACATCTATTAGAACAAAAGATATTAAGACTTTAAGATCAACTTTATATTTTTAGAACCTTCTATTTTTAAAATCCTTTCAAAATCTTGATGTAGCCCAAGACACAAGTTGAAGTCTTAACTTCGAAGTTGGGCCCAATTATCTTAAATTTAGGCCATAAAGTGAAAAGTGCTAAAAAGGGAGCCCACATATGTTACTAGTGGGCTGGAGGTCCAAAAAGTAATATTTACTTTCTACTTTATGTCCTTTCACTTCTAGAAAGCACTTTGTCTCTCTTTCCTTCTAGAAGAGGCTTTAATATGATTTAGTCTGTACCGAAGATATGCTCAAGATCTCAAACTATTAGAGTTTGTACCTAAGATTTGCTTAGTATATCTACCTGTTAGAGTCTGTTTCAAGTCATTTCAGAGTTAGTCAAAATATTTCTAAAGGATCTGTCCAAGATCTCAGTCTATCAGAGTCTATTTTAAGTCATTTCAGTGCTAGTTAGACTCTGTTCCTAGGATCTATCAGGATCCTCCTTTTATGAGCCCCCCACCCCCTTTCTAAGCATATATAAAGGCCCCCATTTTAACATGAGGTCCTCACTTTTTAGTTGAATTAGTTTTCTCTATTGTGAGAACCTTTCCCTCTTGCTTGTGGATTCAGGCACCCCTTTGTGGATTCAATAGTTGAAGACTTCAAATCAATGGATTTAGAGGTTGGTTTCTTTCCCAAGATTGAAGCCTTGTGGATTCAAGCCCAAATCTTGTTTATCTTCCGCATCATTGCTACATCAAATCTAGATCACTTTCTATTTTTAGATGGCCTTCTGATGCAACCAATATGACATCTATTAGAGTAGAAGACATGAAAACTTGAAGATCAACTTTCTACTTTTAGATGGCCTTCAATATTTAGAGTACTTTCTACATTTAGGTCTCATCCCTTTCTTTATTCCCTTTCTATTTAATACACCACCTTCTATATTCACCACTTCTAAAATGCTATTTTGTCCTATTTTAAGCCTCTTTCAATTTGTGACACTTTTTTACATTTATTTCCCTCCCAATTTTTAAATTTTATTTGAAATTGAAAGTTGGTGCCCTTTCCATAGGCCTAGCCTATTTAAGGATGCCCCCATGTAGCCAAAGGGTATTTAACTAATTTTATCAATAGAAATTTGTGAGTTTCTTCTTCCTAAGAGATCCTCCCTTCTGCTAGTGAACTCTAACATCCTTATGAACTTAGAGAATCAGTTTCTTGATTTCATGGATTCATGACTAACTCTTGTGGACTCAAGGGACATGTCTTCTTTGTTTTGTGGATTTGAGATGAGGCCACCCCACCATGTATGACAAATTTTGAAGATTTAAGTCGTGATTTCAACCTCTCCTCTACCAACTTTGTCATCATCTCTTCTAGACAATTGAGCACTATAATTCCTTGTGTCAAAAACCTTGCGATAAATTATACAAAGTATAAAGCCACAACTGACAAGAAAAGAAGAAAGAAGACATTTGATGTGGGAGATCAAGTTATGATCTACCTTCATAAAGAACAACTTCTAGCATGTACTTACAACAAGTTGAAGCCCAAGTAATATGGCCCATTTAAGTTCTAAATAAGAGAAATGATAATGCATACCTAATTGAGCTCCCACCAACTATAGGTATTTCTCCAACTTTTAATGTTAGTGACTTATATGAATATTATGGAAATTTTGGTGAAGACTCGAGGATGAGTTTTTCTGAAGAAGAGATTAATCTAGCCAATTGATTAGAATGACAATGGGAAAAAGTCAAAGATTAGGAGCCAATTGGCCCAACTACGAATTTAGGCCATAATGTGATATTACTATAAGGCCTATTTAGTCACAATTGGTGTTGGCATCTGAGGAAGTTACTTTATGTCATGTTCCTTATGGAATGTGTTGGTGGCCTTAGTAGTAAATGTTGACAATATGTTCCAAGTTATTTCATGACAATTAGAGTATGCTCCTTACTTTATATCACTTCTTTCTCTATAGAAAGTACTTTATTTCTCTATCATTCTAGAATGTTTTTTAGGGAATGACTTTCAATGCTAGTAGAGTTTATTTTTAATCATGTCACACAGTAATAGTCTAGACCCCATGATCTTTTCAAGATCCTACTTTTGAGAACACATCAACTTCTTTTTAGCCTATGTAAAGGTCCCACTATAACCTAAGAATGAAATCTATGAGAATTCTCTCTTTTTTTGTTTGTGGATTCAAGCGACCCCTTGTGGATTCAAAGGTTAAAAGGTCCAAATTTTTGGATTCAGAAGTTAGTTTTTTCTCCAAGTCATGAGCTTTGTAGATTCAAGGCCCAAACCTGTTATCTTCTATGTTACTACTACGTTAGATACCATATACCTAGGGTTGTTGTATATGTTAGATATCTAAATACTCTTTTGACAGTCATGAGCTGTGACTCTTTAGGGTTACTTTGAAATCTTACACAAAGACACACATTAAATAAAATATCAGGTCTACTTACAACCAAATATAATAAAGATCTAATCATTTTTCTATATAGTTTTCTATCAATTTTTTTTCTTTTTTCATTTGTGTCTAATTTGACATTTGTCTGTATATGCATTATTTTAGACTTCAATTCATTCCTATTAAATTTTCTAACTCCTTTGTGTACTTTTCTTAAGATATAAAAATTTTATTTGATAATTATTTGATTTACAAACTAATAAATAAATTTAACTCACCCATCATGCTCATTTCAAATTTATTTTGCATCAAAAATAAAAATTCATTGCATATAGATTCATTACTTACACTAAAGATAATATCATCAACATATATTTGAACAATCAGCACATATATATGAACATTTTCAATGAATAGAGTTGTCTATGTTTCCTCTTTGAAAATTATTTTATAAAAGAAATGAATCTAACTTTTCATACTAAGCTCGTGTACCTTGTTTCAGACCATATAAAGCTTTCTTTAATCTAAAAACATGATAAAAAAATTCAAAATTTTCAAAATCAGGAGCTTGTTCAACATAAACTTCTTCTTTAATAAAACAATTCAAGAAAGTACTTTTAACATCCATCTGATATAATTTGAAATTATTAGTGCATACAAAAGATAATAGAATTCTAATAGCATCAAGTCTAGTAATAGGAATATAAGTTCTTTCATAATTTATTTTTTCTTCTTGAATATAGCCTTTAACAAATAATTTTCTTTTATTCTTAATTAATTCTTCTTGTTCATTTAATTTATTTTTAAAAACCTATTTTGTCCATATAACATTTTGTTATTCAAGTCAAGGAATCAGATACTAGACATTATTTTTATTAAACTATTCAAGTTATTTATGTATAACAATAATCTAGTCTATATCTAATAAGGCATCATTAATGGTTTTAGGTTTAGGGTTTAGGGTTTTTCTTTTTTGTATTTACACCTTCACTTTTATAAGCTGAACTTCTTTGGTCATTTAAATACCTCACACACCCACTTTATGATGTAGTAGTGACACGAAAGATAAAGAAGATCTAAGTTTGAATCTACAAAGCTCTAATCTTGGGGAAGAAGCCAGCCTTTGAATCCATAGAGTCAAAGTATTCAACCCTTGAATTCACAAGGGGGTGTCTAAATCCACAAGCAAGAGGGCAAGGTTCTCATAGTAGAGAAAACTAATTCAACTAAAAAGTGAGGACCTCAGGTTACAATGGGAGCCTTTCTATAGGCTTAGAAAGGAGGTGGGGCATTTCAAAAATGAGGATCTTAAAAATTCCTGGAGACAAACTGACTAGCACTAAAATGACTTAAAATAGACTCTAATAGATAAAGATCAGTGAACACAGTCTTAGTCAGATTTTTAGGTGTGACCTAAACTTAGACGTAAGTTCGGTTTGGTCATGGTTTTGTCAAGAGTGGAAAAACTTTGACCTAACCTATGAGCTATCTAAATTTAAATATATATATATATATTTATTATAATTTTTCTCTAATATATTTCCCTTTTTAAAGCATAAAAACTTAATTCTAATAGTAAAAAATAAAATAAATAAATAAGTTAATTATTATAATTATTTTATATTTAAAAATATAAATTCTGTGATGGTGGCAATTGAAGATAAGAAAGAATTTTGTGGTCGTGGGGAGGGAGAAAGAGAGAGAGAAAGAGAGAATGAGAGAGAGCGAGAGTGAGAGAGAGAGGGAGAGAGAGCAAGAGAGTGAGAGAGACAAAGAGAGCGAGAGAGAGAGAGAGCAAGAGAGCAAGAGAGCGAGGGAGAGAGAGAGCAAGAGAGTGAGAGAGAGAGAGAGAGAGAGAGAGAGAGAGAGAGATACAGAGGAGTTTAAGTCTCTCACTCTCATGACCTTTGGATCATTCGATCCTTCGATCATTGGTCTTTGGACCACGAAAAACCATGACCGAACTAAAATGATGGTCATGGCCTTTTCACCTGACCGTCGGTCTCGATTTCGGTCTAGTCGACCAAACTTCGGTCATGACCACTAATCCCTACTAACAAACTAAGATCTTAGACAGATCCTCTAGAAGTACTCTGAAATGACCTGAAATAGAGTCTAACAAGTAGATATATTGAGTAGATCTTAGGTTAAACTAAACCACATTAAAGTCCCTTCTAGAAGGAAAGAGACATAAAGTGACTTGTAAAAGTGAAAGGACATAAAATAGAAAATAAATATTATTTTTCGGACTTCTAACCCACTGGCGACATATGTGCTCCTTTTTTATCACTTTTCACTTTATTGCCCAAATTTAGGATAAGTGGGCCCAAATTCGAAGTTAAGACTTCAACTTGTGTATTGGGCTACATCACTTTCTGCTAGGCTTATTGGAGGATTAGTGGTGGTGATACATTGTTGGGAACTGACCAATGCACCATTGGTGGCTAGGTGGTGCAGGTGCAATGTAGGGGGTGAGGTGGTCTAGGCATAAGTGGTGCAATCCAAGAGGGGGTAGGTGCAATTGCACATTTTTCAAGGCTAGGGGAGGTACGGGCACACTTTTTGAGTAAAGGCGATGCAGCAAAATTGTAGCATTGATCTCTCTAGAAGAGTTGATGACAAAGTTGGTGACTTAGTAGAAATTTGACTTGATGGAGATTTGGAGGATCTGATGTAGCTTGATTTGAGATAAATAGAAATCTCATTCTTGTGAAGATTCCTCACCCTAAATCCACAGAATGAATGAACCTTAACCCTTGAGTCCACAAGGGGTTGACCTTGAATCCACAAGATTAGAAGTGGTTCCCTGAATCAACAAGGCTAGAATCTACTAACAAAGAAGATAACTTGCTGAAAAGAAAGGAGCTCAAAATTGTATTCATAAAAAAAGTGGAATGCCTCTAGGGCTACATGAGAGGTCTTTATAGGACAAAAACATAACTAACTTACAAGAAATTCGGATCTCTAGAGATCTTACAAAATAAGAAATATGTTAAAATAAACCTAAAATTCAAGAGGTTCTGTTAAGAATGTCCTTAACTAACTAAAATTCTAAAAGTAATTAAAAATGGCCCTAAAGCTAAGGAAGTTTGTTACAAATGTCGTTAACTATTAAAATTTATTAAAATAACAAAAACGTAAAAGAAAATAATAGATTTCAAGATTTGAACACATTTAACATGTGCTAAATCTATTATTAGGCAAAATGAGTCTTCAAGCCTTCTATTCTTTGAGATCACTCTAATTTGGCTAAAACTGGGCTGCATCAATTGGCAGAGGAGAGGTTGAAATCACAACTTAAATCCTCAAAAATCATGATATTTGGCAGAGCTTCCTCATCTTGAATCCACAAAACAAACAAAATAGATCCCTTGAGTCCACAAGGGTCAATCTTGAATCCACATAATCAAGAAACTAGTTTCTTGAGTCTACAAGGATACTAGAGTCCACCAATAGAAGGGAAAATCTCTCAAGAAGAAGAAACTCATGAAATTCTATTGATAAAATAAGTTGAATGCCCTTGGGCTACATGGGGGTGTCCCTATATAAGGCTAGAGCTTGAGAAAAGGGTGTCAACTTTTAAATTTCAAATGAAACCTGAAAATAGATAGAAATGAAAATAGAAAATGACAAGAGACTTGAAGTAGAAGGAAATAGGAAATAGAAGGAGCCTAACAAAGAAGGTGAAATAAAATAAGAAAGATCTAAAAGTAAAGAGTGATCTAAAATAGATGTTGATTTAGAATAGGAAGGCATGTATCTAGAAATAGTTAATATGGAAGGTAGCCCAACCTAAAATAGAAAGAACTTAGGAGTGTGTCTTGAAATAGAGAATGGAAAAAATAAAAGGTGGTGTCTCAAATAGAAAGAAAATAAAGATAGTGAGAGATATGATATGAGATCTAAATATAGAAAGTGCTCTAAATAGGAAAAGACATCTAAAAATATAAAGTGGTCGAGATGTTGAAAGGATATAAAAATATAATATTTTACAAAGAGAAAGTTGATCTTCAAGTCTGAAGCTCCAATGGTGATGTAGCCAATATCACATCCACTGGTGGAAAAGGCTTCAAGACCTAAAGATCAACTTTCTATTTTTATAACTTTCTATTTTTGGAACCTTTTATTTTTAGAACTCTTTAGACCCTTCTATTTTTAGAACTTTCTATTTTTAGAACCTTTTAGACCCTTTTATTTTTAGAACCCTTTGTACTAGCTCATCTACCTTCTATTTTAGGTCTTATCTTATTGTTGTCACCATAAATCACATTCTTTATTCACTACCTTCCTAATTTATCCTATTTAAAGCCTGTTTCTATTTCTCCTCTTTCCTCTATTCATTTCCCTTCCATAACTGTCACCTACCTTTACACCACCTTCTAGAAAAGCTTATTTCATTCTATTTTAAGCCCATTTTTATTTTAGAAACTTTCCCAAATTTATTTCCTTCCTAATTTCCAAATTTTGTTTGAAATTCAAAGTTGGCGCCCTTTTCACAAGCTCAGGCCTATTTAAGGATGCCTCATGTAGCCCAAGGGCATTCAACTTATTTTATGAATAGAATTTTGTGAGTTTCTTTTCCTTGAGAGTTTCTCCCCTCTATTGGTGGACTCCAACATCCTTGTGGACTCAAGGAGCTAATTCATTGGTTCTGTGGATTCAGGATCCGCCCTTGAGCACCAATGGAATATGTTCTTCATTTTGTGGACTCAAAATAAGGAGGCTTCACCAAAAATCTCGACTTTTGAGGATTCAAGTCGTGATTTCAACCCCTCTTCCGCCAACCTCAACACCCACTCAACTCAAAGGGTCATTGCCTATAGTTTCCCTGTGTCAAATGGATATCATATTAGTTGCATCAAAAGGTTGGGTAGTGTGCCCCTTCCTACTAGGTCACCCATCCTAGTATTACTCCACATGTGGCACACTTGACTCTAGAGTTCTTTGGTGAACTCTGGTGGTAACACCAGAGTTCACCAAAGAATTAGATTTATATAGATAAGGATAAGATTTGACATTGAGTGGGAGGGGTAGGAGTTGATATACATGTAGTGCACTGATTTTCTTTTGAGGGTTTTGCGTCTAGATGACTTTTATCTAGATTATAGGTGTCATCTAGCAAGCAATTGGTGTGAGGGGTGCTAGGTAGTCTTTTCTCCCTTCTTCTAATCCTTTTTCTTGGCTTTTTCTTGTGATGGGTTGTTGGGTTGGGGGCTGTTTGATTGTTTTCCTTGCCTTGCCTTTGGCATTTTTTCCCCTTCTTGTGACTTTGGGTACCTACAATGGTTTGGTGTTTGCTTGCAAGGCTGACTGATCTTCTAGCTATACCATAGACTAAGCGGGTGGTGCAGCAATAATATAGAAGATAACAAGTTTGGGCCTTGAATCCACAAACTGCAAGACTTGGACAAGAAACCAATGTCTAAATCTATAGATTTAGAATCTTCAACCCTTGAATCCATAAAAAGTTGCCTGAATTCACAAAGAAAAAGGGAGAAACTCTCGTAGAGAGAATACATAATACTTTCAAAAGATTTCTTTTCCATAAAAAGTGTGGCCTTTATATAGGCTAAAAAGAAGTTGAGGTGTTCCCAATAGTTGGATCCTATAAAAATCCTAGGGTAGAGACTTACTACCTGACATGACAAAAAATAAACTCTATCAAAATTGAAAGTCATTCCTTAAAGAACATTATATAATGATAGAGACATAAAGTACTTTTTAGAGAGAAAAAAGTGACATAAAATAAGGAGCAAGCTCTAATTGTCTTGAAATGACCTGGGACAGACTGACAACATTTACTATTGATGTCCTCCACAAGGAACGTGACATAAAGCAACTTTCTCAAATGTCAATATCAGTTGTGACTATAGGGGCCTTGTAGTAATATCACTTTGTGGCCTAAATTCATAGTTGGGTCACTTAGCTATTAATATTTGACTTTTGCCTATTGTCATTCTATCAAGTAATTACATTAGTCTCCTTTTTTTCAGAAAAGCTCATCCTCAAGTCTTCATTAGAATTTCCATAATATTCATGTATATCACTGACATTAAAAGTTAGAGAAATATCCATAGTTGTTGGGAGCTCAATCAAGTATACATTGTCATTTATCTTCTTTAGAACTTGATATGAACCATATTTATTGGGCTTCAACTTGTTGTAGATACCTACTATAAGTTTATTTTTGTGAAAGGTAGATTATGACTTGATTTTCCACATCAAATGTCTTCTTTCTTCTTTTCTTGCCAACTTTGGCTTTATACTTTGCATAATTCATTGTGAGGTTCTAAATCACAGCTTCGTGGATTACTTTGATATGATCTGCCATATGGTTTGCAGTAATAGGTCTAAAGGAATTCTAGGTGAAAAACAATATACTATTAAAAATGAGGACTACTTAGTTGAACGATTAACCATCAAGTTATAAACAAACTCTGCTTGAGCAAGAGCATAATCTAATTATTTTAGTTTTTCATTAGATATACAACAAATCGAATTACTAAGAGTTTTATTCACAACTTCTATTCGCCCATCGATTTGGGGATGACTAGTACTACTAAATTTCAAAAATGTATCAAACCTTTTCAAAAGTGTTCACCAAAAAAGAGTTATAAATTTAGAATCTCAATTAGATGTAGCTGACTTAGGGACACCATGTAGACAAATAATTTCCTTAAAGAAATGATTTGCTAATTGACTTGCATCATTTGTTTTTTTGTAAGGAATAAAATGAGCCATTTTTGAGAATTTGTCCACCACCACGAAAATAGAATCTACACCTCTTTGTGTGCATTGGAGACCTAAAATGAAATCCATAGAAATGTCAGCTCAATGATGTTGTGGAATTGGAAGTGGAGTGTATAAACTCGTGTTTTGGCTCTACCCCTTATATGTTTGACAAATCAGACACTTTTGTACAAACTTTTCAACATCCTTCTTCATCTTTGGCCAAAAATTTCATTATTAAAATCCTGTAATTTCAACTTGAGAAAAATCTTCATCATCTGGATATAACTTTAGAGATAATCAAATCTTGTAATTTTAACTCGTAAGTTCACCAAACATGTCATTTTTCGAGTTAAAGCATCAACAACTCAATTTAACTTTTTTAACTTATGTTTAATGTCAAAAGTGAAACGTTGAATGAAGGATACCTATCTGCCATGCATTCTGTTGATGTTGGTATGACTGTTGAGAGCTTTTAAAGCTTGATGATCAGTATATAAAATAAACTCACATTGAATTAGATAGTGTTTACATGTGTACAATCACGAACCACAATATAAAATTCTAATTCATATGTAGTTTATTTCTTTCTATCATCAAAGAGCTTTCACTATAATATGTTCTTGGGCGGCCTTCTAATAATAGATGTGTCACATTCCACTTCAAATAATTAAAATTTGGTAGGGATAATATGAGAACAGTGCATAATTTATCTTTGATCAAGTTAAAACTCTTATTAATTTCCTCAGTGACGTAGTGGATAATTTGATTTAATGGAGATCTAAAGGATTTAATGTAAGAGATAAGTAGAAATCTTGTTCTTGAATCCACCAAAACTTGATTTTGTGAAGATCCTTCACCTAGAGTCTACAAAATGAATAAACCTTAACCCTTAAGTCCACAAGAGGTCAACCCTGAATCCACAAGATCAGAAGTGGTTCCATAGACCAAGAGGGAGGTTAGAATCCACCAACAAAGAAGATAACTTTCTAAAAGGAAAGGAACTTTGAATTCTATTCATTAAATATATGGAATTGCCTTTAAGGTTACATGAGAGGCCTTTATATAGGCCAAAAAGATAACTAACTGACAAGAAATTTGGATCTCTAAAGATCATACAAAATAGGAAATATGTTGAAACAGACCTAAAATTTATGAGGTTCTACTAAGAATGTCCTAAACTAACTACAATTTTAGAAGTAATTAAAAATGGCCCCAAAGTTAAAAAAATTTGTTACAAATATTCTGAGCTAAAAAAATTTATTAAAATAACAAGATCATAAAAAAAAATAATATATTTCAAGATTTAAACACATTTAACATGTGCTAAATCTATTATTGGGCAAAATGAGCCTTCATGCCTCCTATTCTTCGAGATTACTTAAATTTGGCTGAAACTAGACTACATCAGTCTCCCCTTCTTCAAAAAAACTCTTCCTCAAGTTATCATTATCTACTGGATAATATTCATGTAGATCTATAATAATAAAATTAGAAGAGTGATAAGTCTTCATTATCATGAGTTAATAATTTAGTAAGATGATATTTTTAGTCTTAACTCATGATAAATAGACTTATTTTTGTGTTAAATCGTGAGAAGTGGTTTCTAGTTGATTAATATGAATTTTTGCTTAATTACATGATTTTATAATTTTATTCTGTTGAGAGAAATGAAAAAAAATATATTTATGGAAAAAGCAAAAATATCCGTCGGCCAACCGAGCCCGCTAGCGGGTCGGAGGCCTAGTTAGGCAGAGCCGCTGGGCGGCTTAGGACCGCGAGCTCAAGGCTCGAGCGGCTAAGGACCAGACCACGAGCTCAAGGCTCAAGCGGCTGGCGAAGTGGACTGCGAGCTAGGCGCTCAAGCGGCTGACGTGTGCATCACTCCCCTTCCACGTCACCGGTGGCCAGCTGGGCGTGGGGCAAGGAGTGTTCGTACACACGCGGGTGATTTGTACCTATTGATGGGTAAAGAATCGCCCGTAATATATGCACGTGAAACTCGCCCAGAAAACTGATGTGGGACTAAACCTCACGTCTTACTTTTTCCCGCATATTTTATAAATGACATAAATGCCCCTCAATGACCGATATAAAATGATCCTTATGACATCATACATTGTGGGCATTTTAGTACTTATCTCATCTCTCCCTCTTTCTCTCTCTCACAGGCGAACAACCGGCGAAGAAATTGCAATTTTCGGAGAGCGATTAAGCTGCAAAAATCACCAAAAATTCAGCAAAAACTTAGTCAATGCGATTCGCAGAGCATCGTGGCCGAAATTGGTGTAGGATTTTGAACAAAACATTGCGAACTCAACGAAAAAATCATCTCCGCTTGATCGATGAACAAGCCGTCGCCAGAAAGAGGACGATCTGCCGGGAGACGAGTCGCCACCTCCTGAGAGCGTACCAGATGCGATAAAGGGCCTCCTCTCGCTGCGCTGACTTGAGGACGAAGCCCCTAAGACGCGCCCCATCTCCATCCAGCACACCTCCGTCGAGTGACAGTCGCCGGAGGGCCACAAGTCGTTGTTTTCCATTCCGCCGGGTGACAGCCGTCGAAAGCGATTTGGCGATCCATTCCACCGATTTCTAGGCTTCGAAAGAAGTTCTAGAGATCACCCACATCATCTTTGTCCAAGGAGAGCCTTCGAGGCCGTGGACATTGCACAATTTCTTTTCTGAACACGCAGAATTTCGGCAATCGCCGCCGCGAAGTCGGAACTCTATTTTTCCTGTTTTAAACTTTACTTTCACTTAAATTAGTAATCTTTGGCACGATTTCAACATCCAAATTATTTCTTACTTGAATTAAGATTCTTCGGGTTTTTACAAAACTAAATTTGATCTATTAATTTCATAGTAATCGCTTTCGAAAGAATCGTAGGTCGGAACTCTGTTTCCTCCCGACTTGTGTTCTTCAAGCACTGACGTCACCTGACGTCATTGCCTTATTTCCTTTTCACATTTATGAAATAGATTATATTTATCATTTAGTTAAAAAATTCATAAAAAATCATATTCCTTCAAGAAAATTCTGAAATATTACCCGATATTATATTACATCCCTGTGATCGACCTGAAAATTTCCCACTATTTTTGGAATCTTTTATCGATTTATAATTGATTTATTCACTCTGATAAACATTTAAAATTCTAAGAATTGGTCCTTTCTAGTTTTATAAAAATTTTAAATTTGCGTGATTTATTATACAACGATTAATTCACGTCAAGGAGTTTCCCATAGTGTCAGGCAAATCAAGAACATAGGCATAATTATTGATCTTCTGTAGAATTTTGAAGGGTTCATACTTTTTTAGATTCTATAGAATTCTGTAAAAAACTACCAAATGGGAGCTTCTCTTTCCTCAAGTACTAATGCAATAGTGATGTGGAAGATAAACAAGATATGAGCTTAAATCGACAAAGTTCTAATCTTGGGGAAGAAACCAACCTTTGAATCCACAGATTTAGAGTCTTCAACCCTTGAATTCACAAGGGGGTGCACAAGTCTTCTCCTCTCCCCCAAATGATGGTGATAGTAGTGTCAACCCTTCTCTCCACATAATCCTTTCGGCAAGTAATGTAGAGCTACTGGCCAATACTTATGTGCTTTCCAACATGGTGTGACACGACTGAACAATACAAAGCCGTTGCACCAATGTCTATTGTTGTTCCAAAGGTAGACCCATCAAAGGACAACGTTAGTTTTAGATTTATTTTCCATTTTATTTAGTTTTTGTTATGAACAATAATTTTTGAACATTCGCTTGAAATAATTGGAAGAATAAACAATTTACTTGATCAAAAGGGCTCCTTTCTATCTCAAACCTTCTATTACTTGTCATGAATTATCTAGGGAGTGGTTTGTTGATTTTATGATTTCATTTTAACAATTTACTCCTTATTAATTAGTGAGAAACTGATTCAGGCCTTTTTTGGTGTGATTTCACATTTTTTTTTTCAAATTCTCTATCATGTAATCGTCTAAAAATCACAGTCAATGTAGGTGAAAGACGTGCTGAACATGATTTCTCTCTCCTAAGTATCATATATTTTATTTTCTCTCTCCTCTCTCCTCCACCTAAAAATTCCTATAAAATCCCTTCTTAACCCATTTCTATCTCCCAAAATTTTTTCCAAAAGTCCCTTCAAAATCCCATGTCTATCTCCCAAAATTTCTTCCTCTAATCCCTTCTAAATCCCATGTCTATCTCCCTTTTTCTTTTCTCTATTTATTAAATATTATTTTCTATTATTTAATTTATAAAAATTCTAAAAATATAGAATCACTAAAATAATAAAATTAAAATTACTATCCATGATAGGTTATTCTTACTCCCTGTGTTTGACATGAGACTCATTGCTTTACTAATTATTTAATTAAGTTTCAATTATAAATATTATTAGATAATAGGTATTTAAATCTAATGACAAATGCTCATCATTTTTTTGGCATCGTTGCGGGGGAGTATGGTTTTAATCAGTGTTTATTAATTTCATTTTACTATTTTCATGATTCTTAGAAAAATATTATCTCTTGCATTTATTTTGATTTCAGTATTATATAATCATTTGTTTCTTTAGAAGCTTTATTTATTTAAATTAATTCATTTATTTACATTCAGCATTTTATTTAAGCATTTCAATTCAATTTAATATATCTATTGATTCTTGCTATATTTCAATTCGTTATTATTAAAAGAATCATTTTTGTTCATATCTTATAGAAATTACTTGCATCATTTAGGATTGTATTTAAAATAAAAAATGATAAAATAAAATAAAATTTCTTGTTGAAATGAAAATCAGAATCTTATTGAAATTTTCAAAAAAAATTATTTCTCAATTTGGCTGAATTTTCAAAAGCGACATTTATTATATGCATGGTAGAAGAAGCTTGCAACCCATTACAGAAAGCCCAAATTTAAATCAAGTTATATATCAATCTAAATGAAATTTAGGGCCTATTTTAGAATGTCTAACAGCTGAAAAAGGCAATAATTCAGAATCTTTAGGAGCTGAATCATCTTCCATGGATTCAAACCCTATGGTTCAAGAGGGGGAGAATCCTCAACCTCTAAACCCATGTAGGATAATTATACTCCTGATTTATATAGACCTACCTTATAGGTTAGAGCTCGAATTCAACCTAATGTTCAATTTGATATTCAACATAGCACTTTACAAATGCTTCCTGAATTTAGGGGTTTAGCAAGTGAAGAACCACATCAGCACATTGCTAGGTTTTTAATTGCATATGAACTCATTCATATTCCTAATATTCCTCAAGATACATTGAGATTACAATTATTCACTTTATGATAGAGCTAAAGATTGGATCACATCTTTACCTCGTGAGATTATCATATGATCTGAAGTAGACTAAGCATTTCTTGGGAAATTTTATCTTGTAGGTAAAACTCATGTCCTAAGGAAGACAATTCTCCAATTTACTCAAAAATCAAGAGAACCATTTCATGAATCTTGGGAAAGATTCAAAGAACTTCAAAGGAGATGTCCTCATCATAGAATTGCCAAGTGGCAATTAAATTGTGTGTTCTATGATGGTATTTTTGACCAACATAAAAATATTATTGATACAGTATTTGGAGGAACACTTATGAGTAAGGATGAAGGTGAGACTCATACTCTTTATGAAAATTTAAGTGAAAATTTAGTTGAAGATAGATCTTTTGCTCTTTATGATCATAGTGCCAAGGAATCTAAGAGAGGAAGTTATGAAGTGAGGAATCATGATACATCGGATCTTAAGAATAAAGTTAGTGAGGTTCATCATAAACTTAATGTTTTATATGATCATTTATTACATAAAAATGACCATATCCATAGCCATAGCCACTATGCACTTCACATTCTTCATGTTTATCTTGTGATAGAAATGATCACTATGATATCACTATAGACTTTATTGAGGGGCTACCCTTGTCAATAGACTTCAATTATATTTTAGTCATGGTAAATAGATCAGCGAAATATGTCCACTTCGTTCTGCTTAAACATCCCTTCTCAGCAAATTATATTGCAGAAAAATTTGCCAAAGAAATCATCAATTGCATGTCACTCCTCTATTTATTGTCCTTGACATGGACACTTTATTTATGCACCATTTCTAGTCCAAGATTTCTTGGCTCTTAGGGACTGTGTTGAAACACATCACAACTCATCAACCCTAGACCAATGGTCAAACAGATTTAGTGAAGAAATGCATAGAAAATTATCTCTGAAGCTATGCTTCTTCCAACCCCAAGTCTTAGTGCTCTTGCCTTTATTGGACAGAATTCAGCTATAACACTTCATTCTATAACTAAATTGCCACCATGTCATTTCGAGCCTTGTATGGTAGAGATCCTCCCCCTCTACTGCAATATGGGTCACCTGCCTCACCAACTGCAACTATTGATAAACAATTGATGTAACCAGGTTTTGGATCAGCTTAAATACTAGATCCTTTGAGCTCAAACTCAAATTAAGACCAAGACCAATCGAGATTGTTGAGACTTAAAATTCATTGTCGGAGGTATAATTCTTCTCAAGCTAAGATCCAATATGAGATAAGATCCCTGGCAAAGAAAGTCAATGAAAAGTTGGCACCCCACTATTACAGACCCTTTAAAGTCCTATAGCATATAAGCCCAATCGCCTACAAACTATCTCTACTCCCCTCTTGCTTCCTTCACCCTATTTTCCATGTCTACATATTGTGCAGATTAGTGGATACTGGATCATCAGGTCAACCCCTACTCAAAGGGCTCACTGCAAAAGGGCAATTGAAGGTCCAACCCCAAGAAATCTTAACAATTCGCAACACCAAGGCTGTCCCATAACTTCTTATATACTGAAAAACACTTCTCCCAAAAGAGAGGCCTCTTGGGAACTCATCTCCCTCATCCAGAAACAGTTTGCAAAGTTTCACCTGGAGGGTCGGGCGCTTGAAAAAAGGGTGGGGATTGATACGACCCCCATCCTCACCTACATCCGAAGGAGAAAGCAGCCCACTAGAGGAGCTTATTATAGCCCAACAAGCCCGGTTCAGAACACACTGGTGTCCAAAAAAATTGTTGTAGCCCATTAGAGGTAGGGACACCCAAGCCCAGCTCGGAACCCGATAAAGTAGGAAAAAAAAGTATTCTATGGGAAAGGGGGGAGTGGAGGGACGCGGCCTACCATCCAGGAGGATTCAGTGTTCAGACGAACCCTAAATCATGGTTCTAGCTTTATGAACTCTGAACTCTGTTTCTTTGCTGTATCTCTATAACTCATTTTCTAAATTTTCTTACCATATCAGGGGAGTAGGGAATATACAAACAGCCTCAGCGCTTGTTTATTCGTCCAACAAGCCACAAACCCTGCACAGGAACCGACTCTAAGAGACGATCATCGCCCTGCCGCCGCCCTGCCGGTGACGGACGGGCGAGGAGGAATCGGGAGACGGCCCTCGGCGCCGAGGTTCCCCCCGCCGCTGAGCTCATATCACGGTGCCGTCCTTGATGGTCGAGTTCTTCAGCAGGACGACTATCCCGGACCTGACGTAGAATCCTTCGCTCGGCCGGTCCGCCTCCTGCACACCCTGCAGAGGAACGGCGGACGTCAGGAATGTTGGCAACGGACGGCGGTAGATTAATCTGCCTGGGGTTACACTCACGGCTGTGTTGGCGATGACGACGTCCCTTCCGATCCTGGCATTCTTGTCAACGATGCAGTTCCTGAGGGGAGCGAGGGAGGGAGAAAAGACGCCGATGAGAACAAGGTCGAGGACGAGAGCGAGGAGCGACGCCTCGCTAGAGCTCCATGGCCGCCAGCGATTGATGAGGACGAGGGTTTGGAGCCTTACTGGATTCGGGTGTGCTGCCCGATTCCGATGGGGACCTTGCCCTCCGCTAAGAGGGCAGCCCTCTCCGCCTCGGTCTGATAGTTGTCCGCGCCCATCACTATGGCGTCCTGCGATGTCATGGGGAGAGTAAGTACCGGAGGGCTCATCACAAGACCTCTCTCTTGCTCTCTCTAGATTAGCTCGATCGTAGTGGATGGTTCGACTACCTTAAGCTGGACGCCGTACTCCAGGCGAGAGCGGTCGCCCACGATGGAATGCTGGATGCTGCAGTGATCCAGGAAGCACCCGTGGGAGACGATGGAGTCCACAATCTGCATGATTTGGGTTGGCCATGGTGAATAACACAGAGGTAGAGAGAGGGAACCAGAGGGGGTGGGGGTCAACAGATCACGAGGGTAGACCCCGACGTACCTTGCATTTGTCCATCTTGGTGGGCGGGAGGTACCGGGGCGACGTGTAGAAAGGGGTCCGAGGATCGTAGAACTGGAATCTCGCGGACTGCACAAGTAAAATAAGTCAGGAAGCCAGACAGACAGACAGATGATGAAGCTTGGCTGTGAGCGGGAGGACCAACCTGCTCTGCAAGAGCTAAATTCGCATCAAAGAAGGATCTGATCGTTCCAATGTCCTCCCAGTAATCATGGAACATGTAAGCCTGCCAAGAACGAGAACACAGTAATTTCGATCCTGCCACCCAAAAGCCGAGAGCTTCCTTGCTGTCATCATCTCCTCCTAACACGGATCCCTCCCTCTTACCTGAACATTGTACTCGTTAACAGCAGAAGGAATGATTTCTGAGCCGAAGTCGTTTGATGTTGGGTACCTCCATCTGCATTCGAGTAGAGCTTAGGAAGACCTTCCAAAAGCAGAAACCAGAAGACAACAAAAATGCATCGCTTGCCTCAAGAGCTTCAGAAGAATGTCCAATCGGAAGGCATAGACGCCCATTGATGCAATGTAGGAGGAGTCCGCGGCTTCGTGAGGGGGCAGCCCAAAGATGGTGGTGTCGACTTTCTGGAGTTGGTCAATGAAGCTCATCAGCTAATCAGAACCACGGAGAGGAGACAATGAGAAGAGCGCCAAGAGGCAACAAAGCCACAGACCATTGCCTCCAGCTCAGGTCCCTTTGGTTTCTCAGAGAAACGGACGACCCGACCGAATTTATCGATCTTCATCAATCCGAAATCAGATGCACGGCTGCACAGACAGGGCAGAGAGAGAGAGAGAGAAAGAGAGATTAATGCAATGTTGATTGTATAACCAAGGTGTTCTCGGACAGCTTATAACTGAGTCTTATAAAAAGAATGGAGAGACTAATAAAAGAGAGCGACACCTCCTAACCTAAGGAGATGAATAATAGAAAAGTTTTCTCTTCATGTTGCAAAACATCAAAGGTGAGAAAACCCCGTATAAATTCACGATTTTTTTTGGATAGAAATGATTCTCATGTCGTGGGTACCTGCTGGCCATGGGTACACTTGAAACCGTAATATCAGCTCGCGAGTCTATGTGCTTCTGCAAGCATACCCTTCATTAGTTCATCAGGCCATAGACTCAAGAGAATCTAGTATGTACAAGGCTAACAAGCCCAATTGAGTAGGGGCCCAACATGCCTGGACAAAGTCCATGTAGTTCATTCTGTACAACTGATCTCCACACAGGATCAGCACATGCTCGATGTTCTTGTTTCGTGCATCCTGCATGAAAACACAGAGTTAACAGGAACCACTGCTTTTGATCCTGACCGTCCATGCCGTCTGCATGAATTTGACCACCAACCTCAAAGACCCAGATGAACTGCCTCACAGCATCCGCCGTCCCCTGAAACCACTTCATCCCAGCTTCTCCAGGAGTTTGAGTGGCTGCCAGGACCTGGCAACCAAGTGCAGAGATTAGAATGGTCCAGAAATGTCTATGAACTCTTATAACGAGATCGTAACAGGATTTTGGTCGCTTGATGCGGTTTTGAAATACCTCAACAAATCCATCCCCAAAATTGACACCATTCCCGAAGTTGTATGTGCGAGCGAGGTGGCGATTGAGAGACCAAGAATTGAACTGGGTCATCACATAGATCTTGTTTATTCCGCTATTAATGCAGTTGCTCATGGGAATGTCGATGAGCCGATAGCATCCACCGATGGGAACCTGCACTCAAAGAAGATAATGAAACAATCGAGAGAAGGCAATTGCTCCAAGAACACAGTCTTCATGATCACGGGAGGACATCGACTTATCTTCCACTGCTAATCTAGAATTGGAGAACCTAGTGGAACAGGACAGCTGCTCATGATTATTACAATCATGGTAAAATTAACACGAAAGGAACCGGGAAGTAATTTATAATAATCATCACTAGGCCAGTGGCTGGCTCAAGACCGCCACACAAGAAGTGGATAAAACAGTTATTGATCTGCTGGCCACTTCAAGCTTCCCATCCAGAGTCGGCCTAATCCATTAAAATCTACAGGGTTTCAATAAAAATTTTCAAAGAGGAAGTAAGCTTATCCCCACTGATCATCAGTCAGTACTTAGATAAGCCCAGTAGCCTAGTCTCGATTAGATGTACGAATTGAACCAAGGTCAGAGAATGAAAGCAGTCTGCCCTTTCTACTTACAGCGGGCTCAGCTCTTCTACTTGTTAGAGGAAACAGTTTAGTTCCTGCGCCTCCTCCGAGGATGATCGCGGCCACATTCTTCGCGTTCGCCCGATCCTTGTCGAAAAATGGAGACTGGAAGGTCTGCAAGGCACGCCCGACGGGGCAGTCAGTAAGGAGAGGATCCAAAGTACCTTGTGGCAGAAATTTCTCGACCGGAACTCGCCAGGGTATCCTTGCTGATGTCTGGAGTGAGAATGCCGGAGACGGCGCGGACAGAGCGCCGCCTCCCACCGGTGGCCGAAATCCGGTAACCTGGAGAGCTCACGGTAAAGCTATCTCCCCTGAACCCTCTGCTGTCTGAGCCGCCGCCATGCTCTTCACTTCCCCAGATTGATGATCTCTCACCGCTGACGCAGCCACCACGTCGGCGAGCCCGATTTACACATGGAGCGTTGGCAGAGAGATTCATAAGCACCCTGCCGCTATCCATGATGAGATAATCTAATTATCCCTCTTTCAGCGCGTCGTCGGACTGAACCTTAACAGGATTCCAGTAGAAGGTGTCAGCAGAGGGAACCGGAGAAATATATCGAGGGAGAGAAGAAATAATCGTCGACAGGCATGCATCAGACCACCGGGATCCACAAAGAGAACACTCCTCAAGTTCTCCGTCAGAAAGAAGAGAACGACAGCCAGCAAGGGAATCGGAAGTATGTGGAAGCATCGCGACTCGTTCAGAGCGGAGACTTGATTCCTGCTCTTTGCACGAAGAAGAGAGAAGCAGGGGGAAGCGAGGTGATATGAAGAGCGAGAATCAAGGGAGGGGAGGGAGCTCCACCGCCACAAGGTGGACGGGCAGAAGAATTGGGGATCAGGAAGAACAACAAATGGAGGACGGAATCTGAAGTTGCGGGATACAATCGAACGCCAGCATGTCAATGACCAGAGTCAGCACGGAGGAAGACGGGGATCACCACGAAAGGAGAAGGGAGAAGATGTCGGGGAAGAGCCACTCCTGTGGTGCGCCTAGAAACGCAGAGTGCAGGACGAGGGAGACACCCACCTGGGGGCGAGCGCAGAAGCCGAGGTGGCCCCGATCTCCAGAGCCTTCTGAGCCGGGCAGCCCCAGGTTTGCTACAGAAAGGAGAGGGCAGGGCGGAACAGTGAGAGTGAGGCGGTAGCAGCAGCAGCAGGGGGGACCGGGGGGGACGAAGAGGAAGGCGGTGGGCAGCTCTCCTGCTGGTGCAGCTCTGCGGAGAAGCGTTGGTGACGGAGAAGTAGGCGTCGTGCCGACCGAACGGAGGTCTCCCCGGTTGGCCGGTTTTGTCTTCACGTGACTGTTCACGATTTTTCTACCATTTCCCCCGCCCCCATGCAAGATCTTTTCCATCGTCCGTTCTCTCTCTCTCACTCTCTCTCTCTCTCTCTCTCGCTCGCTCGCTCGCTCGCTCGCTCCCCATAACCATCAAAGTATGTTCAAGAGTCTTGCCATTGCACTTAATTCGCTCGCGTGGAGAGAGAGAGAGAGAGAGAGAGAGAGAGAGAGAGAGAGAGAGAGAGAGAGAGAGGCTCGGGGTTGATTTGTTATATTTTGGCATGGCTGACCGACGAGATAAAGACACGTGGCGAGACTCTAAACGCTACCGTCGAGGGTCTTGTCGTCACCCTTGTCCGTCCACGTGGATCCCGATGCCAGGTGGACCCATCCGGGGACGCTGGGGGCCTCCGGGGGCGCCAGCTGGTGCGAGGCGGCGCCCCACGGGTGCCGTCCCGATTCATTTGTGGGCCCGCATTCAACTCCAACCGCTGGCAGAGAGGGGGAGTTCAGCTCGCTCCTGAGGGCGACGGCTCTGCGCGGGCCCCACTGCGGAGTGGATGACGCTCGCTTTGATCCCGATCTGGATGAATGGGGACGACAGGTCAGCCGAGAGTGACGCGGCCCGATGGGCCGGCTCCGCCTTGACCGGAGTAGCCCACCGACGGAATCCTACGGCCATTTCGGCTCGACCGTTACATCTCTCACCGTCCTCGTACCCAGCATAATTAATTACTTTAATAATGAAAATAATAATACATTTTATTTAATAATGAAAATAATAATAAATTTTCTATGGGATTATTCGGGTCAAAGGGAGATGTTATAGAGAGAGAGAGAGACAGAGACATGAGAGAAGGGGGGGAGGGGCCCATTCCTTCTCCATCCCTCCTCCCGTGGGTGGGGACGTGGACGGCGGGGAGTTTCCCACCGACCTCC
Source organism: Spirodela polyrhiza (assembly GCA_024713555.1). Classification (NCBI taxonomy): domain Eukaryota; kingdom Viridiplantae; phylum Streptophyta; class Magnoliopsida; order Alismatales; family Araceae; genus Spirodela; species Spirodela polyrhiza. Next base: position 3,706,197 of record CM046548.1, on the reverse strand, counting down.
GTCGTGTTCGATTGGCCGATCCGAGGAATGGGAGAGAGAGGGAAGGAAGGGCGCGGCAGGAAGAAGGATTGCATGCCCGGACAAGAGCCCCACGTGGGCGTCTCTTCGAGCTTCGGTCAGAATTTTTGGCTTTGTTTCCTCTGTCTCTGTCTCTGTTTGTCCGTCTGTCTCTCTTTCTCTCTTTCTCTCTATATATATATCTCTCTCTCTTGGCATCTCTCTATCTATCTATCTCTCACGGTTGCTCGCTTGCTTGTCTGGGCTTCCGCCGGTTTTCACAGTGCAGAGTAGTCCTAGTCGTCCTTCCCCTCCTCTTCTCCATCTGCGAAAACGACGATAACCAATGCAGATCTGGTCTGGAGACGCAAATACCGCCCGTTCATGGTTGTTTTTGCCCGCCCTGACAACCTAGTCCGAGAGAGAGAGAGAGAGAGAGAGAGAGAGAGAGAGAGAGGGCAAGTCGAGGAAAAAGATGAGAAGGGAAGTTTGCTCTCTCTCTCTCTCTCTCTCGCTCGCTCGCTCGCTCATTTCATGGTCTTCTGCAGGGCACGTCCTGTTCTTCAGTTTTCCTTCAATAACCTGCACGTTAAACGGGTAAAGTGACGATAACAGTGAACGGAGATGCGAAAGTTAGAAATATATGATGATCAAAATAAGATGAAAATTCCAGTTATAAACTCTTGGAAAATGAAAATTCCAGTTAATAGACCAGCAATAGACCACATGCATAAATTTTATGAACAGCTATCGAGAACACTGCCCATTACGGCACCACTTCCTCTCGGTGCAGACCAAGCTCTGCAGAAGTAGGCATGTGATTGGGAAAGTCATGGAGTGTCAGGTTCCTCATTTCCTCATAAGGCAATAAGGTGTCACATGCAATAGATAACATGATGGAGATGTAGAGGCAAAGGCAACGGCTGTATTTAAAGACATTTGATGATGAGGCTTTTGGAACCTCTAATCCATTTTAGTCCCCAAATGGGCCACAAGAGGAATCAAAAGAGGGATGCATTGTTTTTGCATTTTTATTTTATTTTCTATTTAGGAAGATATATTGTTCAGGAGTTGACTTTGTGATCATATCCATGGTTTGCATGTCAATTTTAAACACTATGTTCACATGGGTTTCATTTGAACACAAGTGAAATTATTATAACAATAGTTCATAGTCAATGTACCTTCATTTATTTAAATTGATGTCTTCTCAAAACCTAGGCTTTTGTTTTTCATCAAATTTGAATAGATTTCTTGTTGGCCCTTCATTTTTCTATTAAAAATGAGTTTAGCGTATGATAATCTAAATATTAAAGTGTATAAGGCATTAAAGTTTATAGTGTTTTAACCTTCTTTGGCGCACATCTACTTTTGTTGACTATTTTCCTTCAAAAAGAGCTATTACTAAAATTCATAACATCAAGAAATCACTATATAAAATAGATTCAATGCATATACCTCCCTTTACTAGACACGATGACAAAAGTGAAGGTTCCAACAATGGGTTAGATATAGTTAAGAGGGAGGCTGAATTGATTTTTAAATTCTTTGTTAGATTTGTTGGAGCCATGAAGTCATCATATTTTGATGATGACAAATTCGCTTAAGGTCAATTAAGAATAATCATTCTCAATAAATTATGCTTCACCGATATACATATGTGGATGAATGTTAAATATATAATAAATAAACATTCAATATCTACTATAATATAATATGTGAAATTATACACATAAATTATTAATGTTCTGATCTTAGGTATGTAATTGATAAATTGAATAATGAATAAAAATCTTATGATATGAATATAAATAGTTGAATCATAAGATCATGAGAAATTTCACATACTACATGGTGTTGTATGAAAACATTATTATATGTAGAAATCATGATACTCAAATGAGTAATGATTCGACTAAGTAAATTAATGAATTTAGGTAAATTAAAATATATGTATGAAAGTTCATTCAAGTATTTATAGATCAATGATTTTATTTTATAATTATCTAGTGATTTAAACAACGAGATAGTCAAATTATAAATTGTGTTGAACTCATTAAAAAAAATTTCTGAATATATATTAAGTATATGATATAAATCGTACATATCAATCTTGATAGAGAAGTTATGATTTAAAATATTGACATTAAAGTTAACGAAGTATACTTGTAGCTCATATTTTGTTTGACTAAATTCAAATTTGATTTATCTGAGAACTCATCACTTTCATAATATATGTCATGTTAGATTCATAACATAGTTTATTGAATTTTTATTGGGTTTATGTAAATTGACCACTATTGGATATGAATGTTAAGTTATAAAGAATTCACATGTTGATTTTCTTAGAGGATATTTGAATTAGCAAAAGAACATATCATATTAGATTCACATAAGCTTAAATTTAATCATATTTTCAGTGAATTTAGTTGTTCAAGATCTTTAAAAATCTATAAATAATTTTCACTTAATTCATCTATAATATTATAGATCTCCAACATGAAGAATTAATCTTCATTGACTACATTTATTCTTTCACACATTCTTCTTTTGTTTAGTGATCTTCATGCAATACATTTAAGAGGAAGAAAAAGATATGATTGATCAACAAATCATTCATTGATTAAAAAGGAATTATTCTCAATGAGAACATTCAAGATATTTTCCATCCTCAACCAATACTTAACAACAAAACCTTCAAGTTTCTATACCAACTAACAACAACAATAAGAAGACAAGGAATCAATAGCCAAAATATTCATCTTTCAGTATTGCAACTGTTTGGAGCATTTAGGACTTATCTTCTAGACATATCTATGGTGGTAATGTTTTATATTTATAGATTATCTATAATAATTATTTATCAAATCACTTGGGAAGTTGTTATGTGAAAAGTAGTGTAAGCCCACCTAGAGCTATAAATCAAAAAGATGATTTCTTGGTGAAATCTTGGTAGACATAAGTCAGTGTTGAACTATTATAAGAATATTATATTTATGATCATAACCCAATAAGGATCAGCCCACTATGGAGTGTCAATAACCTCACGAAGAAGAGATCCTTTAAAAGAAAAAAAAAGAGATCAATTCAACCCCCCCTTGTTGATCCTTGTTAGTCCAAAATTCAACAAGATTAAGTACAATAACTTTCTCTTAAGAGAGTTCAAACCAAAATAAGATACTTCTCATAAGATTTAGAATGTTTGGATTAAAATCTTTTGGTTTGCATCTATTTTTAAGGACTTTACCTCAATTCTATTATTCCACCCTCATAATAAACTTAATCTAATGAGGATCAAGAACTATTATATTATCAACCGCCATGAGCGTATGACCACTAACTTAGAACACTAACCTTAAAATTCTTATGTCCCTATATCTCCTCATTATAGGCATATCTTAGGACCTTTAATGTACTATGTCATTACAATGACAACACATGACATGTGTCTCAATTGGATCACACATTACTGATCAAATGACAAATAGAAGAGCAATAAGGAATGATTTTCATAGTCTTCAAGAGTCAATATTTGTTTAATAAGAATAATTGAAGGTACTCAAGTATGTTGGAGGACACTGAATTGAAGGAGAAAATTTGTGATTTAATAGAGAGATATGTAGAGCTTCTTTGAATTGATTTATCTTTGCCCTAACATCTTAGAGAATTGAAGATAGGTAGATAAAGAAGAAAATCCTTAGATGGAGTAGTAGTCATCGACTAGCAATATTTTCTTTCTCCTTACTAGTAAATTTGGACAAAGTGTTGAATTTATAGAGAGTTGGCCACCCCCTTTATGTACTTATTTGAACAAATGGTCGGCCTAAAATAGGTCTTAACAAGTCATTCATTAATCATAAAAAATGTAGAAAAATAAATCATAAATAGTAGCAAATTCATAACTCTCTTGATAAGTAATGTTTTTCACATTTATTTTCATCTCTAAATTTCTCTTTGAGTGTTTTCCATTGATTACTTCCATATTTAATCTATCACATATTTTTTATGATAAAATTATAGTTAGTAGCAAAGATTATACTTTCAAATTATTTTTCCTTGATATGAATATATTAGACTAATAATCATATAAAGTCAATACCAAATCATTGACTTGACTTTTTTTTTAATATTTTGCCACATAACTCATCATTTGAATACCTTGTTATTGTTTATTTAAGTCATTTGTTACTAAAATTTTAACATTGTGACTACATAAAGGAATAACATATTTACTTCATAGATATTTTATCTTCGTATACACCTTATCTATCTATAATGAGAATTTGAAATAAAATAAAATTTTAAAATTCTAATAAATCTTCAATATCATAACAAATTGAACTCTTCAATTTTTAAAGCATTATTATAATAATGTAAAATATTCAATACATCTACAAAATTAATATTTTATTCAAATCACATAAAATATCATAAATTTGGTGATAATAAAATGAATATCTAGAAATCATCAAAATCATATTTTCTCTTCTTGAGTTAATCTAGAACTCAAAAAAATTTTCCTAAAGTGAATACAACTACCCCTCTCCCTTGGCTTCAAATAAAAGTAATGTTGAGCAACTTACAAATCAATCTTTAGGTTGAATGGTTGAGCTTCATTGATTTTGTGAGTAATTGAGAAACTAGAAAAGCTACAGCAAGATTGTCCTTTTATCAAAACTTTGAAGTGTGATTTTAGAGTGTAGGATGATCTGATTTTTAATTGAGGTGTAATTTAGAAACTCTTGTATTAGGCTACTTATATCACCCAAAAAGCATGATTTTTTTGGTTCAAACCTTTGAGATATGATTGGTTAAATATTATCTCAGGTGACACCTAGGTTGACCCACTGAATAATCTTAAGCTAACATTCTTGTTGCAAAAAGCCTAACACCTAATTTGAAAATGTGTTTGAGTGAGAGTTTCTAAATTTTTTTTCTTTCGACATGACAGAATATGCCACCTGTGTCATATCTCTTGACATATATCAAATCTTCTTACATACTTGATGTGTTAGATTTATTTTAAAAAAACTCATCTCTCTCTCTCTCTCTCCCTCTCTCTCTCTATCTCTAGGCTTGGTTTAACATTTTCTATGTCGATGCATTTTTCCTTGTGTCATGTTAATACAGATCTCCTTTCGTTTGCCTTGGTGTCACCCCCCACACATGTGAAATCTAAGATAGAGATGAAAAACTCTTTAGGAACTCAATAAAAAGCATCCAAGACATCTATTAACTAAGACTCATCTTTTACAGAATAAAAGAGAGTGTAAGGAACTAAGAAAGGAGAGAAAATAGGTGAAGAAATCGTGCTTACAACCCTGAAGCCTCAGCCATCTGTCACCTAGCCACCACCTCCTTTTTGTGCATGAAAAGCTCCCATTTGTTTGCCCTTTTCAAAGTTTATATACCCACAACTTTCTTGGGCCTTCTTTTTCAATCCCTTTTTGGGCTTAGTAAAGCCCTATCTTTTAAACATTGCATTTAATTTTTTATGCTCCAATCTACCCTTTCTTGGGCCTTCAACTTTATCATTCCACACTATTCCTTGTCACTTTGGTAAATTTATAGAAGTTAATCTCTTTGGAATAAAATTCTAAATTTTTGAACCTTGATTCTTAATAAATTGAGATAGATTCTCAAGGTGATTAACCTTGGAAAAAGGTTAGAAAATGTTAGTAATTAAATCCATAAGTTCATGATGTAAACGCAACTAATTTTAGAGTCATTTATGCATATCTTTTGACTTTTGCTCTAATATGATGATATAGTAACTCATGCTTACTATGATTCATTGATGCAAAAATCAAATAGATAATGCATTAATTCTTGGTAATAACTGAGTATTTATCAACTTGCCACCTCATTCTTTTAATATTCTTCACATTACAATCATAGCACATTTAATTACTTAATATTTTTAGGCAATAAAATGAATGGCGTGACAATCATTGACGTCTTAATCATTTGACAATATACACAAAAAATAAGTTATTTTTAGTGCCAAAGTTTGGCCCATTATTCCAAGCATCAACCTTTGAAATAAACTTTCTTGATCTTAAGATGGAGATGATGATGCATGGGAGCAACATAAAATCCAAAAATAACCCTTGAAACTTAGATGTTATAACCAAGATGTAAGTGTTGAATTCTGTAATAAAGCACCAACATTCAAAGAAGAAGATAAAATCTGATTTGAATGTTGAAAACTAATTTTGGACTTTCAAACATATGCCTATGTTTCATGAAAGAGAGTCATAATTAGTTAAAGGCACAACTATTCTCCAGCAGTTTTCACATTCACATATTATGCTTTTGAGATTATAGAAACCTAGAATAAAAAGAGTCTTCAAAAGCTTTCACATTTTGAAATTCCAAACCTCTGAAGTTAAACATGCTCAAGGTATCAAAGAAATTCAAGTTCTCCATTTAATACACTCATACTTTTCAGAGCTTTTATGAGTATTCTTCTTATGCTTATGAGGACGTCTATGTACATTTGTTTACCATTTTATTTCATTTTGCTGCCCAAAGCTTTCGAGTAGGTAAGGCCGATCCGGTTGCTTGAGAATGTCAAGCTACTGACTATTGGGGGAAAAAGGAATGGAGTGGAGTCAAACATTTGATTATGTCACTGTAGCCTTCATGCAACCCCTATTTGGTGTTTTGATTTTCCACAACAATTTATCTTTTCGGTGCTAATGGTTTAGCTCACTACACTCAAAGGTCTGTCCTTTGACAAATGGTGGATATATCCAATTCTTAAGACCTGACAGAAGTTGCTTAGCCAAGGTCCTGATTTTGAATTAGCCCAGAGTGTACGTGGTATGCCAAAGTAGTTTTGCATTGGAAGGGAAGATTTGAACAATGATTTGAGGCACAGATTAAACGACATCTCCTTTATCAATGCACCACTTACTACTACTATCTTTAGTGTCACATCAGCAATAGACTGCATGACAGGATCAGACCCAATAACCAAAGGTGGGTCCTATTAAGTAGGTGCCCATGACCTGCATTCTAACATACAAGCAGTATGAGACTATGCATTGGCATCTTTATCTAGGTGGCCTGATGTCACACTCAAGATGTTAGTGCCACTTTTAGCTCAAGTCACCATGCCTAAGTCCCACCTCAAATGGGGTCCATGCTTGATGTCACTACACCACTGCGCACATGTGCCATGTTGCCACACACAGGCCCTATGCTGCTGCACCCAGGCACCATGCTGCGGTGCCCAGATACCATGCCACTGCACACAGGTGCCATGCCACCACACAAGGACACTGCTGCTGTGTGCACCCACCATGCTAACATGTTGCTCTGTGCCATCATGCCGTGCCAACATATTGCCGGGGTTAAGTGATGTGGGCTGACCCAGGTAACATGATACCTCATCCAATGGACTGGCTAACCCCTCGAGGACGCAACATGGGAGAAAGAAGTCAACCTGTGACAATTTAAAGACCTCATCTAACAATACCATGTGTGGCAACCTTCGACAAGGACATCAGATCTCTCTAATAGAGGAGAATTTGGTGCTATAATATAAAACCATTTTGAAGAAAGGCATTGTTTGCAGGTGGCCGAGACAACCATTCAATTCGGTCTTCAGGGCACAAACAACTTCGCCCCACCCCCACCACAACAGCCTCTGACAGCGAGCGTCTTGAGCTCTCAGCAAATGCGGTATCTTCTGGGCATCACAAACCCGTTCAGCTGTTTGGATCTGCTCCCAGAATCAGAGAGACGCGAGAGCTGCAGTCACCTCTTCGATGGTATGGAATCGCCGTCTCTCCTTGACCAGTGTCTTGGCAAACTCCAGGGCCCGGCGCTCACAATATGCCCGTCTGCTGGTGTCGGCGATTGATTCAAGATCCTCCACATGGGCGATGCCCACTATTCTCCTGTAGGTCAGTCACACGCAACCAATGCGCATTACTGAACAGTAAGTATATGCAGGCTGATAACGAAAATGCGAGCTACCTGAGGATGCCAACGTTAGCATTTGAGACCATCTCCGTTCTACACATGTTGATTTCCCCCACCAAATACCAAATGGAATGAGCGACCGAAGACTTTGGAAGGTGGTTGTGGCAGATCCACATATCCTCTTTCTACAGAACAGGAGGAGGGAGATGGGGCCCGTTTCTATTCAGAAAGTGCAGCGGGGTGATATCATCTCATTTTTGCTCTGGCCACATACATAGGCAACCGAGTTCTGGCCATTTCATGGGTAGAGAAGAGAGCTGGTGAAACTCAACAAAACGAGTCCAATGGTAATTCTCGACGACAGCAATGATCAAGGAAAGGCATTTTCCATAGAAGATCCGTCAGACCAATGAATTCTAGTCATGCTGCAAAACAAACAACCATGGCAAATAGGCATAAAAATAGTATGCCGCTCCCAGTTCGTCGAGGATATCAATGAGAATCAACCCAGGGTTGGTTGGACCAAAGTTGCTTCTATCTGTGCTTATGGCTCTGCGAAGAACAAGATTAAGAGATGATTCGTTTTCCTCAAAACCCCAGATCCCTTTAAAAAGGACACAGCTAAGTGAGACCTAGACACCTTCCCCTCCTGCATATGAGGCATCTACTGAAAACGGGGAAGGGAAAGAGGAGCAAGGGCTTGAAGTGAAGCACATTGAATGGATAATCAAGAGGAATCAAGAAGCCAGATCGAGTTTAAGAAAAAGAATAGCACCTTATCATTTTTGCGGCACCAAATCCGAGGCTATCATGAAATAAATCTTCCAAGTAGATCCTCTGAACCTGCTGGAGAAGCTCCGCTTTACAGTATATCGGTGATGGGTATGCTTCACCAGAGCCATCTTTGTGCTCATTCCAAAGTGAAGTAAACTTCTTGCGAAAAAGATTCCATGTATCTTCAACTGTCTTTAAAATCCAATTTTTATATTGCTGCATGAACAAACAGTTCGAGTGAAATTGGTAATTCCTACCAAAAGTTGTACCACGTGCATAATATAAAGATGAAAACTTCTTTCTCAATTGCCTTTATGCGTAAACTGCAATCCATAATGGAAGCATAAAATCAAACCACTCGAAGAGAGTGAGTGCTTAGTCAAATGGAAATGCTACAAAGCTTTCACAGTGAAAGAAAAGAGAACGAATGACAATTGTAAGACGAGCACGAATCTGAAACCCCCAATGTCCAGGCACCATGAACTACCAAGGAGAAACTACAGTAATGTGACTCTGATCATAATGCTGAATATTGTTGTCAAAAACATAACAATCGTGACAGCAATGTTTAACTCAGACTCAACCGAACAAAAATCATGAAAGAGATTTATAGTACTGAAACAGATTTCCTTACAAAGTCCACGAGGATATGTAAATATGGACAAATCATGTTAGGCTAAGGCACCTCTCAACATCCATGGACTGGTCACATCTCATTTTTAAAGAGCTACATAGATGCCAAGTTGTGCTCCAAATTAATCCACAAAAAGGGACAAAGATATCAATAATTTCACTTGGGACAGGTATGATTCTCCACGGTCAGAGCAGTCCATGTCATAATTATCATAGATAATGAAATTATTCTAGGATTGGAGAGATGCGAATCAAATTAGGCAATAATCATAAAATGTTAGACCCAATACTACGCCCATTATCTGGGCAACTTATGACCGTAAAGGACAAGATAAGCTACGGGAAGGCCCAGTGGTAAATGGATCAAGAGTCCACGAAGGGAATGGACAAGAGGACTCTTAGGGGGGTTGTTAATGGGGGAAATATTTGGAAGAATTCAGCTGGGAGAGCCGGGGGCACTCTCGAACTCACCCCTTCGAAACATTGTAGGATTTTCTCCAGAAACCTTACCCTCTCAATCTCTTCTCTTCTATTTTAGATCTGATTTCCCCCTTCTTATATCAAGTATTCTCTCTTCTCTTCTTATATCAATTTCATACATAGAGTACGAACATGAATCTTGTATGTAGACAACTTTGAAGGATGAGAAATTGGAAAGAGTGACATTATATCACACTTTGTTAATCATTTAGACAATTTATTTCAGACTATAAAATACTCACACGATAACTATGATATCATGAAAAATAAGTAAACAGAAAAAAATAATGATGTCTACTGAAAACGTTCATGGAAAGAAAAACTTGATCAATACCTCTCGATTACTATCTCCGTTAGTGTGTCCATCTTGTGCAAAGAAACCCAAAATCAAATTTCCCAGAAACGCACCAATGTCAAAGCCCATTGGTCCATAAAAGGCGAACTCTGGATCTATAACTTGTGTTGAATCACTAGTTACCATGATAGAACCTGTATGGAGATCTCCATGAATTAAGGCTTGGGCTCTCTCACAGAACCTGCCCACAAGCAAGAATAAATAAATGTGATATAACGGTTTCAAAACACGACAAATCCTGCAACAGGCAATAGATGGCAATGGATGAAACATTTATACATGGATTTCAACCCAGCAATCTCCAACTTTAAAATGTCATCCTCTCGGATGGCTTGTGCGTCCTCATCCAGATAAGGAGATGTCCAACGATTATGTGGAGCCACCTTGTATGGGTCTGAGAAGACAACCTGCTCAGTGAGCCTGCAGAGTTCCACATTTCCACAAAATTCTGCCACTGAAAGTACAGATAACGTCACTGTCAACGAGAAAGAATAATCAAAGGGGAATCAACACCAGTCTTGCTAATTAGAAAATAAATGAAAACGCGGATAACAAGGTGACAGCAATAATAAAGTTCAATTACATAACACATTGGAAGTACAGATAAAAAGTTTCAGGGAAATTGTTTGACTAAAATCTGTTCGAGGTAGCAAAGAAGATGTTCCATTCAAGATATCAGCATAGTATTAAGCTACTTCCTGCGTTTATTCAAAATATTTCAAGGGCTCCTGGTACCCCTTTAAATTTTAATTTTTACTGAAAACGACTATGGAAAGGTGATGTTGGGAGAGAGGAGATGTTCGGTTACGAACTTGCTTTTCTTCTTCGACACTGGGTATAATATATAACAATGAAAGCAATATTCCCAGGGAACAATGGCCAGTGACGAGAAGGGGTGTAACTGGACTTGAGTTAGACATGGGCCTTTTGTTCATCGAGGGCAGAGAGGCTACCAAGGAGTAGATGTGCAATTGGTGATGGATAACTGGACCACATCAACTAAAGTAAGCAGCAGTCGGAGAGGGGGGCACAGTAGAGAAGCCAAAGCGACCAGAAAGGGAGATAGAAAGGGTATAGTGTGCAAAGAAAGGAGGGAAGTCTAAACGGGACAAAGATTCCTGTTTGGCGATAGGAGGGCTGCAGTGCCAAAAGCCAGACCCTATCCAAGTCCGAGAACGGTCTTATAAAAAATTTTGGTGAGTAGTTCAGGAATAAATTTTGAGCCCGATTTTGAAGCTCAAACCCATAACACTTCCTAGGGCATTGAGAAGAAAAGTGCATTGAAAGAAGAAAATGAGAACATAGCTTGTGTCCTCCAATATTCTTTAATGAGTAGGGGTATGAAGCTTGATTCGAACATTAGGATTTTTCCTGAGCAATTCAAATCCATTAGTCCAAATTGCAGTTACTTTGGAAAGATAAAATCGAAGTGCCCTGCATTAATTTTCTAGCAACAGAAAAGGACAATGATAAGTAGAGATCATTGTCCTAGACGAATAGCTTATCCTTCTTTTCAACAACATATGGTAAATAATCTTTTCTTACTGCTTAGCACTAAATGAAAAAAAAGACTAAAGAAAAGACATGGCTAGAATTAGAAAAGAAAGAGCATAACGTCTCCACCTTTATTGCTATCGTACTCCATTCATTTTTCTACTTTTTCAACTGAGTCATAAATCACTGAGCCTAAAATTCCTTGTCCCAGTATATCGAGTCATTTTAAGTTGCAGGGTCGTCAGTAATCTTCCTTTTCAGGCCTGCAATCAAATGCTTTCTCGAATTTTCTGGGTCAGTTTTCAAAAATTTGGAATCCGATTGTCTTCCACAATTTTCTTGCTTTGCTAGTTACATATAGCTAGAAAAGTGAGGGGTTAAGTTTAGGTTTCACTTTCCTCAACTTCCACAAGTCTAAATTTACTTGCCTTCTCCATCTCTTCCTTTCCTCCTAGACCTAATGGGTGATTTCCGAAGAAAATAAGCAGTGGAAATAAATAGATTGAGGGATAAAATGAGATTTCCACAAATTCCTAGAGCAGAGTGAAGTTGGTTTGATTGTAAAGAAGAATGAAATGGTAAAAAAATAATAAAAACCTAATTTAACAGGAAAGATGCACAGACGAATTGGACAAAAAAGATGAAAGCTTGGCGTTTCATAAGGAAGAGCGGCAGGGAAGATAAAGAAATGCTACAGAGAAATCAAGCTTTGATTAATTTTTTTGCCCTTTCATCAGTGAGACTTCTCCCACAGGCATACATACAACCATGTTCTCATCTGATAAAACGTCTTACCTCTCATCATCTTTCCCTCTACTGCATTCTCCATTCCTTAGACAAGAATATTAATGGGTCCATAATGTCCTAGACATCAGATCTACGGTAAGTTATAAGCCTCCCTCTATCAGTACGGTTTCCTCCAAGCATCACAGATATTTTCTTCTTTAACGCAACATTTTAAAGAAACAGTTTTTAATGATTGTACCAATACAGTTCGGGTGACTAATGTCATGGGAATTCACTGGGATTCTACCTCCAGTGAGATTCCCAATGGAACTATTGACGAGAGTGTTGCAGGATAAATCATTAACATAAACGTAAACGGACCACTCTTTCTTCCAAAAATGCATAAGAGCTGTGGGTCTTTACACTGAGTGGTCTATATGGTGTGAATATGTATACAATAATGCATCCCCATGTTTTGGCTAGATATATCACATATAGACGATTTTGACAAGTGTAAAAAGTGTTGGAGATACGTGACATGCTTTTAAAAACAAAATCATCCATCTCTTGCTAACTACTTCACTGACATGCAGTTTAAAAACCTTAAACAACCCATTTTTGACTGAGGATGATTCCATTCAAATCGAATCAATGTGCTCACTTACATTCTAAAAATGTGTTCTATTTCTATCTATAACAATTCCTGATATAAGATGGAATTTTTTCTTCGATATCAGTGTGTTGAATTCCACCAAATTGCCTGCCCCCGCCGAACCGCTGCTAAATGAAATTTCAGTTGCTGATTTAATGGAAAATGAACCACAAGAGAAAATTTTGGACTGCGGCTTTAACTTCTAGTGAACAATAAAACGTTTCTCTTTTGAGAGTCCTATAGTTCGCGTCCACTATCACGAGGATATGTTTTTATCCAGGATTTTGTATGGCGTCAACAGAAAAACTGTATGGATACTCATGAAAAAGTTTGATGCCACAATATGTCTCATGGAAACGTTATGACATTTCCTCCAACAAAGGGAAAACGAATGATGAGCAAGAGAGAATCATATTAGCAACGAAATATAGAGAAGAGAACTGCATCAAGTTGGGAACTGATTGTACAAATGCATACCAAACAGACCTAAATCATACATGTTGTTTGTTCTGCACATGGCCTTCACTGAAAAAGTATACGGATACATGGAATATGAAGGAATATTGCAGTGAAAAATCGCAAAGAATCATTTACCTGCACGTCTGTGCTCTGCCGTAGAATGATAAATAAGAGATGTAAAGAACAGTGTTTTCGCCAAAAAATCTGACATATGCTCAGCAAGCAATGGATACTCAATTCCAGCAATTAATCCTTTCCTAAGAATGATGTGTGGAGGCTTCAGGTAGCGCATGGCAATCAAAGACATTGTCTGGTCAAAATGGTACACTTCAGGAACATGACCTGGGCAGTAACTACCCTGCTCTCTCAATGCTAGCATCTCAAAGTATGCCCGGTCTTTTGTCATTGGCCAGGATTCCCCTACACATCGGATGTAAGGTAAAGCCTGCTCCAAAAACATTCAAAAAAAAATTGAGGAGAATTACTCGTGAAAAGTCATCCATTGAAGAGGAATAGGTTGCCCAAAATAAGAATAGCGAGTAGTACACAAGCACTCTAACATGTAAAATTAAGACAAACATGAAGAAAAAAAATGTAGAACAGCATTTTATCTGTGAAGTTAATCGAAAACTAAAGTGAAACGACAGTTAAAGAGATAATTTTTATTTTGAATCAGAGTATTACGATGTATGCAAAAAAAAGGAGGATATAAAATGTATCTTGATTCTGAGCTCTGAAAGTTCCCATGGTAGTTCAAAATAACACAAACTAATAAATCTTATTCAAATGCCTGTAAAGATGCAAGCATGATCTCGAATAACCCCCCCTTAAACATCAAGTCAAGAATTGACTCCCTACTTCTATCATTGTCTCTCTCGTTGATGGACTATCGAGTCTTGATGCATGAGAGTTGTCCTCTAGAAAGGAAGAAAATGGGGGCAGTGCTTGCAGTTCAAAAGAAGCTAGCAACAAGTTCCCGGAAACTAACTTCGTTGAGAATTTTCCTCCTGTTCACTCAAGTCAAGGCTTATGAAAATATCTGCATGATCAACCAATTCTGCTTTTTCCCGCTCTCATGTTTTAGCACACTGAAATGATGACTAAGCCAAAAATATCATCTCACTGCAACTTCGTTCCCCTATGGAACTCAGTATATAATGACTTCTTTTGGACAATGGTTGTGCGTCTTTCCAAGCATTAAATCACCATCCTTAAATATGTCATCTATTATCAATATAGGTGCTGGTACATTCTCATCCTACATTGCACATGTCTGACAGTTGACATGGGATGAAAAATCAATAATCAAATTCTTCCTTAAGTGGCCCTGAGGTTGATGATATTGTCATAAAAAAGCATTCAGGAGTTATTATCATTCACACGCATTAATAAGAGCAGACCTCCATATAATTTGCATCAGCCATCAAAATGTCACAGGCCTGAAAGGTCAAACAACATGATGACCACTCGTTCGCACAGAATTTTCATGATCCACACTCAAACAAGACCTCGAATGCCACCGTGTTTACTCCCAAGCGCCTGATTGTACGATAAAAAATACAAATAAAGAAGCAAAGCAAGCCAGTGGAAAGAAACACAATAAGACGCGTGATATAAGACAGTAGGAAGCAGCAGATAATGACAAGAGAGGTTCAAAGATTGGAAGAAACGAGGGAGAAAAAGCTGTGAAACAAGAACAAGAACACGAACACGAAGAAGGGGAGGGAGAACCTGCTTGATGACGACTGATCCGCAAGGGCCGATCACGATGTAGACGAAGTTGAGGTTTCCATCTCCGACCTCCTTTATGCTGAGCTCTCCGTTCTCCGAACCACCTTCCAGCAGTCCTCGAATCACCGGCGTCGCCCGGATGTACTCCACTAGGGAGGCCTCATCCAACGGCCGGAAAGGCCAGCCCCGCGCCTCCGCCGCCGCCCCCATCACGCCTCTTCCTCTGCAAAACGACGCCGCCGGAAGCCCAGAGTAAGATCGGCGGACTCCCTACTCGACTGGAGGGATCGGCTTCGCTTTCTGTGGTGGCGGCGAATTCCAGCCCCACGCCGGTCCGCCATAACAGGTGACAAATTCATTGCATCTAGCCCATGTTCCGTCGTCCGGCACGATGGCAAGCAGCACGCCGCCGTTTGCTCTCCCCTCCACACACGCCGTGCCGCGGGGCCTGGCCCTCGGTGTCAATGGGCCGGGCTCAATAGTCCGGGCCCGCGAGCGAGCGGGCGGGCAAAAGAGAGGGAGGAGCCGACGGTACATGACCATGGGCCCAATGATCCCGTCCGGGCCGCCTCTACAAAGTAATTGACTGCAAAATCGGCAGAGAAGGCCCAGGAGGCTCACCATAATTTCTTCAGCTAACTCCCACGTTCAGCGCACGAAAGGAGGGGAGGCCCAGGAATGCCATTCTAAGAGGGAGCCAATCTCCCAACATCTAAGAGACTTTGCTCCCATGTAAATAGGCCTCCAACGGCTATGTGGGTCATATAGAGGGAGGAATCTAAACAGTGTTCGAACGTTACAATAGACCTCTTCTATTGGGCATAGATCAAACCCTGATTTTACAATGAATAAAGGTTATTGTCAGATTCTCCTTGTAGTCTCTTGGGCACTGCCTTCTCTATTAAGGTTTCTTAGGGAAAGAATATGCAAAAGGTAGCTTCATTACTAAAAGATGTCCTACTTAAGTAGGGTATTGTATGGGTTGGGCCTGGCCCATATTACATAGTGACCCACTTAAAAGGGACAAGGATATGTCATTATCTAACACCCTCCCTCAAGATTTGTGTGGATGTTCTCCATGCCAAGGTTGAATGTCAACTTCTAGAATGTTGGTCACTGTAGTCCTTTAATGAAGATCAATAACCTGGTCCTCCGAATACACTTATGTTGGGTTTATAATTTTTCTATAATTTTTTTCTTTAAGAAAATATAAATCTATCTCAATATGCTTAGTCTTGTTATGATGAATAGGATTGGTAAGAATCACAATTGTGGATTTTTTCTCTCACTTGACTTGAATTACTCCATAAGGCATCAAACTTAACTAATTTTGGATCTATCTTACCCATAGACCTTCTCAAATTCCATGGGCTAAAGTTCTCAATTCTTATTCAACACAACATGGCCACTACATGTTGCTTATTGCTTATCCACAACATTGGATTATGGTTAATGAATATGCAATAGTTGGAAGTTGATCTCCTATCAACTATGCAGCCCACAAAGTTAGCATCAACAAATATCTTTACTTGCAAGTTATTTCGTTGCCTAAATGGTAGTCATTGTCCTATTATTTATTTTAAGCAAACAAGTACCTTGTGTGCAGCTTGTAGATGAATCTCTCTAGGATCACACATATGTTGACTTAACTCTCCCATAGGAAATGTAATATCTGACCTTGTATGATTTAGGTATATCAATTTCCCCACTAATCTTTGATATTATCCATTGGAACACTATTTTCATTGCTATAAGTTTTACATTAGCATCAATGAGAATATTTGTCAATTTTGCATGTAAACTTTTTTGTAGAGGTGAATAAGTCAATAATATATTTATGCTAAGACAAAAAGATATAAAATCTTGCTTAAAATATTCTATTTCAGCGTATCAATCTCTGCCATATCATGACTTCTGAGAGATTACATACTTATAGAACATAATGTGATCTCCATTACTCTAAAGATATTTCATGGTCTTCATTGCTAAAGTGAACCTTTCAAACCATGTGCTAATTGATTGCTTAAGCCCATATAATGCCTTTTTTAATCTGAACACTATTTTTTTACCGTAAGGCGATACCTAGTTGAAGGGGACATATATATCTCTTGTTTAATTTCTCCATAAAGGAATACATTCTTCACATCAAGTTAAGGTATCTCCTAATTAAGATGTGCTACCAAAGTGATCAGAATTCTAATGGTATTAAGCTTTGGTATTAGTATAAATTTTTCAAAGTAATCTATCTCATAGAACTGAGTAAAGACTTTTATAACAAGTCTAGCTTTATACCTCTCCAAGGTACCATCAACCCAAAATTTCATAGTATAGTTCCATTTACACCCAACAACTCTTTTTCCCTTAGATAGTTTCATCAACTCCATGCATTATTTTTTTTTGTAAAGATTTTATCTCCTCATCTATAGCATTCTTCTATTCTATAATAGAACATGTTTCCTTCAAAGTCCTTAAAATTTCAATATTATTCAAGTTCAAAAAAAACATCCAATACCATGGTGATAGTCTCTTATATGAATGATGATTGGTTATGAAATAGGTAATAGTATGGTCTGGTGCAACTTCTAACTCCCTTTCTTATTGCAATCGGTAGATGTAATTGTGCATCATCAATTTCTTCAAGATGCTCTATAGATTGCTCTAATTTGTGTTGGGTTGACTATCCATCCACTACAAGTTGAGTTAACACTTTGATTGACTCAACAAGATGTTGGAGTAGCTCTTCAGGTGAATCATCAAATTCAGATAGATTTGGTTCTACAGCCTTTTCCTTTCTCTTCTCTTTTCATTAGTACATTTTGATCACTTTCTTTGAGGGTTAAAACTATATTGGAGGATCAATTGTGACCTTCTTTATATACAATATTGATTTAACAAGTGGAACAAAGGTTTCTTTTGTATAGATGGTGAACTCTCTTTCCTTAAAGTTGTTCAGCTAAAAATAAGATTCATGTGCATTAAAAGAAACATAAGTAAATAAAAAATATTTTTAGAGGTAATATTATAACACATATCCCTTTTGAGTCATAAAATACCTTAGAAATATGCCTTTGGCTTCCTTATGATCAAATTTTCCCATGGCTTATGTTTGCACATGAACATATGCAACACAACCAAAAATCTTAGGTTTCAAGTCTATTCACAATTTCACATCTGTGTATATACCTTAAACATCTTCTCTAGTGGGCTCTTGTAGAGTAATGCCTTCAAAGGTCAATGATTAATGAGGTGAATGGCCATCAAAATAGCTTCTCTCCAAATTTATTTCGGAGTGTAATTTTGAAATAGTACAACTTGAGTTATTTCAACAGCATGCTCGATTTTCCTTTATGCCAACCCATTATGTTGAGGTGTTCATAAACATGATGACTCATGAATAATATCTTTTAAATTAAAATATGTAGTCACCAAACAGTTGTAGTCCTTGGCATTATCCAACATAAATCTTTTGATTTTTTGTCTTAAATTGAGCATTGACTATTGCTATAAATACTTTAATAATCCATGAAATTTTTGATTTATTTTTCAAAAGTAGAATCATGTGAAATGTGTACAATTATCAATGAAGACTATGAACCAATTGTATCCTTTGAGATTCATTACTAGACTTGGCTCCCCAAATGTCATTATGTATCTAATAAAAAGGTGTAGCCCTCCACTGACCAACATGTCCATGCACAAATTTTTTATGCTTTGTGAATTGTCAAGTTTCACAAAATAAGATCTTCCTATCCACATGACCAAAAATAAATGGAAATCAGTATTTTAGCACTTCAAATGAAGGATGTACAAGTCTAAAGTGGAAAAGTAGAAAGTTATTAGTTTTCATCTCCTCTATGACTCTGGAATCTTAATTCTAGCATCATGCATGCACCCCTCCTCATCAAGATATAAGAGTCCGTCATCCTCTCTAACACATCAAGTCTTTTGGCTTGTTACCTTGTTAGATAGAAGAGGTAACCCATTGACTATTTTATATGATGATATCATATGTGCTTTTAATTGTAGAACATTAATTATAGAGTACATTTGAAATATCGACATCACCAATTCCTATCATTGATAATTTGGCCACCAATAGTAAAAACTTTCTTTTCACTATTTTTGGGCTTCTATATGAGGAACCAAGATCCATTTAGAGTCATATGATCAAAGGCCCCACAATTTAAGGCCCATGAAAGTCGAAAAAAGCAAAAATGAGGGGAATCAAGTAATACAAAAATCTCACTAGATTTTGCGAAAGACGTAGAGACCATATTTGCTTTAAAAATTTCAATTTTTGTCACTAATTTGGTGATAACATAGATTTGAACTTGTTTATTTGATCTTTCTTGTTCAACAAGAGACTATACCTCTTTAACATTAGTTGGTTGTAGTGGTCCAAAATAAGCCATATCTTTCCAATTTAGCCTACATGAAATTTGTAGCAAGTCTCCTTGGTATGTCGAGATTTTTTGTAGTAG
This sequence comes from Spirodela polyrhiza, assembly GCA_024713555.1. Lineage (NCBI taxonomy): Eukaryota > Viridiplantae > Streptophyta > Magnoliopsida > Alismatales > Araceae > Spirodela > Spirodela polyrhiza. The sequence goes on along the minus strand of CM046548.1, from coordinate 3,686,483 downwards.
ATACAGCATAAATGGTCCTTGTCATTCCATTTTTTTATTAGCCTTGACTAAAAATAGATTGAGAGTTGAAGGAAGACTATGGAGAAGGTTTAACATTATTCTTACCATCATTCTTCTTCATAGAGACAAGAGATAAAGATTCAATCAAGTTTCTTCATCAATATTAAGATAAATTGACTCATCAGAGTTGGACAACTACTTGTTGGAGCATGTGACTATGCGTAATTTCAAACTCTAGGTTGAGTCTCATAAAGAAGGTATATAGACATTGTTTGATAGTGTACATATGTTCTTCAATGAAGGAATTTTTCATGGGATAATAGTTGTCAATTTACTGCCAAATACCCTTTAGAGCATTCACATACTTCATAATGGATTTTTCACCTTGAACTAGTGCCTTAGCCTTTTCAAATAAGCAATATGATTTCCAATCATGATAGGTTTGTGTATAATTGGTCTAGAGTATATCTTAGAGTTCTTTGATAAACTTAATAAATAAAAATTCCTCATAAATATAAGGAATCATGGTGTTGATAAGCCAAGTGTGGACCAATCCTTATTTAACATGCTTGTATTAAACTCTAGACTTGAGTTATACTAATTCTTTGCTAGAAGATGGTTGTCGAAATTGTTACCAATGATAGTCATCTTGACAAATTAGAACTAGGCATGAAAGTTATTACCATTGAACTTCAGGGCCTCAAGAATATACAGATTGACAAACATATATGCTCTCTTCAAATGATCTTGAAAATATGATAGTTCAAAAGTGAGCTATTATTCACAGAGGCCATACCCTTGCAAAAGTATCATTTGTGTGACTTCCTCAATGTCCTCACAAAGCAAATGTAGAAAGACCCAAGCCAAGGATTTTGAAGATCAGCCACAAGTGAAAGGGGCCAATAGAACACAAGGAAGAACAGATTGTAGTAGGGTTTAGAACTATGATAGCTTTAATACCATGTTAGATTCTCTTTATAGTCTATTGGCCACCACCTTCTCTACTAGGGTTTCTTAGAGATGAGGAATATGCAAAAGATTACTTCATTACTGGAAAACACCCTACTTAAGTAGGGTATTGCATGGGTTGGGCCTTAACTCATATTCATAGTGACCCACTTAAAAATTACAAGAATATAATATAAATACAAGTAAATATATATATAAGGAGGATATGTCATTGTCTAACATTTATGAGGAATTCAAATTTTAAAATATTTTTTAAGAAAATCAAGAATATTGTAACAAAGTACAAAAAATAACAAGGGATTAAAATATTAATTTTTATGGGCATAAAATATTTAAAATAATTGCTTTTTTAATATTTATTGGTCAAATGATTAGCTCATTTCGTCATCCACACCAAATGTTCAATAGGACCAACCACTTGATCTCTTCACCCTTACCCACCCACCAAACAACTTATTGAGGCTTTTTATTAAAAAGTCCTTTATAAGATTTAATGGCCCCTCATGCCAAATAGTAGATGTTGTGAAACCCAAGTGAAAATGTATTTTATCAAGGCCTCGAGAATGGTTGAAAGGTTGTACAAAATGCAACGAAGTAAAAATAAATATTTTACTAAACTAATGCTTATGATTTGTTATGTAATAGAAAGGTATATCTTTTTCAAGAAATGTGCTCCAATATGTGGTAGAAATAAGGCCAGCACATGGGTGGACAAATGTAAAAATAGGGACCATTTGATACATAATTATGACGGCTATAATCTGGTTAGCCAATGTTGCTTAGTTAAAAATGGTTTTCAACAATTCCAACCACCCTTCTACGTCTCCACACATATTATATGTTGGGATTTTTTTTTACTTTACATCCGATAGTTGCTTGGTACCATCACTTCACCAACTTTGATGATTCTAACCCACAAAAAGGCTCTATGTATTATCAAATCAGAGTGTAGATGTATTTTACAGTTCAACTCAAAGCATCACCAGCTGATGCCAAATAGAATCACACATTAAAGCTCGCAACATGTAATACAAAAGTACAATCAAGTTGGTGCTATACACATATGGTCCTCAAGTTTGTTGGACACAATGATAGGTAATGAACAAATGTAACCTAAATAAGAAATAAAATGATGAAATATGTATGCTTGACTAACTATTTGGATTAGCTATTTATATGTATATTAAATTTTTAATGTGAGCCACTTATCTATATCGTTAATATCACCACTCTTAGATTCTTGACACAACTGTTTTACTATAACTAGAAAGGAGGGCTAACAAGGAGAAAAGCTTATCATGTGTTTCAGGATTGACATCATCAGTTGGTAATAAATCTAACCAATATAACTATTATCAAGGTAAATTTTGGAGCTAATCTTTAAATAGTTATAATCGAGTAAGTAGTGAATCAACTTTAACTATAATCTTCAGAATAGCTTTAAAAAAATTATAGAAACCATTAGAAAACCAATGGAGCCACCTCTCTATATACTTGCTAGCCTTTCAAGGAAAGAACACAAATGAGAAGGAAGGAAACGTCATTTTATCCATTTAAAAAATAAAACTTGCAAAAGAACAAAGGCCTCTTTTTAAGTTTCTTCATTTGATTTATCCATTTAAATAAAAAAATCTAAATAAAGCCCATATTATCAGTCTAGAAAGTAGCAAAAAAGAATTTTGGTAATTTGGAATATATTTTGGTATTAATTTCTATATATTTCCCATGAGTTTTACATAAGGATAAAAAAGTTGTACAAAATTTCAAATGTATCATAAAATGACGAAAATGAAAAAATGAACTTTAATGTGTGCCTAAAACAAGAACAATATGGGTCTACATTGTTGAGTTGCATTATGTCAACAATTAACAATAAAGTGTTTACCCCAGCCGCCAACCTCTACACCTTACATCTTCTATGGACAACTACAAACACACAACAACTATTCTTCAAATAATAAAAAATGGCATTCTCTAGTTCATAAAAGAGGATATTTTAGACTTGTATTTATGGTTTTGTATACAAAATTAATTTCACAATAGGGAAATAAAAAAGTGTTTTAAAAGTAATGATAATTTTTCTCATGAACAAGAAAAATTTGCAATTTTTCTCTTATAATTGATTTGATAAAACAAATATGTCTACAACATATGAAGGATGTATGTGGCATCAATTCAAGAGAAACAGAAAATTTTCACAAATGAGAACTAATGAGACCATTGTTTGGCGGAGCATCTTATTTTATCAGAAAATAGAACTCTATGGGAGCAGATGGATAAAATTATAAAGCAAGGGTCAACAAAATCGGATAGTTGAGCTACATTCTCAATCCTCTTTCAGTTACAGAGTCTGTTTGCTTCTGATCTCGACTATTTTTTTCCGTACACTTTGCCTGCTATGCTATCATTCTTTGTGCCTTTCTTATCAATTTGGAAAATTGGCGGCTCAAATAAGTATCATTCTGGAACTTTGATGCTTAGGTTTCCCGGTAAAGAAAGCCTGGCATGGGACTGCTGGGATCCTCACAGACATGGTCCAACAATGCCTAGGAATGAGTGAGTCCCCTGCTCCACTCTGCAGAGGCGCCTATCGCTGAGAGTTGGGGCACTCCACTTGAATCCAAGGCACGGTTTGATGCGAGAACAGCGGACCTTCTGTGCACGGTTGGCTGTCTAGAATGAGTTGCTTTGCTTTGATAAAGCGAAAGATCCCCACAGATGTAAGGGTCTGAGCTGATGCCCTACGTTTGCCCGCCACCCCCTCCTCCCAACGTCGTCAGAGTATGTCCGAACTTGCAGGGCATCCCAGTGATAAAATTAATAAAAGAAAACAAAAAAGAACAAGGGAATGGAGAACTCCAAGCTGACTACTTTGATGGGCAGGGCTTTCTTGGAAGCGGAGAGCGTCCCTAACAGTCGGCTGCAACTCAAAAGATGGAAATGGCATGAAAGAGAGGGGGAGGGCTCCCTGTTACCTCCCCGGCTGCAGTTCACTAGTCTTTGGGCGCGCCAGCTGAGAAGAGGCGCGATTAATAATTACCGACCCTAACAGGCATTCATCGATCCGGATGGCGGAACCTATCTGCCTAAAAGGAGGCCGACCAACGAGGGAGCTGGCGTCTCGGCGGCTGGGCACGCGATTGAAGGGGCATGGCCCGCATGATCCGCCTGCTCTTCGGCCTTGATTTCTCGCCCTCGTACTAGATAGATAGCAATGGACGACCACGCTTGGTCTACGGCCTCCGCCAATGTTCGTTCGGTCGAGTAAAGATTCAGTCCTGCGGCGGCGAGAGACCAGTGTGGTAGCATACGCCGTGGCAGGCCGGAGCGGTTTGGGGGACGAATGAAGGACGTCTCTCATGCGCTCGGAACGCAGAGGAAATGAAAGAATAGTCTCTCATGCCAGCGACCACCCGGCGCCTGCAGATGGGGGGGCTCTGATCTGCTCCGCTCCGCTCCGCTCTGCTCTGCTCTTCTCCTGCGGAGGAGCCCCGCCCACTCATGGCAGAGAGCGGGCTCATCGGAAGGACCATTGGATCTCCTCCAGGGTCCTGCCCTTCGTCTCCGGAACCAGCTTCGCGACAAACAGAACAGTCAAGGCGCTGACAGCTGTGTACAGGGTGAAGGTCCCTGCAGCAATAGGCGAAGCAGCCCTTCAGGTTCCAAGATAGGTGGAGAAAAGGCGAGCAAGATATGGGGGGGGGGGCGAGAGAGCCAAACCTCCACTGCTCCAGTCCAAGAGCAGGTTGGCCGTCAGCGTTATGACCCATGAGGTGAGCCAGTTGGCAAGGGTTGCCACGCTGCCGGCGAGGCCCTTTATGCTCACTGGAAGTATCTGCAGGAGCAAAACCAGCCTGCGGTCAGGAATGAACCGAAGCTTGAGCTGATGCATGGGCTGGCCATCCCCAGGTCAACAGCTGGCACTGACAGAGAAAATCCCTCGGGCTCTGCACCTCGTTCCCACAGCTTCCATTCTAACTAACGGTCAACACCTAATGCAACCACATGCAGGCTCCGTACCCGGACGTGACCTGCATCTCTACTGGTCAAAGTCAATGCAAAGAGGCCCAACAAGATCTCGGATGTTGATCCTGCTTCCACAAACAGACAAGTGAGTTTGATCCCAGGCTTTAAATGGGCCTCATCTCCTGGGTGGTCCTCAAGAGGGCTTCAGGGGGCTCAGATTTCTACTAGGATTCATGGCCAAAGAAAAAAAATTTGCGACGCCTTCATCTTCCTGGGGTGGCATGGAAGGAGCTTGATGATGGAAAATACTGTACAAAGAACACTGACAACAGATGAAAATGTGGCAGCGAGGGAAAAAAATCCACAAGCAGTTGTACTGCATCAATAATCGTGACATGAATCTCTATGTTAATTTGGATCTCAACTGAGCCACTAGATCAGCTTCGAGAGGAACAACAGGATGTTATTTGGACGGAGATAAGGACGAAACGCCATAACAAGAAGAGAATATCCTAGAGACGCGGAACAGCCCCGAAAAGGTGCGTAATAAAAGAGCAAATACATTCATGTTGTTCAGACAATCAAAATAGCATAAGACTGAAGCTGTTCTGATGATTAATGGGTAGAGACCAAGTCACCATACGCACCTCGGACATTATGATCCAGGGAATGGCTCCCAATCCAAGGGAGAAGGCAATCACGAAAGCCTGTGCAGAAGAAATTTCTCAAGCAGTCAAGGGAAAATACGCAGCATAGGAGAGTTCAACGTCCTCTGAGGAGAAAGAACATACCACCAGACCGACCAAAGACAGCACACTCAGTATAAGATAAATGCGAGAATCCTCTGACACAACACCCTGTCTCCAATCAAACAAAAACATAACAGCCAGTGTAATTATTTTAGATATTTAGAGTTCCAAGTGTCGATATGGATTTCATGAGCCGTTCATCCACCACAGCAATCATCGACCAGTGAATTAATGGTAATTCAGGAAATAAATAAAACCATTAAAAAGGATTAACAAAGAGGAGGCTGACCTTCACATAAAACGAAACAGCAACAACGAGCAGACTAAGTGTGATCGTCGAAGTTGAGATCTGGACAAGGAAACCATTGATATCTCAATATCCACCACCACAGACCCTGAATTTACTACTGCAAGCTATGTTGCCTCAGACTCACAATGAGGAGCATCCTGCGGCCAGCTTTATCAAGAAGCCAAGTAGTAACTCCAGTCGCAACGACCTGGATGATAGAATGGATCACACATCAAGTAAGAAATCGAAATTCCACGACAAGAAGAGCAATTGATTGGTTTTGCAGAAGTCCTCAGTTCCTAAACCTGAATAGCTCCCAGGCTACATGTGGCAACATTGCTTGAAGACAACCCTGAAAAATAAAAATATTGTAAAGAATCATAGGATGGAAGATTTATATTGAGATACAATGGACACTGGTTTAAGCAGATCATTATGCTTGGATGTTTCAGTGCATACAAGACTGTGGGGGGGAAGAGACCATGAAAAAAATAGAGCAAGGGCTCCAACTCAAAGATTCTTTTGGAGTTCGTCGTCACATGTAAGAAATAAAAACGGAGAACTAATAAAGAAAGAGATATACATGCACAAAAGGCACCCAAGGAGATGTTATGACATTGAATAGACATCAGGATACATCTGATTGTAAAATAATACTGGAATTAAAATTTTGAAGGTGAAAACTGTTTGGAATGCAAAATACGACAGACACTAGAAATATAAAAAAAATACACAAACGATGACTACCATGTTGGGCATTCACGGGTGAATTTCCCACCGAGCAAGTATAACGAGAACACTCAGCATAATGGACGTATAACTTTTCAAAGGAAACCAAGCCGGATGTAAATGCGAGAGAAATAGATCACCGACAATAATATTTTTAGAGAAGTAAATAGAAAACACCGTACATAAACTTCGATCACTATTGACTTCCAAGCACATTACAATGATAGAAAAAGCATGATATGGCTCGACCACCTAAAATATCAGTAGTTATTTCCACAAAAGTGTAAATTTGTCAGCAATAACACCCTAAACTACATTCGAAAGCATCATGATTATGGCTAACTCTTGCCAAACATAAGAGTTCAGACACTCAGAAGGAAAAACCTCGAGATGAAGAAATGTCCTTAGCATTAAACAGACCATCTTTTTTGGAATACGTTTTATTTTCTTGTCCTCCTCTCAGCATACTAGAGGTCCTATTTTCTTGAGGAAGTTCAGTTGCTTATCAGTTTCTCGTTATAACAATGAGACGGATTAGTGGCAATAATTTGAAAATCGAGAAACAGGGACAAACGATTCTGAATTCCGCACATGACACGTTAGATTTTGATCAATGACTGGAAAATAAATAATTTCTCGCCATGATTTAATGATGTTGATTGTAAGACTACAATAACTTAAAATAATGAAAGGCCAGTTCAGCTAGTGGATAATGAATAATATAATTTCTCATGATGATTTAATGATGTTGATTCTAAGACTACCCCCATGACTTAAAATAATGAACGACCAGTTCAGCTAATGGATAATGTCGAGTGCAAAATGTATAATTTCTCATGATGATTTAGTTAGGATAATGGTTAGTGTTAACTTCAAGATCTAGATCACGTGGTTTTATTTCACTCTTTGCTTTAGCACGCTAGGAAAACTGGTCTCTAATCTTGTAGGGAAGAGAACCGTTAATATATCTCATCCATGACACAAAAGTTTCATCAGCCTTATTAAAGATGACACTTCTACATGTTTCTCCTTCTATTTAAGGTAAGTGACGAAAGACAGCACAGTAAGTGTTTGCCTTTAATAGCATTTACATGAACGTGAATTTATTAGCAATACCTTTAAGTATTGCCTTGAACGATAGAGTCAACCAAATGCCATTCTACAGCCATAGCCAAGTTACAACGTGATCCAACAAATCAAAAATCTGGGACATAAAGAAATAGATAATCACGTTACACTATTCCCTTTTAAAGCAGTTCAAGAGAGCAACCAAAATACTATAAATAAAACTCATGGTGAAGATAGAACAAAAATGTACACCAGGAGGTGAGGATGGAGACAGTGTACTCACCAGCAGCTTTAAAAATATTACTGGCATAAAATAAGATCGCATTGATCCCGCTGAGCTGCTGAAGGACAAGCAAACCAATCCCTATCTGCACAATTTCAACATGATAAAGACAATCACAAACCACATTACTGGGTTGCATGAAAGGCTGAACCACCAAATGTACCACAGTACCGTGAGTGGAAGCCAGTACTGCCGTCTTTTCAGATCAGCAAAGCGGATTGTGGTTCTTCTTCTTGTTGTAGCTACTGACCTCTGACAAGGTGGAATCCAGATGTACATGCAGCAACATTAGAAGAACATGAGCCCCTCCCAAGCATTAATGATCATGGGATTTGTACTGATTTTCCCGCTACCCTTTCCTTTTAAGACAAGTTAAGAAAAATGGAAAAGAGATAGAGCCAAATGAATAATGGCGAAGTGATAAGTTCAGAGCCTCTGGACCTTGATTTCATTCACTTCAACAGAGATGTCAGTTTCAAAGCCCCTCAAAACTTGCAGTGAAGTTTCAAAATCATCCATTAAGCCCATCTTTGCCTACAAGACATAATCACAAGTTTACTTTAAGAACTTACGAATGAGTGCTAATAAAGGCTCTTGGCCAAAGAAGCTTACCAACCACCTGGGGGATTCTGGAATAAAAAACAGGCCAGGAATCAAAAGTGTGCAGGGCAAGATCCCTGCACAAGGAGTAGAGAGATTTCCGGTGATGATTTGTCACGGGAGATTATTAATATGATTTCAGTTATGTTCATCCACACTAGAAATGCACCTACCAAGCACGGCAAGTGTCCTCCAGTGTAGAAACAATCCGAAGAGGTAGGCCAGCATTATCCCAATAGTGACAGATAGCTGCAGGAGAATAACGATAAATAAACAATCAGATTCATACAAGTCGTTGTAGATGGAATGAGCGTGAGCGGCAAAAAATGCCTTAGGAGACACAAGTAGGCAGGCTTTTGTCAAACAAGAGACGGCACACTCAAGCCAACCTGATTCACAGAACCAAGGCCACCTCTCATGTTCTGTGGAGCTATCTCCGCTATATAGACAGGCACCTAGCAACAGCCAAAGTTTAGGAATGAGATCCCACAGAACGAACAGGCAATACGATGAGATTGAAGATGAAGGGAAATGTAGAAAGACTGACCACATAGGAGATCACGCCGACACCAAACCCTTCCAGTAGCCGACCCATGTACAAGAAGGAAGAGTCCTGCAGAGCAGGAGTAGAGACCCACATGTAGAAAGAGGCAAAACTTGATTAAGGAGGATCTTCATTTCGGAGATTCCTAGCAGCGTACCTTTGCGAAGGATATGGCGAGCCAGCCGATTATGTTGGGGATGGCGGCGATCATCATCGACTGCATACCCACAGAGAAGCCAAGGTATTACCGGTCATTCGTGGACACGAGAGGAGAGTAGGGGCAGGGATCGACCGACGGTACTTCAAATTCAGTTGTTCCCTGGTCAGTCCTCCGAGCCATGAATGAAACGGCTTACCCCCTTGCGGCCTACGTATTCGGCAATCTGCCCGCTGGCGATCGCCCCAACCATGGCGCCCACGTTAGACAGAGAGCCGAAGAAGGAGAACTGTTCAAACACAAGGTTCCATCGAGCGCCGAAGAAATCGATCAGAGCCATCACGGGCGAAAGTTACGAGAGATCAAACGAGAGAAGGAGATAAGGATTGGGCAGGGACTCGGGATTTCACCTCCGAAAGAGAGAGGCCAAGGTCGCTGATGATCTCGTCCTGGGTGGGCGAGGAGTAGCCGCACTACAAGCAAAGGATCGAGGAGTTAGGGCGGAGATCGGAGGAGAATTATGAATCGACAAAGAGGGAAGAGGGGGAGGAGGGGGGAGGGGGCGGCCGGGGCCGGAGGGAGGAGTACTGACCGTGAATCCAAACTGGATGGGGCCGAGGGCGACGATGAGGGTGCAGAGGACAACGGAAACGGAGGTGTCGCGGAGGACCTGAGCGGAGGAGCTGGCGAGCTTGTCCATGAGGCTGCCCTGGCGGGAGCCCATCCGGTACCAGCTGCCGGTGTGGAGGAAAGGCTTGCGGGAGTTGTTGGAGCCTTCCTCTGCGTCCTCCCGGAAGCTCGCGTTCTCCGCCATGACAGCACAGTCCCCCGTCACCTATCTCGCGCTCAGGATAAGGAGCCCCCGAAGAAGGAGATCGGAGATCTGCTCGCCGGCGTCGTCGTCGTGCTCTCTCTTTCTCGATCACAACTCCGACGCGGCCGACTCTATTCTCCCCCCCGCCTTTTGACGCTACCCGGAGCCCACGTTAACCTGTCCAAGTGGCGACATCCCCCGTCCCACGTCAGGCGGGGGCGGCAGCGACTGAGATGGGACAGAAGAAGAAGAGAGACAAGCCAGGCTGCCACCAAGGAGATAGGTGTGGACATCGTCCTCTCTCTCTCTCTCTCTCTCTCTCTCTCTCTCTCCCCGTCCATCTCACTCTCTCTCTGGCGCTCCAAGCAACAGGCACTACAGAACCATCGCCGTCCGCCGACCGCCGCCGGGGCTCTGCTCTGCTCCTCACCGGCCACCGTCGCCGGCGAGCTCCAAGCGCCGGTGGTGCTCGGCGACCTTGTACTCCACCATCTCCAGGAACAGCTCCGAGTCCAGCGCGCAGTCCGCGCGACCGTACACGGCCGATCGGACGCCGGCGACGAGCTTCGCGATCTCGCGGCCGGAGAAGCCGCGCGTCCTCCGCGCGGCCTCGCGGATCACGTCCTCGGAGACGTCGTCCTCCACGGTGATCTTCTGCGGCTTCTTCCTGAGCCACCCGGAGCTCAGCGGCGGCGCCGCCAGGTACTTGTCCAGGTAGAGCTTCAGCAGCAGGTGGCGCTCCTCCTCGCCGGGGAGCGGGAACTCGATCACCTCATCGATGCGGTCCGTGACGGCCGCGTCGAGGTCCCCGGGGCGGTTGGTGGCCAGGACGAGGACGACGTCTCTCGACTGGTCGCCGGTCCGGAAGAGCAGCGCGTTGAGGGCGCTCCGCTGGGCCTCGCTCATTCGAACGCTGTTCCTCCTGCAAGAAATAAAACCCAGCAGCAGCCATGAAAGTAAGAATCCTTGCTCACTTCCTCTCCGAGAAACTCCCCGAAATTAAAGTCCTCATCATCTACAGAACAAGAGCATTTCCATATCCAGAGCTCCCGACAGCTAACAACACGAATGTGAAGTTGAACATCTCCTCGCATTCCATCATCACCATCCTCCTCCGCCCTCATCTCCCTGTTTCTCTCTCTCTCAACAGGCCCATGCGGAGATTATTGGCGGCCATCGTCGTGCCGCCGGACGTCATGCCACAAGGAGAGATGGAGGGGCCGCTTACTCGCACAAGAAGGCATCGGCCTCGTCGATGAAGAGGAGCAGGCCCTTCCTGGACTTCTTGGCCCAGTCGAATATCTCGTGGATCTTGGTCACCGCCTGCGAGCCCAGCGGGACGACGTCTCCCCCCGTCATCATCGCGTAGTCCAGGCCCTGTCCACAGCCAGCCACAGACCCTGTGAGAGACCTGACCTGGATGGAGTGCGAGGCCATTCTTCCTCCACCCTCCCATGCTCCTTCCCCATGCATCCGTCTTACGTACAAGACATGTCTCCGATCGGAAGACGGCCATATGCGCTCCCGCACCATGTACGTAATCAGGCTCAGATTATTACCAAGGCGGCGTTGACTTGGAGGACGAGCATCATGCTCAGACAGATGGCTGCATGGATATATATGCATATATATGATATGATATGACACGATGTGATATGATATGATATGCACAAATTAACAGGAAGAACAAACGGGGTAGCTGATACTCTGCGGCGGGAAATCAGGAGCAGCGGCCTACCGATTTGCGAGCCATCTCCCTCGCGACCATCGTCTTCCCGGTGCCCGGGGGCCCATAGAAGAGCATGTTGCGGAACGGCGCCTCGTGGGCCTTGGTGTTGGATGTCGCCCGGGCCAGCCGCTCGATCCTCGTCTGCAGCGAAGGATGAAGGACGATACCGCCGAAAGTGGGCTGCCGGCCCGAAGACGGCTCCATCCGACCGCCGGGCGACGAGGCCGGCATCCCCCTTCTGACCCGCGAAACGAGCCCCGACCACGGGAACCGGGCGAGCGACGACTCCCTGATGAGCGAGGGCTGGCCCAGGATCCTGTTGATGTAGTTCCACAGCACTCTGGCTCCTTCCCTGGAATGCAAACAGGAGGTGGAGGGGGAGGCGGAGGAGGAGGAGACGGAGAGACAGACACAAGCCCATCTGTCAACAGCAAACCCAGTGAACGCTGCGGCACCAAAAGAAACGGGGGAAGATGTGAAGAAAGAAGAGGGCACGAGCTTCTGGTGAGGTCTCGCCATCGTCCACTGCAATCTGAAAAACTCCAGCGCAAACTATAAACCAACCTCGTCGTGTAGACACCGGCTGCGAGCGCAGTGCCTCCTCCGACAGCCATGACCAGAGTGGTCCTATCAGTTAGCAGCAGCCTGAAACCTCCTGCAAAACACACCAAGTAAAACCAGGATGAAAACAACCCGTAGAATCTCTCATCAACATCGATGGGACTCTTTCTTCATGCCAAGCAAACGGACTTAACGGGCCCTGATGGAACGAGCATGCTTCAATGTGAATGATGACCGCAGAATATCATACAAGAATCTCGGGCATGCTTCAATGCTCATTCCAGTACGTTCATTTGAGAGTCAGTTGCGTGCACGAAGGTGCACAGCATGCCCCTGGACCCCTTTCTAATGAGCTTACGAGTGCGCCGGCACTTACCGAGCACCGCCCGCCTGCCTGTCGACCACATGTACATGACGACTTGGCTTATTCTGATATCCGCAGGGCATGGCAGAGCAAATGCGAACACCACAGCAATCAGAAATCACGCTCGGTAGAGCATGTGCAGAACAAATTAGCGATCGTGAAGATAAAGAGGTTGACAAGGGAGCTACAGTGACAATGAAAAGGCATTTCAGCCATCTCCGCTCCAGGAATCGGGCGGCTGACAAGGGATTGAAAACCAATGATGTTGAGGGACGGACCCATGTGGAGCTGGTGCCTGTCACCACTTCCCCGTCAGATTCTTCAGCCAAAGAACATGAGCCATCGGAAGAGGTAAGAATATAATGCGAACAACCTTGAACATTGGCCTCTAATTTTCTAGAACGCAGGGAGGCGGGAAACCCCCTAATACAAGGTCCACTACGGCAGAGGAAGAAACAGAACGGAAACTAGGGTGAAGGAAGCAAAAGAGGGAAGAGAAACACTACGGCAGTGCTGCCTGCCACTGCCTCTGACTTGTCCACCCGAACCCGTGCTCTCTTTCCCCCAAGAAAATGGGAATGCCTTCAGGCCGGATGTGCCGCCAGATGGTTCGTTGGATCTTATGAAACATTTAATTACTTTTTCAAGAATCATATTTCAAGCCCTGATGCAGGCAAGCAAAAGTTAACCAGAACCCGCGGACTATTATCCAAAACAGACTGATTCTCCCCAGTCTGACCCAATCTCAGGTCGGTTCCAATCCAGCCAGAGACATCACCCCCCCCTAGAGACCAAACCATATTGATGAATTCAGATTAGAATCCACATTCGGCTAACCGTGTCAAAAACCTAAGAAAAATCTCCTGAATTTCCTATCAGAAAGAAATGAAAACCCGAATGGATTCATTACGAGAGCACATCTAACAGATTTTCATTAGAGTACAGCCTAAAGGTTACAAATAGTAGGAAAACATACAATACATTCAAGTAGAGAATTGTCGCTCATCATGGTTACATGACACAGTACAACACATATCATGACAATTTTCGTAGTCCATAGTTCTAGGAAGGCCACAAGGTTGCCAAGATCTTTGTCAACTTTCCAATATTCCAAAACATAAATATGACACTAAGCCAATTAATCTTCATTCATAGTATCCAGAGTGAATAAATATATCATAAATGAAGCATCCATACATCAAATAATCCAATCAAGGCAGAATAACTCAGATTAACATTCAGTACAGTACCTTCAATATGGCTAAAAGTGGCATTGATTGCTGCAATCCACTTTTCCCTTTCGCCTTTCATTTGTTCTAGAAGCATTCTCCTATTATGCTCCTCCGTCAACTTCGTCTCATGAGACCGAGCTTCAGCCTCAGCCATTGCCTTTACTCGTAAAGTTTCACGTTCTATTTCAGCTCTTTCTTTCTCAGTCTGACGCAATTGCGCTTGAATCTGTTCTTCTGTAGCACGCCTAGCTTGTTCTTTGCGTGCAGACGATTCCTCTTGCATCTTCACAAGCTCGACATTCTGTCGCCTCTGCGCCTCATGGTCAGTCTGGGAGCAAAGAATATCACAGTCAAATCTCAAACTAACAGATCAGGCGAAGGCATTAATGTTACTCCACCAACCTGCATTCTTTTCCTAACCAATTCATCTTCATAACGCAACATTTGTGCCTTTGTCTGTGCTTGCTGTTGAACTAAGTTTCTCTGTTCTTCAGACATTTTCCTCTGTTTTTCCTGCCATCAGAGAGAGTGTCACATTCACAAAAGAACAGATGATCATTTGAGATCCAAAAAAATATGCAGCCGAAGTAGTGAAACACTAGGTGTGTCTAGCAGGATTACTTGCACCCAGAAGGAGCTACAAAAATCTGTATCAAAAAGTTAAAACTCAAAAAGTCAAGCAAGTAGGTTTCATGAAAAACATTTTTTTCTCTAAAAAGTAATGTGTTTCAAGAACACAGATCAACCAACTGAAAAGGGCCTTCCTGAAACAACATCAGGGCAGGGCTAAAAATCCAGGTATGTAAAAGAGTAAAGTTGAAGGTTCAGACATCTTTCACCGTCTACGTTTAGCATGAATCATATAAAAAGGAATGTTCAGAGACAAAAAAGGCTGACTACAAAGAATACAGAAAATGACGCAACAATTACTATCCTCCTCGAAAATACATAGCAAGACAGATGCAGCGACCGAGTATTACATGGATAGATGATACCCTAACACTGACTTCAACAAAGGAAAGGTTCATAGCCCTGGAGACAAACAAAGACTCTACATGAGCAGCAGGACCCACCAATCCCTCAAGAAAGCAGTAATGTTTTCCCAACATGGAAATCGATTTTTTTTTCTCTAATGGACAAAAAAAAGTGGCAAACAGAGACAACAAGAGCAAACATTACTCTGATCACAGAAGAAAGATAATTTATGACAAAAGGGCAGACACATTCACTAGACTATAGCCAACAGCCTAGAATTCCAATTATGGTTCCTTTTGGGCATACAGTCGAGCTCTTATAAATATATCGTAAATATCTGAAAGAAATTTAAACAGTCTTCTATTCTTTAACAACAAATAGCCCAAGCTAGCTGACAAAGAAATCTTTCACCATGTAAATTATGTAGGATGGCATTCCCATCCCCGCACCATTTCACGAGTGTCTGACAACTACCGACATGAAACTTTACTGTACTGAAGATAATCAATAACGATGCACCAGACAAAAAGATAATTTATAGAGTACATGTTGAAAAATTTCATGCCGAACCCTAAATTTGTTTCCTTGACAACTTCAATTGAGATGGGAATGAAAAGGCCCCTATTTTTCTCAACAGGTAATTTAGGATGTGAGATGAGATTCCGAAAGCTTTCATCCTATAGAGTAGGAGAATGTCAGAGAATACATCAGAATGATATGAGGATTCAGGGACACAACACAATGATGCTACGATTCAGAAAATTGATACAGTGTTCTCCAGGTACTTCAGTGGCTGAAGGTCTCAAAGGACACAACGACTTGTGGTTTTAAAATATCTTCTTTAGGACTCTCGCTCCAGCTATTTTCTAATCATCAGTGCGACCTTTCTGAGAAGCCCAAGACGCGATCAACTGTAGAATATCATTTATGTGGCAATACGTAGAAATCCCCCTCTATCTAGAAGGAATGTACTTTGGAAAGACACTGTCGAAAATGAAAAAAAATCAGTAGTGGATTAATTTGTCAAAGCAAGCAAGCATCGGTTATTTGTCTGGATATACGAAGAAGTCCAGAACATTAGACCTTGTTGCTCTGTTTCACCTTAAAAAATCAACACGATTAACTGAAGTCTAATCATGCTGGTTTTGAAGTCTAAACTGTCGAATCAGGACTTTTGATTCCGATTCCTCGAAGCCTGAACACCCCTCTACTGGAAAGCAGAGAATGAAATCGGAGCGTTAAAGGAATTCACAAGTCTGAGGGAGAGAGAGACGGGTCGTTGCATACAATATCCGCTTCTACTTCCACCGCTTTGAAGTGGGCTTTCTCGACTGCCAGTTCTGCTAGCCGCGTCTCCTCCTGCTGCCGCATCACCTCAAAAACCTGAGAGTTTTTGAACAACAAAAGTGGGAATGATGCAAGACAAAGCAACCAAAAACATGACAGAAAATTATAGACAGAAGACGTCATGATACCAGGATGTGTGTGTGAGTGTGAGTGTGTGTGTGTGTGTGTGTGTGTGTGTGTGTGTGTGTGTGTGTGTGTGTGTGTGTGTGTGTCTGTGTGTCTGTGTGTGTGTCTGTGTGTCTGTGTGTGTGAGCGCATAAAAGAGAGAGAGAGGGAGGGAGGGAAAAGAGGAAGAGTAAACAGCGGAAGGACCTGCTTCGCATGTGGAGAGCTATTGATCTCCCGGAGAGCCTTGGCGCCTCTTTCCAGTGTCTCGGGGTCGAACCCATCAGCGGAAGCACGGAGTTCAGAAAGGAAAGATATCGAGGAGGAGGAAGCAACAGCAGTCGCTGCCGCGAGGGCCACAGATCCCAGGACCACCCTGCGCGAAATGGAACTCAATCCCATTGCCCGCCAAGCCGGAGAGCCAGAGAACGAAGGAACGGCCGCCCTCGGCAGGGGCTTTTGCCAGGGGTTTCAACGCGAGAGCGAGAGAGAGAGAGAGAGAGAGAGAGAGAGGTCTGAGTTATATAGTCTTGTTAATAAAGTATCTTCATATCGACCCGATATTTGTCGAAAATGTTAAAACGCAAACTGTATTAAATAAATAGCTTTGAATCCCTTAAAATATGTTCACGTAATAAAGATGAGTGCCCATATATTCTATATGGAAACTCTCATACATACGAAAGCTCAAATATTTAATTACCAGTGGGTCTTATGATGCCTAAATGTTAACGCCACCACCTAAGATTCCACCAAGTCATAAACCTTACCAATTTATTTTTTAAGCGAAAATAATTGAAAGATAGATTGCAAAGGAGTTGAGGACAACGTGTACAAAGATAGACTCTTTTCAGGAGAGATTTTTGGTAAAGATATATGTTGTTAGTCCTTTCTAGTAATAATTTTTTCCCATTTTTTAAATGTTAAAACCTACAAAAAAAAAAGTATGAAACTAAAATCACATAGAATTTCCATTAAGCCGAGGTCGTATTGTTGAGGTCAAATTTATTAAATGTGAGCTAGGCCAGTGGATTTGTTCAATTTAACCCTAGGGGGCTAACATTGATTTTTATTGCTTTAGCTGACGATTCACATTTGTTGTTATACATTTGGATTCAAGATAATGAGGTTGTTGATTATGTGAGAATTATGAGAAGAACCAAAGGGGGGTGCCAATTTTAGGTTTGATCTGAATTTTGTTTAGATGATGTCACTAAACTCCCTAAGTCAATCCTTTGCAAGCGCACTATAATTGATACTAGCTTGGCGCCTCTAGCCTACATTACCAACACTAAGGTCTTGCCCTCCAACAGCGCGAGTGCACTAAGTTGTCTATTGTAGATTAACAGCTAAAGTTGACCCACGTATACAAAAACACTCACTTAGAAATCTTCTATATTTTTCTACTTGTAAAGTAAAATGCAATGCGTTTCTAAATGGTGAGTTCACTCTTAATCAACCCATTTTATCAAAAGAAGGAAGGGGATGATTTTCTTTGTTTTTAGTCATAAACTCATGAGGGACCTTGACAAGGGTTAATGGAATCAATTGTCGGTTAATGGTGTGTACACAGCCATTTTTTCGATCGCAAGAGAGTATCGAGTTGTTTACTTGAAGCAATGAGTGAATGAGTCGGCCGGGATTTTTTTTGGTCGCGAGCTTCACCATTTTATCCTATTTTAAAATCAAAGATAACTATTTTTCAAGGTGCTCATAACTGTCCTCAATGGTTAATCTCTATCTTTAGAAATGTTTTCATTGACAAACATCCTTGATATGAACAATGCAAAATGATTTGGCAATTTTTTTCTATAGTTAACTATACTATGTAAAAAGATTGCAGATTTGTGTATTTTACATTATTTTTCATGTTTTTAGGGATTTAATTAAAAAACCTCTTGGGTGCTCATTCTACTATTATTAGCTAAGCGCCTAATTGATCCTCATTTTTTTTCTTTCTTGTGAGCAAGATTGGCAGTCCCCTCCCCCCCACACCTAATAACCATGTTCGATCCCCTAGCATCATTTGGGCTCATATTTTACGTAACAAGCTCCATATTCTCATGGGCCATGGCCATGCCTTTAGAAATTATTCAATGAGTAATCCTGGACACCTCCGTCGCTATGACTTGAAACAGTCATGGCTTCAGCGCGCCATGTATCATAATTCATCATTCCTTCCTAAAACTGGACAAAAATGGAGCAAAAAATTGATTGTGCGTAGAATATGTTCCAAAGGAGTAGGTGCATGCTTGCTGGCAAGATAGGCACAGGCAAGATGGTGGGCCTTCCTAACCCTTCAGCCACGAGGAAACTGTGATGAGCTGCATCCGCAAGCAAAATAACATGAAAGAAAACCAGAGATGAGCCTGATAATTTGGGTGCGATGCAATTTGTGTTGTTCGCAATGCTCCAAGGCTCAAAATTTTGGTGAAGTCCCCTTCCTGCGGACTGACGGGGAAGAGAGTGGGTAGTGAGTGCCGTTTAGTATCCGGAGGAATGGGCCCAGATAGCTCGACAGAATATGAAGTAAGCGCTCCATCCGCATCCGCATCCGCATCGGCATCCTCATCCTCTCCTCAGACGTGGCTGAACTATGCGAAGGTCAGAAAGCAATCCAACGGCGTATCAAACTCGCGAGGGAGGTCAACCACCCTGCTGGTGCCTATGCCCTACACCTCTACAGATATAACCCGATTGAGGAGGAGAAAAGAGCTGACCGAGATAGAAAAGGAGATGAACTTTCTCAGTCGACTGGGGGTCGAGTGAGAAAAATACGATGGATTTTCTCTCTTCTGTTTCCGTCGGTCGTTAAATCGTGGAGTTCGGCGTTGAGGAATCTCGCCGCCCTAGAGACTACAGTCGAGAAGCTTGAGCGGAGCGAGGCCCTTCAGAGGACCAGGGCGAGGTATTTGTACAGTATTCCCTCTGGTTCTAAGAGCCCACGTCTTCACCCATCGCGGCATGGCCGGTGCAATGACCCGACACCCTCTCGCCGGCGGCCTCAGGGAAAGAACTGTCGACAGCACGCTGCCGTCGCTCTTGTCCAGGGTCAGGAGACGGAAGGGGACTTGGAGTATACTCGACTGAGAATAAGAGAGCGGTACTGACGATTGGCATTACGTCGGACAGAGACGGAGATTCTACAGTGGGGATGGGGGCTGTGCGAATGTGTACATGTTATCTATTTTATGAGTCTGCAGGCGGACTGGCCGGCAGGCAGGCAGGCTGGTTGCTGGTTCTTAGTCTCTGTGCGCGAGTTCCGTTAATGGAGCTTCAGGTGGCGGAACCTGGAAGAAGGAAAAGCGGTTAGAACGCGGACGGAACCGTAGAAGATGAGCCGACGAAACAAGGGTCGTTGCTTAGAGTTAACGACAACCTCTGCTCCTCGTCCAGTCTCTCCCGGCCGCCGCCGCCGCCGCCGCCGCTCCTGGAGGCGGAGGAGCGGTAGTTGGGGACGGGGACTCGGCCCGACTCGATGCACCGGAGGTCGTCGATGAGGTCGTCGTAGTGCCGCTTCACCTCGTCGGGCGACTTCCCACCCACCTCCCTCGCCACCTTCTGCCACCGGTCCGGGGTGTCCTTGTCGTACACGGCCAGGGCCCGCTCGAACTGCTTGTTCTGCTTCGCCGTCCACGGCGAGCTGGACGCCATAGCCGCGGGGGAGTTGGTGCCTAGTAGCCTTCTTGAAGGGCCGGGAGGGGACGAAAGACTGAGGCGGGGGAGCTTTGGATAGCAGACGCGTCCTTCGGTGAAAATGGCTCTCCCGGCGATCCCTATAAATAGTAGCCGCGAGCTCTCGCGGGTTCCAGCGGGTGAT
Organism: Spirodela polyrhiza; assembly: GCA_024713555.1. NCBI lineage: Eukaryota > Viridiplantae > Streptophyta > Magnoliopsida > Alismatales > Araceae > Spirodela > Spirodela polyrhiza. The sequence continues at coordinate 3,666,182 of CM046548.1, read as the reverse complement.
GGGGGATGCCGGAGATGGGGAATATCGAGGAGGAGGGGGGAAGAATAAAGACTGCTGATTGCCGCATTCTGCGGGATGCTGTCCCACTTGAGGATGGAATCCCCGTCCCTACCACCTCCTCCAAGAGCCGTCCAGATCCCACCGCTGGAGGATGGTGTCGCCAGGATCCCATCGGAGACGGAATAAGCGGCGCTGCAAGTAGCGCCGCCGCCTCCCCCCCGTCCACCTCTGAGCGGACTACCCGGTGCTGCAACTAGCGTCGTCTCCATAACTCCCCCTGGAGCTCCTTCCCAATCGCGTTCGTCGGGGGGATCCCTTCGGATTTCGGGGACACAGTGCAACTTTCCGGCGGCCTCGGAGAATCTCGCGATCCGTGTGATCGACTGTCATCTTTTCGAGGATATTGTATCCTCCTAGTTTATTGAAAGAATATCCCTGGTTAACTCGGAACAGATGGTAGAACGCATTCATCTGCAGCATCTCACACCTACTGGGTGCCCTCTCGTCCCACTCTTCACTTAAAAATTGGAGGGGATCTGCCCCCGTGAGGAAGCATCTCAGTGGAAGTGTCTCCGCCGCTGCTTCGTCCTCTCTCGCCCATCATCCCAGCTTTCAGTCGACTGAGAGGGGAAAGCCGAGTCTCCACTAATGAAGGAGATGGGACTTGGGACGACCCTCTTGACGTGACCCACCCGTGAAGAAGAGGATGCGCGAGAACGCACGAGACATGGGAACTTGACAGACCAGACTTTCGTCGCTAACGATCTCTTCTACGGACGAAATTGGCAGGAGTCAAAACAAAATATCAGATAATCTTCGGGAGAGATCTGGATATGTACTACGGGTCTATAACGGTCACGAGGGCAGCTGCTATGCCTGTCTGCACGTCACCCCCCCATCTGCGTGTGCACGAGCAGCCACTTCTACTTGGACATCTCAGCCGGACGAAGTTTGTCTCCCCGAGGTCGCCTACGCATCTCTCTCTAGAGGGGTGCGCAGATCGAAGACCATCGTCATGGTGAAACTGCGGGAGGAGGATTGTTGCCAAGGGTGGTTAATAGTTTGTGTCTACGTAGTTCCAACCTAGGTAAATACGTGTATACAGCGAGAGAGAGAGAGAGAGAGAGAGAGAGAGAGAGTGGGGGGGCCCTGTGGGAAGCGTAGATGTTGGATATCCGCAGTCGTCATCTCATCCCTCCCGAGCGACTTGAAGTGGGTGGACCGGAGACGAGAGAATATGCCTTCCTATTTTGATCCCCACCGGTGGCCACCGAGTGACAGCCATGCTTAAGGTCGTTCTGAGGAAGGACGGCCACATGAGGAGGCTCTTCTGTCCGAGCAGCTCTTTTTTTTGATCCTGTTGACGTGTGGGGGAACAGGAGCTCAGAGATTACAGTAATATATACAATATCCCCATCTTTACGATGAGGGGCTGGTGCGATCCTTATCGCCATCTCCCCCTGCGGCGAGGTGGGTAACTCGTGTTCCTCAAAGAAAGCGGTGGTGGCGAGACCCAGGGGGAGGTAGGCTTCACACTGCGGAGTGGAAACCCCCCAGATGACGGGGTCTCTGAGCCCATCTCCGCGAATGGGATTCCTCCCGTCGATTCTCCGCAGCCTACGGACGGAGCGACTCCAGAGGGGAGGGGGGGGGATTGGATTCCTTCCGATAACACCCATTCTCTCTCTCTCTCTCTCTCTCTCTCTCTCTCTCTCTCTTTATTCTTTTAAAGGAGAAAGAGAGCTCAACTTTGGCAAGATCTCCGGCGGATTTTCCTCTGATACGATGAACCCAGTTCCCTCGCGCTGTTCAAGCGCTCCCCACTCGAAGATTCCTCCCCTTTCCGAGTTGCCCCTGGATCTGGCCTGCAGATTTCGCCGGATAGGTCGACGTGGGTTGCGGTAAGGAGGAGGAAAGCGCCTCCACTTTCCCAGTGGAAAATTCTCCAGTTGGGATGCTTTCCCCCTTTCAACGCACGGGCCCCAGCGGGGGACCTGTTGGGGCGAGAGGTTGAGTCAAACGAGTCGTGTGTCGCGGCCTTCAACGGAACCCGGACCGCGGGACTGGCCAGTGCAGGAAGAAGAGGGTGCCCGGAAGGGTCCCCATTGCAGCCAACCACCGGGCTTAGTCTCCCCCCTTGAATTGATTCACCAGTCCACGCATGACTAATAATATCACCAAACCTTGCGGCCATCCCGACGGCTCTTTCGTCTCTTTGGGTTGGAACTATACGTGGGCGCCGTAGCCCTTGTTTGTGTCTCTCTTCTCGCGTGTTTCGGAGTTTCATGCATGCATTTCGGATGGGCCAACGAGAGAGGAGGAGTCAGCCGGTCCTTTTTGGATGGCCCGAGTTTAGTCAATCTTGGTTCAAGTCACCACCATTAACTGGGTGGGTCAAACATTTTTTTACGGACAAAAAACGGGGACCAAGATCGATGATGGCTTATGACGGTAGACACACCACTCGGCATCACTTTGCTGCATGAGATTATGACTTGTTAATGGGTCATCTCACTAAAATACCTTCGCGTGTGTCAATCTCATGAGACATGTGTGTTGACTTTTGATGAGTGGGTCAACATTTGGAGATTCACTTGTTTATAGAATGAACTAGTTTAACATGTGTTAGATAGGCTGGTGAACATTGAGCACGATGTTTACCTCACCATTCCATGCTTTCGGTTCTAAAGACAGCTTTAGTGCCACAAGCACAATACTTTATCCAAACACAAGGAACCCTTTTCTTAAAAAAAAAAAAGAGAGGCATTATAAAAGGAACATGCAAGAGTCTATGAGTTATGAGATGAACCTAAAGGAGAAGGCCTCAGAAATAATAATAATAATAATAATAATAAATAATAATAATAAGGATCTCACTCAGGTCATGGTGTGCAAAAATAAGCAAGAGACTGTTCTTTCAAAAGATTTAAATTCTCTTCTTAAATAATTTTGGATCCACCTCTTTAAATAATCCTTATTTTGGATGGTTTATAAGTTGAAAAATTCTGCTCTAGCATTTCTCAAATATGATCCATGGGGGAGTAACATTTGACAGATTACTCACCTAAAGAACAGATAAATGCCGATATGTGGCTTTTGTTTTGTTTTGTTTTGTTTTACTAAACATATAAGGTCTAAAATAAATATGAGGCTTTTTATGGGAGGCACGCATAATAAAAAGATCTACCACAGGCTGATGCAGGAGGGAGCAGCGTGTTGTTTCTTCCTCGAGGGGAAGGATGCTCGGGTTCTTCCCCTAAACTTGGGCCAAGTGCGAGGGGGGGGGGGGGGGCAGCGGCGCGGACTGATCCACCAGAGACGGGTATGCCTTGCTTCCTCCTCTCTTCCATTCCGTAGGCAGTAGGCTGGTGCCGAAGGGAGGGGGAATGCTGTCGACGGAAGGGGGGGTGGCGCCGTCGTCCCCCCGCCGCCCATTCCCATCGTCGGTGGCAAGGTTTCAGGGCATGGTTCGGTCGGATGAGAAACCTAGAGCAACCAGTGACCGCCTTGGTTCGATCGCCGTGTACAGGCTGGAGATATGTAGTTGGATGGCAGTCCTCAATGATTCTCATGGAAAATGGTAGTTCCGTGGAGACCACCGAAATAGATGGAGAAGACGAGTCGGAAGGGAGAACTCAGAGCAGCGGAGTCTTGGCACGGTCCTATCGTTCTTCTCCATCATTACTCATACTCTCCGTCTTCTCGCTCATGATCGTACTCCAGTAGTTCTTTCTCGTGGTGACCAGTGACCCTGCCCCAGTAGGAGGAGCTAAATGCCTCAGAGGGAACCAGGAGACGAATCCAGATTATTCCGCACACTTCCGACCATTTTTGGCCGATCGTGACAACTCGGATCGAAACGAAACCGTCGGCAGGAACCACCTGCCATGCACTTGGGGGGCTCAGGGGCCTACTCTGCCAACGGTGCCCGGTCAGGGATTTGGCTGTAACGGCTGGCAGGGCCTGCGGTGCCAGCCTCCCGGGTGCTCCATGCCTGCCGACGGAGCGTATACTTATCATCGACTAACTGTCCTCAGAGACGCTGTAACGCCCATGGAAGAGGTGAAGACCTACGTTAGTGGACAGAAAAATCTTACCAAGGTTTGAGGTCAGAAGGCAGGTGTGTGGGGAATTTCCCTGGCTTTGTAAATGGAACCAAAGTTCCAACGCTTGTATGCCTATGTGTGGAGAGGGAATTTGTCCTTTCTAGAGTTAAGGTTGGACACCTTTTACATAACTTGTACATAATAATGAATATTAGCTGACAGCAGGGAGGGTGATCCTAGCTAACGTATTCAGAGTTAATACTCTATCATGCGTGTTGTTGCCTTGAATTGAGACTTTGAGTATTCACAGCTGATGGTTAATTCCTTTTGATAATCGGCATAGTTGTTGATTGTGAGCAGTGGTATCTCCTGGGTCTCATCATTTTATTGAAACAGAATTAGATTATGCTTTTAGTTTCCTAGCTTGAAACAATAAAATCGAACCTTCCTCATTTCCAATGGACCTCGTACTGAGATATGCGAAGAGATTTCATGCTATTAAATGCTTTGATGAACAGTATGGTGAAGTTGGTCTCCTGGAAACTTGAAGGAGAGTTCGAAAGAAATATCTAGAGTTGTTTGGATGATAGTGCGAATTTTCGGGACGAAAATTCAATTTTAAGGAGGGTGCAATACAACATATCTCTTTTTAAGAATTCAATAGGTTAAATTTAGGAATGTTTTGGCAAGCGTGTGATGTAAGCGGTCAAGATTTATTTGTTTTTTTCGTGTACTTTATCATGAACGCAGGAGTTCAATCAGATTTTTCACTTGGTATAATGATTTTTCGTTTCACGAATGACTTTTGACCTTGTAGATGACTGTTAATGTCCCTAATGGAGCTTCTACTCCTAGGGTGATATTTTTATTTACACTTTCGAGTTACTTTTCCTCTCTCAAATATCCTCACACTTCAAGGAGACCTTCCAAATCCACTAGTAGAGCATTGTCTTCACACCTCTTATCTGGTTAAAAAAATTCTCTCCTTCATCCCAGGCATTACCTTGTGAACAAGATTCTTAGTTTGTTTCCTACTATAACTGGTCCACAATTATGTTTGTGGCGTAACTTCTTCCCTTTGGATATTTCTTTATTTCTGGCGCATTTCATTCTCCTATCATTCACTGTTATTATAAACTCAACCGTTGAGAACTTTTACTGAGCGTGGATTTCTACTTGTTTCTCTGACATGTGATGCCCCTCTTACGGGACAAAAGAGTTGTATTTATCCGGGTTACTGAAATCTGTTAGAATTTTCCAGATCATTGTTCTGACATTTCTTCCTTGTCAGTATCTCTTTTCTTTGACGAATTGATACTTACGAAACTCACACAAACTCTCCCTTTATATCTTACAAGTCTCTGTTTTTCCAACCCTTAAATTGAATTTATCTCTTCTAGTCTATCTTATGATACCATCTTTTGACTACACCAGTGGTGACGATTGTGCTGTAGGGAGGGGGGCCCTGCACCACTGAGCCTGTGATCATGTTGCGAATCGCTCTGAGGCGGCTACTCGTGGGTGAGCACCCTGCTCATTCGTGGCATCCCTCCTATTCATCGTTGGCAGCCTCTCCTCTCCAAGGCCTCACCTCATCTCCCAATAACAAGCTCTTCGTTGGAGGTCATTCTTCTTTCTCTCTGTCATTATCTCCTCCTGCTGTTGTTTGCTGACTTGCTGACATTAAAAGATGTGCGACAGGTCTATCCTGGTCAGTGGACGAAAAATCTCTAAAAGATGCTTTCTCTTCTTTTGGCGAGGTCACTGAAGGTAGTTCACTTCCCTTACTTTTCTTTATAAACATGTATTGCCTGCTCAAACATTTGATCATCATCATCTGAATAATTTGCCATAATTTTTTTTTATTTCACTTACATTTCATAGGTTATTCTACAATCTCTTTCTGTTTTTCTTGCAACACAGAGAGAAATTGTATGCATCTATTTGGATAGCAGCCGATCCATGGCTTATATACATTATGACGGTTATTTACTGTTGTATTACTGCTCGAATAACTGATCATCATCACCTGGATAATTTACCCTTTTTTTTTTTTCACTTAACATCTTATAGGTTTGCCTACATTCTCTGTTTGTTTTTCTTTTAAACACTGTGATAGAAATTTTATGCATCAGTTTGACATATATGCATTATCGTGGATGTTTATTTTTGAAGTAATGCAGATAGTTTGAATGGGGTTGGGGTTGTCAGTGGTGAGGCAATGGTCCGTGGTCCAATCCTTGTGTCTGTTGTCTGATTTTTTAATCCTAACATACTTTCCCATTATCATCACTATCTTCTGGGTAAATGAAAGGGGTTTCAGTGTACGATTTGGTATTTTCTCATGACACTTTCAGTGTAATGAAAAAAAGGAGCCACAACAATGACAGAGAGCCCCAAACAATCGAGCCCTTCAGTCTGATTTCAGAGCCTCTTCTCACCGGTGCTGAAGGTTCAATGATGCAATTGGAATATCCTTGCTAATGGTAAAAAAACCCTGGTAAGGTTGGGCTTCAAAAGTTTCAGTAGTTCTTCTGCTTCCAGGATAAATTCCCCTGCTTGTGCCATAGCCCTAAGTACGTGTTCTTGCCACTTGGTTGCCTGCCCTCTGTTGATCCATCGACCACAAAGCTAAATTTGCAGCCTGTCAGTCGCTTGTGCTAATTTGAAGGGAAGTACTTTACCCCAGGAGCACCAACATTGCGCACGTATTTCTTCTGTTGTAAATTGGGAACCATCATATTATTTTGAATTGATCGCTGATTGTGAGGAACACTCCTCAATGATAATTGTTGTTATTGCTTAATCCATTCCATTTTATATAACTTGGATGATGAGAATAATTCCTAACCCACTGAGCCATCCTTTTCGTCCTCAAAGCATGGATTAGTAACATTTTTAGGACTCGAAATTAGAATCCTACATGGAACTAATCATAGAATATATTGGTCTCTTCTGAAAGCTATGTTCTCATCTTTAGAAGGAACAGCTTATTTTGTACCTTTTTCTGAGAGAATATTCATAGCTAGTAGTATTTACCTTTAGATATATTCTTCATATTTATATTAAGTTTTCTATTGTGTTTTATTATTTTTATGGAATTATAATTGTATGTTCACTGATGAAAAGGTGTGCATCTGTTCCTAGTCGATTGTCCATTGTAAATAGAGACAAAGTGTGATACTGGTAGAACACCAATTGGTACTGAAAAGAAACACTCCTAGAACAGAAGAACAAGGTGCAATAGACAAGAACACTGAAGGTAGAAATGACCAGTCGAAATGACTGATCACCTTGGAGGATATTCAAGAGATCCTCCCACTCTCCACTTGGTCCGCTATCTCCGGATGCCCCCACTGGGTTGATCTCGTGCCCATCTTATAGGTCTATGGTCCCCCCTATTTAACTCCTCTGATAACTGTTTTTAGGGGTCGGTTCCTCTTCTCTTTCATTTATTGACCCAGACGGTTCACCTTTTGTCAGTTGGAGGCACCTCTTATGACGCCATTGATATGTTATTAATGGCGTCATACCATTACTCCCCTCCTTATCAATCAACTTGTCCTCAAGTTGGAAATCTAGAAACCTCTCTTGAATGATTTTCACTGATTCCCAAGTTGATTCAAAGTCTGGCAAACTCTTCCACTTGACCAACACTTCCATTCCGCTAGCACCCCTTCTTACTGATAAGATGTCCAGGGGTTCCACCACCCATTTCAGGTCTTCAATGAGATGCCACGGAACAGGTTGTGACTAATGAGAAGGCCCCAATGCTTTGCGGAGTTGAGATACATGGAACACCAGATGAATCCGTGACCCTTCTAGTAATTGCACGCGATACGCCACCTCTCCAATGTGATGGGTGATCTCATTAGGTCCAAAGAACTTGGGAGCTAGCTTCTCATTTCCCCTTCTCACCAGTGACTTCATATGATAGGGTCTCAACTTGATGTATACTTTCTCTCTAACATTCAGTTGTAAATCCCGTCGACCCTTGTCTTTATACAACTTCATGTGTGCCTGGGAATTACGTAACTGCTCCTTCAATAGATCAATAGTCTGGTCCCGCTCCTGTAAGTATTTGTCCAACTCGTCTATTGGTGATTTGGGGGTTTCATATCGCATCACATGGGGTGGTTCCCGACCATAGACCACCCTAAATGGAGTTGTTTTAATACTTGTGTGAAATGAGGTGTTGTAACTATATTCTGCCCATGGTAGCCACTTGTGTCACAACGTAGGCTTGTGGGATGCAAAGTAGAGTAGATAATTTTCTATCCCCTTATTCACCACCTCCGTTTGCCCGTCAGTTTGAGGGTGATAAGCCGAACTCATGTGGAGTTTGGTCCCTTATAATTTCTGTAATGCTTCCTAAAATTTGCTGGTGAACACTTGGCCTCGGTCAGAAACAATCGATCTTGGGGGTCCATATAGGCGTATTATTTCTTTAGTGAAAACCACTGATAAATCCTTTGCTTGGAAGGGATGCTTGAGAGGAATAAAATGTGCATACTTTTATAATCTATCCACCACCACCGAAATGGTATCAAATCCCGCAGACTTTGGTAGTGCTTTGATGAAATCCATCGATAGGTCCTCCCATATGCCCTGTGGGATGGGCAATGGTTGCAGCAGTCCTGTCAGGGTCAACGCATCTGCCTTGTTCTGTTGGCATACATCGCATTCATTGACATAACACTTAATGTCCTTCTTCATCCCCACCCAACAATATTGCTCGGCAATCTTTTTGTAAGTACGAAGATAGCCCCCATGCCCCCCAATTGGGCTTGTATGAAATTCTTCTAGCACCTTGGAAATGTACTGTGATTTACTTGGTAAGACCACCCTCCCCTTATGCAATAACTGTCCTTGGTAGAGTGAATAGTTGGGATAAGTATCAGACCCCTATAGCAAGGATTCCTGAATGGCTTTTAATCGAGAATCCTGATTCACCTCATCACAGATGCCATTAAGGCCATCTAGCACCTGAGCGATTATGCCGTTGAATGCTTCCACGTGAGATGGAGGTCTTCGCGATAGGACATTGACAACTTTATTAGTCTTGCCCTCTCTGTATTCAATTGTAAATTGGAAAGCCATCAACTTGGTAATCCATTTGGCATGCTGTGGAGGAATCTCCTTCTGCTCGCACAAATATTTCAAACTGTATTGATCAGTTCTGATAATAAAGGGCTTGGTCATCAGATAATTTCTCCATCTTCTAACTGCTGTGACAAGGGCAAATAGTTCGATCTCATAGGCTGACTTTCTAACCGTAGATGCAGGTAGGGCGTGGCTGTAAAAAGCAATTGACCGTCCTTCCTGTAACAATACACCCCCAATTCCTTACCCTAAAGTGCCTGTTTCAATGACAAAGGATTTTGAAAATCGAGTAATGCTAATACCGGGGGTTGGGTAAGTGTTTTCTTCAGAGATGAGAAAGCCTCTTCTGCCTCCCTTGACCATCCCACATCATCTTTCTTCAACAGTTGAGTCAATGGCTAGGCAATCGTAGCAAATCTTTTCACAAACCTTTAGTAATAACCTATCAAGCCCAAAAAGCTCCTTAATTGCTTCAAATTTGTTGGTGTGGGCCACTATTGAATGACCTCAATCTTGCTGACATTAGTCTCCACCCCCTTGGCCAATATCCAGTGGCCCAAGTATTCTAATTTGTTTCTGCCCATCTGACATTTATTGTCATTCATATGTAATTGATTGTCTTTCAAGATGTCAAACACTTTGAGTAAGTGGTCTTCGTGTGTTGCCATATCAGGGCTATATATTAGGATATCGTCAAAGAATACAAGGACAAACTTCCTCAGATAAGGTCTGAAAACTTTGTTTATCAAAGATTGGAATGTCGCTGGTGTGTTACACAAGCCAAATGGAATAACAACAAACTCATAGTGCCCCTCATGAGTTTGGAAGGCTGTCTTGGGTATATCCTCCGGCCTCATCTGAATTTGATAATAACCTGATTTAAGATCCAGCTTAGAAAAAACCTTCATCCCATGGAGCTCATCCAATAATTCGTCAACTACCAGAATAGGAAATTTGTGAGGTATAGTGATTCTATTAAGGGCCCGATAATCCACGCAAAACTTCCAACTGCCATCCTTTTTTTGTACCAGCAATGTAGGATTGGCAAATGGGCTCATGGAAAATTGAATAACCCTTGCTTCTAAGAGCTCTTTGACTAACCTTTCAATCTCATTCTTTTGAGCATAAGAGTACTTGTAGGGTTTTTGATGGATTGGTTGCCCTCCTGGAATCAAATCAATAGCATGATCCACCTCCCTTTAGGGCGGCAAAGTTTCCCGAGGAGAGAACACTTCAGAGTAGGACTGTTGGAATTGGGACCTCAGTTGCTGTTCTTGTTGATTCTCAACTCTTGGTTGCTCTGCCTCAATATACATCAACTCCACCACCAGTGAATTGGCAGACTTAAGCTCCTTTTTGTGTTTATTGTAGGGGATACTTGATTTGTGATGCTCTCGTTCTCCTCACAGCTCATGAACTGCATTGTCCATTAAAAATTTCATTACCAACCCTTTGTAATGGGAATGCACCCATCCCAGTGTCACTAACCACTGCATCTCAAGGATGACATCCACGCTTCTAAGGGAGAGTTGTAGAAAATCTTGGGAAACCATCAGTCCTTGCATCTCGAGGAGTATGTTGCAGCAAACACCCAGTTCAGGCACTGCTGGCCCATCTATCAACACTACCATGTACTGTTTTAGCTCATCAATAGGTAATTGAAGCTCTCGGATTAATGCCTTATAGATATAATTATGTGTCGCACCTAGATCAATCATCACAATTACTTCTCTTGCCTAGCTTGCACCTTTGAGTTTCATAGTTGAGTTGGATGAAAACCCATGAGTAAAATTAAATGATACTTGTGCTATAAAGAGTGATGCTGCGGTCTTCTCTTCTTGGCCAACAGGTGCCCAATCTTCTTCCAATTCATCCTCCTCCGTCGTCTCATCATCTCAGACTATAACAATATTCAATTACTTTGTACAACGATGCCTTAGTCCAAACTTTTCATCACAATGGAAACAAAGGCCCTTTTTTTTTCGTGCTTGGAATTCAGTGTCAGTCAAACACAGCTGGTGTCTTAGTTGGGGAAAGGAGAGACTGTCAGACTTGGAGGTGGACAGAGTCATATTGGCCCCTCTAACTGGACCTTTTCTTCGATCAACATGGGTGGATGGTGACACAGATGGATTGGCGAACCGTTTAACACCTTCTGTGCTGAGTTTGACGTCCTCACGACTATACTTGTACACATCAGATGATTGAAATTCCATGCACAGGGTAGTGATATGCTTCTCTGCACGGAGAGCTGCCTCCACAATCATGACTAATCCCACTGAATTCAACATCTCAAGCTGAGAGCGAATCGCTAGTTTTAGTACTTTCAAGAAAATATGCTCCAACATTTTTGGAGGGATGCCCGTTAATTGTGAAGAAAGCCTTTCAAATTCAGAGTGATAAGCAAATACAGATCCTTGTTAGAGATCTAAAAGTCATTGGTAGGCAGGAGACAAGGCCAGGGAGTTAAACCTTTCTATCAGTTTCGACTTGAGATGTGTCCATGAATCAAACTGGATATTCTCCTCAGCCCAGAGAAACCAGTCAAGTGTATCACTGTCTAAGTAGAGCATGATGGTGTCAAGACGATCCTTGTCAAACACAGAGTTAAGTCGAAAGTACCTCTCAGCTTGCTGTAACCACCGTTCAGGATTTTCGCCCATAAAGGTGAGTAAGTCCCCTTTTCTTTGTCCTGACACATCTGTCGCCACTACCACTGCTGTTGGTGGAGGGTTTGGAGCAGAGGTCCCCTCCTCGCTAGATCCTGGTGGTTGTGTTGTTTCTGATGGAACAGATGAAGGTTTTTCCATCGGAAGATTTTGGAGATGGAGCAAGATTTGCTCCATGAGTGCTTGTTGTTTCTCCATCATTTCTTGGTGTCGTTCCACCCTAATTTTCTGATTCTGTAGCTCAGTGTGGAGGTTCTCCATATGAGCTTCGACCTTGTCTATCTTAGATGTTGCTGCCTTCTTGACCATACGAGGATCGTCTGGCTCTGATACCAATTTGGTAAAACATCAATTGGTACTGAAAGGAAACACTCCTAGAACAGAAGAACAAAGTACAATAGATAAGAACACTGAAGGTAGGAATGACCAGTCAGAATGACTGATCACCTTGGAGGATATTTGAGAGATCCTCCCACTCTTCACTTGGTCCGCTATCTTCGGATGCCCCCACTGGGTTGATCTCGTGCCCATCTTATAGGTCTGTGGTCCCCCCTATTTAACTCCTCTGATAACCATTTCTAGGGGTCGGTTCCTCTTCTCTTTCATTTACTGACCTAGACGGTTCACCTTCTGTCGGTTGGAGGCACCTCTTATGACACTGTTGATATGTTATTAATGGCGTCATACCAGATACTAGTCTTTACCATTTTTATTAATGTTCTCAATGTTTTTTACTCTCATAAACTGTATCTTTTCTTTTACTAGATAATTTCTTGACCCTTCACATGCATTTATGTAGTGATGTCTTCTCCTACCATTTGGAAATGAATGAGTCAAAATGTGTGGCAAGCTGTAGCTTGGGTAAGGTAGAGAAACCTAAAAGCAATTCTGGCCATATACCAAATGCTCCAATGATCATTTGCAGTTTTAAGTTCCTTAGGGAATGAGGAGAAACGGAAAATCTATTCTTGTGGTTTCTGAAATTTTCCCATAATCACTTCTAGGTTTAATCTGTACATTTCTCCTCAACCTTTAGACCCGTGCTGATTATTGTCAGATGAAGGTGCAGCTCTGCCGTAATGCTTTGAGAATAGATACTTTGGGGCTTACTGTGGGTTAATTTACCATGTCTTGGTTCTTTCATCCTATTTCACTTGTCTAATTGACTTGTGTCTTCACCAAGGGGTCCCTTGCATGGACACGTATAATCTAAAAAAGTTTTCTTTACAATATAAGATACTGGCTCAAAGAACCCTCACGCAGCTTTTTTCAAAGGAGAAAAGAAAAGTTTGGAAAAAGGGAGAAGGTGCCTAGAGGTGTGTCCCGGTGATTATCTATAAACTGTTCCTTGTGATAGGTTTGTGATGGCTCCATTATGCTTCTTGTTGTTGTCTGAGCCTTCTATCTTCATTTTATTGTTAAAAAAAAAAGAAAACCTGGAATCCAACAGCCTTGTCAGAAAAAACTCCACATTGACAGCTAACCAATGAGGAAGCTTATGCTTATCACATGTATTTACTCTTCTCATCGGATGAGATTTCTTGTGATTCTTTTGTCTTCGTTAGGATAACATGAGATCTCTTATTTTTTATTATTGATAAGAACCATGGTCACCTGCCTGTATTTTCACGGTTTATATCGCCAAGGCCACCATGCATTTTATGAGATAAGGAGCGTTCTTTCTCCTCTTTGCTCAAGCAATCCCTTCCTATTAGCTTCCTTCTCATGTTGGCGTGGTTCTTCCTTGCATGAACTTTAATGAGAAAAGAATCTCCTGCAGGCCTCGTACATATCCGGCTCAGCCAATAATTTTTGGTTGGGCCACCATATTTTGTGGGGACTGTCTCTTAGGTCACCTTGTTTAACGATTCAAACATCTTCAAGGGGTATTTGTGCCATAATTGTCAATCGCTTATCTAGTTGGTCACCAGAATGGACATTTGTTTATCACAGAATATATTCAGGTTGAAAGATGTAAGTCTTGAACTGTGAACACGCGTCCCTCGTATAAAACTTTGGTGATGGTTTAAACTTTGGTGATGGTTTATTGCGTGATACATCCTTGTGCAGCATAGGCTCAGTAATGTTTCCTGATGAACTCGGTGTGAACTGATGGCAGGATCATGCTTCGATTCAGTTTCGGTTGTACAACAATACATATTTATTAAAAAGAATATTTTTTCTTTATATCCCCTCTTTTTTCTCTATGGATTTATCATGGTTTTTATTCCTTTTAATGTTTCCCCTCTTAAATTTGTTATAATTCAAGTGCAGTCCCATTTATTATTTTAGGAATTTATTCACCTAATTGCCTCATAGCTTCCTCAAGCCGACTTCCTACTTCGTTCCTGGGAAATTTATTGGCTCAAGACCTACCGACTAGTGGATAGATTTAGGGGGTTGTAAACAGAGTGTCGTTTCAAGGATTTTTGGATCTTCTTCTCAATATAACGTATGCTGTGTGAAGGGGGGACATGAGTTAAAAATGTTAAAAATGTCTCCGTTAGTGCTGAGTGCTTCTTCTTTGGACAGGTGCAACTGCCCCCTATTATGGTGACTGGCCATTGTTAATTGTTCTTTCCACCTCAAAAAAATAATCTAGTTTATGATTTGATCAAGCAGGAACCTGTACTGCTCTGAAATCTTTGTCTCTAAATAATGGGTCATCTAACACGAAATTTCGGTGCAGTGAGGATAATGTACGACAAGAATTCTGGCAGGTCAAGAGGCTTTGGATTCGTCCATTTCTCAAATCAAGACGAAGCCAGGTGTGCCAGAGACGCCATGGATGGGAAGGTAACGCCATCTCCTCATGTCTGTGCATTTGGACAGGCCTAAGGAAGAGGAAAGAAACCGACTCCCTCCCTTCCATGGCAGGCGTTCCTCGGTCGGCCGTTGAGGATAAACTTTGCTTTTGACAAAGTTCGTGGCGAACCCATCGTGGTGCCAAGAATCTCTACTGCGGGGCCCTTGAGCGGGTAAAAGCCCCGCCTTAGCTCTCTGGCGGCGCCATGGTTTCATCCAAGATCTCGGTACAAATTAGACCATCGAACAAATATTTTATACTCCATATCTTGTTCAAGTGAATGAATGGGTGACTGAAATCTATCATGTGTTTTCTTCAAGGTAAGCCAGCGGATTCTATGAGAGCAGTCGGATAGTGGTCGGGCTCTGTGTTTTCTATCAGGTGGGTGGCGTTGGCAAGCTTTCTGATCCATGAAAAGTTGAAGAGCTTCGTCTTGTATGCAAATTTTGCGCCTTTTTTTTTCCTTCTGAAGGCTGTTCGGCTGGTCCTCCGCTAGGGGCTGCCATCTCCGGGCAGCCTGTGTCTCCGCCGCTCCGGTCTCTCTTGAACTCGTGCTCTCGAGAAGAAGGTGGAGGGAGATGAAAATCCAGGGATGGCCCACTTTTGATGCGTCCAATGGGCCTGCGGCGTTGGTCGCACCAGCTTCCATGTAATTTAGAGAAACGCTTTCCGACTTGCTTGATTACTCCGTTGGCCTTCTGAGCAGAGTCCCTGCATATAAGGTTCTCTCTGCCGGGGGGGGTATTCAATCGTGGGATGGTTGGATTTGCTTCGGAGCCATCTATGGATCTCAAAAGCCTCCTCTCTCTCTGTCTCTCTCTGTCTCTCTCTGTCTCTCTCTGTGTCTCTGTCTGTCTGTCTGTCTCTCTCCCCCCCTCTCTGTCTCTCTCTCTCTCTCTCTCTCTGTCTCGTAAACAGGAAGAGATGACCGCCGAAAAACGAAAGAATCAGCATGCCCCCCCCCCTACTCTGAGGTATTATCTAGATTTTAGAAGGGGCCACCGGCGGGGCGGGCCGCCCCCGCTCTTCCTCCCATCTCAGCCGGTGCAACTTCGCGAAGACGCCGACGAGAGGGGCTGTGTTGTAGGTGCAGGCCTCCGTCTGCATGTAGTTGCTCCTCTCGTCCCGGAACTCATCGTCGCCGTCAGGCCCTCCGACGAGGGCGCCGACGAGGACGTTGGGGTTGTCCTCCTGCCGCCCGTACCAGTCGTCGTAGCCCTGCGTGCAGCCGATGAAGCTCCTGGTCTCCTTGTAGGGCACCATGGAGGCACCGCGGTGGTGCACTCGCCGGGGGAAGCGGGGCCCGAAGCCGACCAGGTAGCTGAGAGCCATTGGGTTGGCGCCGAGGATGTAGTCCGCCGAGGACTTGGCGACGGAGAGGAGGTCGGAGGGCCCGGCGGCGCCGTCGGGGCAGGGCAGGGTCTGGCCGGAACGCCGGAGGGCGTCGGCATAGACAGTGAGGAGGAAGGCGGCGCCGGAGACGTACTGCATGTTGTTCCAGGGGCGTACGTAGAGGAGCCCCCCTGGGGTGCGGCGGACGTTGGTGCCGTTGTTCTTGCCGAGGCAGGCGCAGAGGTAGTGCTCCGCCTTGGATTGGAACTGCTTCAGGATCCCCTCCGCCGCCGCCCCCGCGTCCGACCGGCGTTGACCTCTCTCCATCAGTAGCTGCAGACGTGGAGTAGACGGAGATGGGCATCGTTGGATTAGGCATCCCCTCACGTGGATTCGGTGGATCACGCTCCCTCTCTATACGCCTATGAAGATATATTTATGGGTTGTCCAATGGGGTTGATGAATTGCTCTGAGTAAGTGGGTCATGCAGATCGGAGACGTCTGTATGAGCGGAACAGTTGGCGGAGGAAGGGAGGCGGTGGTGATGGCGGAAGTGCCCGTTGCGGCGGGCATACTCACCTTGGCGGCGAGGACCTGAACGCCGGCGTACTTGATGTCCCAGCTGAATTCGGTGACGGCCCATCCGGTACCCCCGAGCGCGCGCCCATTGGTCACCACGTAGTCCAAGTAGAATCCGCCACCCTCGTCTCCGGCGCCGGCAGTGGCCCTGTGCAGCCACAGAGCCGCCCAGAGCAACTCATCATTGTAGCCGCTGACCGACGGGTAATACTTTCTCGCCGCTGCGACGCTCCGGTGGTATCTCCCACGGTGCTTATCGGCGAACTCGAACAGCTGCTGGGCGTGATGCAGGAGCAGATGGGAGTAGTGCGCGTCGCGGCGGCGGAAGACGATGGAGGCGGCAGCCATGGCGGCGGCCGTCTCGCCGGCGAGGTCGGAGCCGGGATGGTCAGCGTCTATCTTGAAGGCCCGCCGGGAGGTGGTCATGTCCTCGGGGCGCTGCCAGCAGTAGTGGTCGGTGTCGCCGTCGCCCACCTCCGCCCAGAGGACCTCCGGGAGGGCGTGGGCCTTGACAAGGTAGTCGGTGCCCCACTTGATCGCCTCCAGCGCGTGGCCCAGCTGGCCGGCGCCGGCGATCTCCTCGCCGTACTCGCCCACCCCCCACGCCAGCATCGTCACCGTGAAGGCCATCGGCAGCCCGAACTTGACGTGGTCGCCGGCGTCGTAGTAGCCCCCCACCAGATCCACCTGCAACTCCTCCCCGCCACCGCCCTTAGATAGTTAGGTAGAGAGAGAAAGCCGGAGATAGAGAAAAAGCCCGAGAGCGAAAGAGAGAGAGAGAGAGAGAGGTGCGTGTTCTGTCTTGGTGCTCACGCCTTGCTCGAGGCCGTCGGAGACGGCGGAGTGGTGGCGCCACGAGACCCGCTGGTTGTGGGGGAGGCGGCCGGAGCGCTGAGCCTCGAAGTAGAGGAGGCTCTTGGTGAGGGCGTCGCCGTAGTCGAAGGCGGGGGCAGACGACGGAGGTGGCGGAGGAATTGCGGACGCTTCAGCCTGAGAGAGATTGAGCAGCAGGAGGGAGAACCCAATGGCGGCGGAGAGGGAGGTCCAAGGAGAAGAGGAGAGCGGCCGGCGGCCTCCTCCTCGCTCTCCTCTCCCCATCCCCGTTGCCTCCCCGCGCCCTCCCCAGAACGCCCACCACCGCCCTCTCCTCTCTTTGAGGGAACCGTGGAGAGAGAGAGAGAGAGAGAGGGGGGGGGGCATGTAATAAATAAATGACCAACGTGAAATGAAGAAGATGAACGGCACGGCCGTCGCGTCCGTCAACTGCCTCTTTTGGCCGACGCCGCAGCTGCGGGAAGAGAGAGAGAGAGAGAGAGAGAGAGAGAGAGAGAGAGAGAGAGAGAGGGGGGGGCCATAAAAATAAATGATGAGCAAGGCGAGATGAAGAAGAGCGGCATGACCTCCGTCCGCACCAGTCAACTGCCCGTTTTTGGCCGCGGCCGCCGCGCAGGTAACGGCCGCCAACGGAAGCAAAAGTCGATTCCGGTGCCGGACTGCCAACCGGAGAGGCCCCTGACTTGATCTTGATCTTGATGTATCCGTGCCGCCCTCCCCCGAGCCTGCCTCGGGGCGGCGGGGGGCTTCTCGGCAAGACAAAATATGGAAAGGACAAATGCGGAAGAACCCGAACCCGGGCGAGAAAGCAAAAGTTAACATCTCCAGGGGTGAAAAAGCAGAAAAGCCCCCGCCCTCTTGCCCCGTTGAGCGGAGGCCAGACCACGGCGGTCTCCGCCCCGTCGAGACCCATGTCGGTGGGTCACGTGCGCTCGGGCGGGAGCAACGTGCTGTGTCAGGCCTTCGATGCGCCGCGTGCCCCCCCCAACTCGCGGCGTCTCCGCCGACATTCGCCTCGGCGGGCCTTTGACTCTTTGCCTGTCTTAATTTCCCCAGGAAAATATTTTTTTTCCCAAATGCGAAAGCCAAGCCAACAACCATGTCCAACTCTCTTCTAAACTTGGCTATTGAATCAAGGAGGGAGAGAGAGAGAGAGAGAGAGAGAGAGAGAGAGAGAGAGAGAGAGAGAGAGAGAGAGAGAGAGAGAGAGAGAGAGAGTGAGAGAGAGAGAGAGAGAGAGAGAGAGAGAGAGAGAGAGAGAGAGAGAGTGAGAGAGAGAGAGAGAGAGAGAGAGAGAGAGAGAGAGAGAGAGAGAGAGAGAGTGAGAGAGAGAGAGAGAGAGAGAGAGAGAGAGCAAGAGAGAGAGTGTGTGTGTGTGTGAGAGAGAGAGAGAAAAGAGAGAGAGAGAGTGAGAGAGAGAGAGAGAGAGAGAGAGAGAGCAAGAGAGAGAGTGTGTGTGTGTGAGAGAGAGAGAGAGAGAAAGAGAGAGAGAGAGAGAGAGAGAGAGAAAACGCCTCCCCCCAGGTAATAATAGTAGTCGCGATGATATCAGAGAACTCATTCCAGACTTTTGACGTTTTAAAAATTCTGGTGGATTCAAAAGGCTTGTGGGGGTGTGAAGGAGTTGGAAAGCCCCACTCAATTTGGCTCTCTTGGGCGCTCCTATCGTCAGACGAAAATATTTCTGCGAAATTATAATCTCGTACATTGATGCCATCATCAGGAGCAGACCATCTTCTGTACCACTAGCTTCGGCATGCGTTGACTTGACAGCCCGCTTATGTTCAAGGACTATAGTTTATTTTCTCCATGCAAAAAAGAAAAAAAGAAGAAAAAAAAGAATTTATGCCGAAACAAAGAGCGATATTTGTAGTGCACTTTCTGCTCTGCTTACCTGCTCCCATTAGCATCGCCCGCTGTTGCGTTGACTATCCATCACGGTGTTTGGTTACGACCAGCCGATAAAAAACCGCGTCATCTCAAGAAGCAAGCACCTGTGCTAGACAATTTCGATCTCATTTGTTTGCCTCTCTGTCCGGCGATCCAGCGGAACCCAGGACGGCGAGTGTGTGCCGTTGACTAATACAGTAAAATGGATTACAATATTGGAATCGAAACGGTGTAGAGGAGGCAGCTGAATGTTTGGTTGAGATGCCATACTGGATCTCTACAAAGACTCTTCCCTGTCCACCAGCCAAGTCCGAACCACGTACACCAGAAAGCCAACACAGAAGGCGACCGACGCCAGCACCACCACGATTCTGACCCAGAGGGAGGAGACGAAGGCCTTGACCAGGAGGCTGCGCCACAGGAAGAACCATCCGATCGAGAAGGCAGATCCGATGGCGGCGCCAACGCTGACCTGGCTGATGGTGTGAAGCTTCTGGGAGACGCGCAGCCACGACTGCACGGTTCACACAAGTCAACGTCACCAGCCCATCAGAATGAGAAGCTAGATACTCTGATTTTGTGTGGAGGGAGGTCATCAAAGCCTGCAGGCAAGGAACATGCGGAGGATGCGAAACGTAAAACATGCCAATAAGGTAGATAATGTGGGAGGTCAACCCGATTCATAGCCGATTGAGCTGTCATGGGGCGGATTCACAAAGCATGAAAAGAAATCCGGGGAGCATATGATTCTTACAAGGTACACAGCGCAAGCCAGGGTGAGCATGCCAAGGCTCAATGTGAAGACATTGGTTCCCCACGAGTCAACCACTGCCGCAAGAGAGACAAAGGCGAGTCAAACCCCAGAAATTGACGGAGAACGAGATCAGCGAATCAGCCCAAGGCTGAAACTACCATAACCGGCATGATTCAACAATCACTTGAATTTTTTTTTAATTTTTTTTTGGGAATAAGACTCATTCGGAAGTTTGTTAGTGTGCGCAGAATCATTCAATACGAAGCAGAAAAGTTAAATGCTCGTATTGTCTTCTCACCTCAATCGATTACAATCATGAAGGTGCAGACTGCATGGCATCTTGACGAGAAAATGGCATGCATGTTGTCTAAAGGGCACGAATAAACGGGCCTCAAGACAGCCAGAACATGCCCGCCTCCAAGGGTGCATAAAATCAACAAAAATCACGGAACTATGCTTAGTATTACATCGTTTTGTCGAATATGCTGCATCGCATCCTTTAGGGGGCAGTAGAAATAGACCCAATGAGACACATGTGAGGCTGCATAAGATAGCAGCGACTTCGCTCCTATGAATAGAAGTTACGAGGATGCATTAGATTCTTTACTATCCGCACATTCAAAATTTGCGCCATTTGTAGACCTTCATACATAGCCGATGTTGACCAAAAGCACCAAACGCTCAGAATCATTACCGAAATAGTTATGCAGCATGCCACAGATAAATCAAGGTAACCATAATGTGATTGCAAAACGAAAGTCTGATGGAACTTACGTGAAATCACTACGTAAGACGCAGCATAGAAGATGGACTGTGCATGTGAGGACGGCATTCCAGGGTCAGATCTCAACGAAGGATTAGGTCTTTGATGATTGAATATCTGCTTCAGCTGATTTGATAGCAGTGCATTAATCACTGACCCCATCGCCACCCACATGGCTTCGGCATCATGCCTCCATAAAATCACTATGCCAAAAAGGGCTGCTACAATCCATTTGCTCTGATATGAATGGAATAAAAAATTCAATCAGGTGGTCGTAAAGGCATCAAGAAACAGAAAATTTACAGCAATTTATTATGGGGGAGTGTCAGAGTGCCCCATAATGCATTCAACCCTTGTATGATCACTAAATAATTGGTGACCATGAAAACTGAATGCCCAAACTTTATAACAACAATGATGAACAGAGCACGTGAATTATATAATTGGGATATTTTTGGGGAACTCTCTGATTAAATTTCTCCACCTCGCACTTCAATTAAGAGCCCAGAAACAATGCAATGATCAAATAATATTTGCCATAGGAACAAGACTCTCCTGACTGATATGAATAAATGTGAAACATATTTGGTATTCAGCCGTAGATCATCTTCTGTCTCCTTCCCTAATCAGAGATTTTCCAGTAGCAAAAACAGATGGCACGGATTCACAGACGAGGGTTAATCTAGGATGGATATAAAGCTCAAAGCGGAAATGAAGAGATAAAATCTGCATGAAGATTCACAGATGTTGCCATTGACATGTGCGTTCACGTGGGACAATGTGTTCAACCATTTTGGGTATGAATTCCTGACAAGATGTGCAAGAGTGCTTATATTATAATTTTCAATGCAAACTTCTTCAATGAATGGAATTCAATGTATGTTATATTTTAATCGAATTCAATGGAATTCAATGCAAGAGAGCTTATATTATAATGTATGTGCGTGAGGGCTAATAATATTTATATATGAGTAAAGCCCGAAACAGGCTGTGAACGTCGACTAGCCTTTGCCGTTCTGATATTTTCACAGCTTTTAGCCAAATAACCAGCAAGATGCTAGAAAATTCTACAATATCCACAATTGATCAAGAACCTAATGCTTGAGTTCGAAGGGACTATAGGACACCGTGAACGGAGCGTGATCATCAAAGCTGCAAGCACCGTTCCGGTGCTTCTCTGAAAAAAAGAGAGAGAAGGATCCTAAATCGAATTGGACACAAAGAAGTTCATGAATTCTGGCTAATTCTCCCTATGACGCGAACTGAGACTAGAGCGGTTTAGATGAAGAAATCCGCCCCTACGTCTGAAAAAAAGAGTATCTAAGCGGGTTCCCCTAAACTTGCTCAACAATAACCAAAGCTTAAGACGGGTCTTGAGTTGGGAGGGAAACCAACGAATACGAGGAAGGCACACAAGATCGGAGGTCAGCACACCAGTTTGTTGAGCGTGGATTCCAGCCCCTCAGACGATACGTCCAAATCAAACTTCAGGGACCCATTTCTGAGAACAATAGCCTCCTCTTTCCTCGCCCGGCCGCCGACTTCATCACCTCCATCAAGGGTGCTGCCTCCAAGCGTGTCTGGAACTCTGACCATCTCCGTCATTTTGGTGCTTCTGGGTTCGGGCAAAGCCGCCCTCAAGACTACAGGGCTCCGAGAGATCGATCCCCAGTATCCAGCCCCGCCGATTGCCGAAGCTGGCTTCCGCGGGCTTAAGAGCTCCCGAACAGAGATGGGTTTCAGAGATCTAAGCGGAGAAGAGGGGAGGACAGATGGGATTTTGGGCGCAGCTGCGGAGGGGGGCTGATGGGCTGCCATGCGGGGGGTGGCGCCGGAGACGGTGAGGGAGGAAGATGGCGGAGGAGTCGGAAGGAGAGGCCAGAAAATTGGAGGCCGTCACCTCTGGGCCCTTCATGGTTCATGGATTACCCATGAAGGTTGTGGCTGTGGGGAGCGCAGTCCTCTCCCTGGTTCTCCATTTGTTTCTGGCGCCGGTTTCTTCTCGCAACCTTCGCGAACTGCACAGGAAGGGCACTCGACTTGATGGGACTTGACACGAAGCTGGTAAAAAATGTTGCCCTCTCCTTCAATCTAGTCTCTGTCTTGACAGCCATTTTTATGCCTGAAATGTACCTAAATATCCTTCACTACCTCCTTTTGGAATAATTTACATTTTTTGGGGGGGCCCATGATATACATTTGCGGGGAAAAACAAAAAAATCAGCAGGAAATAAACCACAGAAATCCAGGGGGAGAATAAGAAAAATGGCTGACCAATTCAATCTCATCTCCGTAAGAAAATCGATTTCACAGTTTCATATTTTAGGAGGCGATTGGATTCTGAAAATTCCAGGAGATTACACAGAATTCAAATACAGTTTTAGTTGACATTGATTTACATATTTCCGAATTCATTTTATTTCTGAAAAGAAATTCAACTAATTTTTTAAAATGTGTTATGCAACCTGATAAATCAAGTAATCTCTGAAATAGGGGTGCCTTTGGGAGAGCGGACCCATGGCTGTCGTCAGCTCGTGCCGTAAGGTGTTGGAATGATGGTGTTTTTCCAAAGTCAAACTTTGTTGTTCAGCGTCTTGAAGTGACCAATCCTTTAGAGGGTATTGTTAAAACATTTTCAAGCCTTAATAAATTCACTGAAATGCAAAGTCATCGATAGACAAAATATTCAGACTGAAACCATCTTTGAAGACTAGTAAACTTACACTAGACCACATAATGTAAGTAACATATTTATAAAGTTGGGATTGATCAATATAAATTCCAACTCCCAAATTTATCTCTTTGATTGTCAAATATTTCTATTAAAAAAATACAGAATTTATTTTGGATTTTATGAAATAGAAAACATGAAAAAAAGTCTTCAAATAGTATCAGTAAATTAAATACTACCCCACCTAACTGATTTATGATCATCTTGCTTATGATTGAATATTTTACTTAATTTGATTCTTAGACATATGTTTTGTGTCCATTGAAGAGGAGATATTATTGGTGTTACGAGATTAAGTTTTTTTTTTTTCTGATGATGGCATAATGTATGGAAATTTTTTTCTGATAAAATTCATAATGGTAGAATTATATATTAAGATGAGGCAAATTGATGATTATTAAGTATCAAATCTAGGACACTATTTCTCAAGGGTAACTTGAAATGAGTAAACTAATTTTACAAGCAAATTTGTGTTAGACTCATGCACATGCCTATGTTTGAAGCAAAGATAATAGAAATAAGATCATGAAACAATCAATGACATATAGAATTCTAAAAATTCCATTTATTATAATTTATTCAACTTTGATAAATAATTATGGTACTAAAATTTTAGGTGTGAATGTGACTGATCTATTGGATTTTAATAAGTAAATATTAGATCCAGAAGATGGGTTGAATTAATCAGATTCTAATTGTTCAACTCGAGTTAACTATTCTTCATATCTTTATCTTTATCTTAATCTTAGGGATTATAGGAATCTAAATCTAAATTACCACAAAACTTTTAAAGTCTCTTGGCTAGTCCACTCTCTATAGATGCTCTCTATGGATGCCTTTGCTTTTCAGTTCGATTAGATCAATTATCTACTAATCACAATAATTAATTAACAAATTCTCCTCCCATAGAAATTTTCATTGAACTTTTCTACTAGATTCATATCTATAGTTGTCCATAAACTAATTTAGGATTTAAATTAGATTGATTCATTAAAAAAAAAGGTAATCACAAGTTTACCAACAAAGATAAGGGAAGATTTTCATTATGGGCATTTTTTTGGCTTTGACTTGAAGTATGTCAGAAAATTTGATGAAGTAGACAGTGCATTGCAGCATGATCTTCTTGCCATCTTCTAATTAGAATATTGTGAGAATTTTGAAGGCATTCTCACTTCAATGAAGCTAAGAAAGATCTTGTAGAACATGGTTTTCATCCCTTGACTCATTGAGTTCCATTGTATGACCTGACTAGAAATACTGCTCAAATCTCAAGAAAAAAACTTTAAGAAATATCAAAAAAACTTAGAGGAGTAAGACATGATCAGTCTTAACTAATTAGCCATTTAAGAGGTATTGAGTTTCTAGATAAATCTTGTTCAAAAATTTCCCCTAATTATGGTCTCTAAACATTTAAATTATAGATTATTCAAAAATTTAAATGACATATGTACCATTACATAGCACTATTAAGCACCAACACATGTGCTTGAAACTTATTATTTTGGACAAGTCAAATAATATGTCTTATAAAATAGTGCTAATTATCAATCATAACTAACCCAAATTGCCATAGACAAAATTACAATAATCAAGCAAACTCATTTAGTCATGATCTAAATATGAAAAATCACAATTTCGATGGTATAGAGTATTTAAATAAATTTTAAATTAATATTTTTTGATACTCAGAAAATCTTGAATGGCACTTTACATTGTACAAATTTGATCAATTAATTTGTTCTCAAAACCATTCAAACATAACAACCAACAAATAAAATTTGATATTTTAATTCAAGTTGTGTTTTTATCATCAAGATAACATACTTTTTCCAATAGCATCATGGACCATTGTCTAGGCATTTCAAGTAATTGTTGGATGACCCAATACATGGCATAAAAAAGACATTCCAACCTGCAATACATGCTAAGGAAAAGAGGAGAAAGAACACAAGAGATTGAATGAGGATGAGAAATTGAATACCAAAAGAAGATCATGAGGTAGTGGCAAACACTAAAGTCTGTTCGCCCAAAGGTTTGTAGAAAACTATTAGTTGTGAATGATTTGATATATATGTTACTTCCATATTGAGGTGGTAAAACATATGTTTCTGAGTTGTTTCATTACATTCCAAAGATAAATCAAGATAATATTTCACATCATATCAATCATGGAAGTTAAAATATATATTTCTTATTTTATTATCAGAATTATTCAACAATAGATGATATGAAATGATGGAAAAAGATTTTTGAAGCCAATGGTTCAATCATCATAAAATAGAAAAATAGATTTCTAGCTGCAGAGTATAACAAGGTAAAATGTAGAAAAAAACAGAAGATAGAATGTAGAAATATATTTTCTTCCCCTAATAAGTTATTTTGAAGGTTGGCATGTAGAATCACCATTAGATACTGGTTGTCAATTGAAGGTTATCAATGTAGTGTATGTTTTCTATTTACGAAAATAACTGGTCATATTTTTTTGGTATATTGTGGTGAATCTTAAGATAAATAAATGCCTAGGGGCAAGTTTCTTTCAATTAGAGAAGAATGATGAGGGCATTAATTCAAAAATTGAGAGAGGTGAAGTTTTTCTGACCCAAGTCACCTAAAAAAATTAGTAGAGTAGATTATAAAATAAATCTCAGCCTCATCCTTATGAATGTCCCTCCACATACTGCATCAATGATATCTTTATGCTGGTTAGAAATATCATCCTAAAACACACAATTCAATAACTACTTGGTAATTCCATGATTGGGGCATCTCCTTTGAAGTTTCTTGAATCTTTCCTAAGATTCATGAAATATTACTCCTAATTTTTTAGTGAATTAGAGAATTGCCTTACTCATGACATGAGTTTAACCTACAAGATAGAATTTCCTAAAGATTTTTTTCCTCTACTCACAAGGTAAACATGCGATCCAATCTCTAGATAGGGATCAATGGTCATAGTCACAAATTGGTCACAGATTGTGGCCTGAATGTGACTTAAAATCCAATCACAATCATAGTCTAGTCAAGGGCTATGACCTTGCCCTGACCTATGTCCAGTAAAATTATTATATTATTATCTGATTAATTAAAATTATCTAAGATTATCACATAAACTACGAAAATATTAATATATCATAATTTTATGAAATATTTAAAAATAATTGATTAAAATAATATAAATAATGTATAAGTAAGTAAATGAGATACTTTATGATAAGATATCATCTTGACTGTTCATTGGATGAACTCAAGTGAAAGAAAGGTGTGGGTTGTATATCTGATGACAGAAGTTACAATAAAATTAAATATTTAATTGTAATACATTTGAAGTATAAATAATTTAAAATATCTAAAATAATCACTAAAATTTTAACATTTTAAATAATTAGGTGAGGAGGAAGAGGTAGAGGAGAAAGAGGGAGAGAAAGAGAGAGAGGGAGGGAGTGAACTGTAACCTGGACGAGTGAGAGAGGGAGAGTCAGAGGCAAAAACAAAGAGTGAGGACCTAGGAGGAGGGAAATGAGTGGGAGAGATAAGGCCCAGAATGACCCAAAAGGCAGCTATATCTCGCCCCTGACGTTGCATAGCTCTCAAAAACAGCACATCTAAGATAGGGAGCGTATGCACTAGAAAGTCGTCCCTACATAAGAAATGGAACCCCATAAATATTAGCCTTGATAATTTTCAAAAAACCCACCAAATAACCATGGGATTACCATTATCCATACAAGAGAGTAAGTATGAAGAAGTCATAGCTGCACTTTCCAGATTTATAAACCGAATATCTTTGTATACTCTACTTCGGTTTCTATTTATATTGTCCTCATTCACCTTCCAAAATGTAGTGCCATCATTGTCTTTAAGCTACCTAACTTCTTTTATTTTATTTTATTCTCATTATCTATGGTTTTTATGTGGTACTATTTTTGCTTGCTTTTCAAACTGACTTTTTTCTAGTATTTCTGTGCAGAAATTTTTGAAAAAAAAATTCATTCAATGCGAGTGCTTGACATGATATACCATTCCTGGCTAATATATTTAATTTTTTTGAAAAAAATTTACATTTTTATCAAGCGCCTTTTTGATGTATTCACTCTAGATGATGTTGATTATGCCTTCCAGAATCCCAATGTGACTAGTGTGAAATACTCTCAGAATTTTCATCTAACTGGTTGGTATTTTTGTAGTCATTTAGCTTCAATCACACCCATCATCGATCATCGGTCTTTAGTCCCCTTACTCTCTTTCAATCACAATTCCTAACAGTGAAGGAATTGTCATTACACCTTATGTAGCTGGGCATCTTCTAGGAGGTACTTTCTTGAAAATATCAAAAGATGGTGACGATGTCATTTATGCTGCTGACTATAACCACTGTAAGGAAAGGTATCTTTTTTTTCAATGATGCTTCTCTCATTTTTTGCCATATTTACGTTACCCATGTGAGGTTTTGCAAAATGCACTTGAATGTTGATCCACAGTAATTTGCCTGTGATTATAGAATGAATTTGACTCTTTCTTTAATATGAAAACATTTCTTTAAAATTATATGTCAGCACTCCCACTCCCATGTGTTTTACTGAGTTGTGTTGAGACAAGACAGTAAAATTTTATTGACGCTTCCAAAAGTTGCCACTTGATTATTTAGACAAGCTCTGGTGCTTGTCATTTCAGGATGCTAATTAACTGTCACATGTTTTGATATGCACCCTAATGGAACTGTTCTTGAATCTTTTGTGAGGCCAGCTGTTCTGATAACAAATATTTACAATGCTTTAAAAAGAGCAAGAATTTATTGGTAGTTATACATTATGTAAAGGCCTATTATAATCGAGTTTCTGCTGCTAGTCAATTAAAATCTCAGACTTCACAATTCCTTCTTGGAATTATATGAGGTGCTCTTCTGATTTGGTTTGATTCAGTTTCTTATAAAGAAGTAACTACATCATTCAACAAATATTTCATGCTAATTATATATTTCAGTATGGTAAAACATGCTTCTAGCCAAAATCTTGACCAGAAACTGGCTATCAGTACCATTTATTTCAATGTTAACACCTATTTCTAGCTGAAATTTGGGAAGGGATCAAACTCTCTCATAGGAAGCATCTTTTGCCTTCCATTTGAGAATATTGCATTCACATTTTATCTTTTAGCTACATGAAACAAAGTCTTCATTCATTTAATTAGTTCTATCTTAGATGCAGTGGTCTATCTGTTAGTGTGCACTCTATTTCCTTTCAGATTTAATATTAAAGGCTCTAAGATCTGAAGGGAATGCATTGATTCCGGTTGATACAGCTGGACGAGGATTCTAACTTATTTTGATTTTAGAACAGGTCAGTAAGCATGTGGATGTAATTTTTATTTTTGTAATACATTCATGGCAAGGATCTTAATTTAGAGAAATTTTCAGTACTAGACTCTGCATCATCTTTCATTTCCAATCTATTTTCTGAAAAATGTTGCCCCAAGTACGATTGGTTATATCAAAAGTGTCCTTGAGGAGATGAACAATGCAATAACAAAGTCCTTTGAGCATATTGGGGTAATATTTTTCTTTTCAAGTTAAGTATTTCTTTAAACCTAAACCATATTTTGGTGACAATGTAGGTTTTCTTTGTTAGAGAATCTCATCTATTTCTTGCTTACATTGCATTTTTGGGCAGGCTGCCTTTAAAACTTTTGTATTTTGGGTGTTTTGTTGGAAACTTACTATCTAGTAATCTAAGACTATTTTCCTAAGTAGTTGATGATCACATTGAATAGGATATGCTTCCATCTCCATGGTCAAGTTCATCAATATTTGCATTGAAATCATTATGATAAAGATTGGCCCACATCAACTTTGCTAAGTTAGGATTGTTGATGCCTTTGGACATAGATTTTGATATTACAAAATGTATGAGAAAATATATAAATGATTGATATAGTTCACGAGATTATGATTTATAGATTTCATTACTCATCTTGTGACATTATGACTAATCTTGAGATTAAGAAAAATGATGAAGAGGTGAAGTGTCACACATAGATAAATATTTGTTGGAAAACAAATATTTAATAGTCATGTGCATCATTAAAAGAAAAAGAAAAAAGTTCAAAATATCAAAAGAGCTCTCATGAGTCTCGAATCAGAAATCTGGATGGTGACACATCAGCTTCTTACGTGGAGAAAACGACTAGCTTAATGTTCAAATCTGAAAACAAAGTCAACAAAAAAGTGGTTCTTCTACGAGAGACACATCTAGCATTCAGGAAGAAAATCTGAAATTTCTAAAATACCAATTCACCCCCCCCCTCTTGGTATTTTGTCTAGCCTCTAAATCGTTCAATTTATATCAGAGCTAACCTTGATTTATAGATATTTACACATCTCAAGGAGTAGATCTTATGGTTAGTGAAAGCATCAAATTTTCAAACCCTAGACCACCTATGTTTGATGAAATTAATTATGCTTTTTAGAAAACTAGAGTTAGAATCTATGCTACAAGTCAAAGATCAAAAATTTGGAAAATGATCAAAAGATCAGAAAAATTGATGATGAATCTATAGAAGAATAGAACTCCACACTAAATACAAAGGCCATGAATATTTTACTAAGTGCTATTCATATTTTGAGTTTGACTGTGTGCAAAGTTGTGAGATAGTCAAAGAAATATAGGGGCAAGCTCGAAATGACATATGAAGGGACTTCACAGGTAAAAGAAACCAAAATTGACATTTTGGTGAGCAGGTATGAATTATTTCAAATGAAAAAAGGTGAATCTATTTATAACTATGTCAAAAGATTTGATGAAATTATTAATGTGATGAAAAATCTTAGAAAAATGAGATTGCCTTATTAACTAAGAGGTTAAATGTGTTGTGGAAAAGGAAGAAGAATTTCAGGCACATAAAAGATGTGAATATGCAATTTGAAAGTGTTGACCTATGTTTTGAATATAAAAAACCAGGTCACTTCAAAGTCGACTACCTAATGTTGAAATCAAGAAAGAAAAAGAAGGCAATGATGGCAACGTGGAGTGATAGTGAGTCAAGTGCTAACGAAGAAAGAAAAAGTTAAGACAACATATGTCTAATGGCAAAGACATCAAAGGTATATGATTCTGATTCTTCTTTTTCACAAGAAGATTTTGATGAACTTATGTATGTTGTTGATAGTTTAAAAAGAAAATTGAAAATAGAAAAAACTAAGAATCAAATGTTTTAGAAGTCAATTAAAATGCATGAGAAAAAAGGAAAGTATCAGACAAAAATTATTGACAGATTATCCATCGAAAATGAGTAGCTTTTCAAGAAACTGAATATCTCTAATGAAAACTATAATGACACTTGCTCTGATACATCTTTTAGTTGCAGATCAACATAGGGTATAGATTATACACCCCACGAAAACACAATTAATGAAAATACCTAGGAGCCAAAGATCCTTATTTGCTTTACCTGTTTCAGTACTTGATTATGTTATGCATGATAAAATGATTTCTGATTTAAATATAGAAAATTAAATGCTTAAAAATCAGAATAGTATACTATACACTAAGATTGAACAGGTCAAAGAAAATGATATTAAGCTAGAAAAGAGATTTACTGATTTGAAATCCTTTTATGATAAATTATGTGGAAGTTAGAGAGCATTGAATATGCTGCTCGAAAGTCAGAAAAAGTTATTAAAGAAGGAAGGATTATAATTTAATTCTCATCATAATAAATCCTATATTAAATCTGAAAATAGGTCTAAAATATAATATATTTGGGTGCCTAAGGATAGTATAGTTAAACCCAAAGTAATTTGGGTTCCCAAACTAAAAATTAATTATGTTTTCAAGGAGATCTCTGGTGGACCACTTCATGGTGGTACTTAAATGGTGGGTGTTCAAGACATATGATGGGAGATCAAAAATGGCTCTTCACATTCAATCCAATAGATGGAGGAGAAGTAACTTTGGGGATGATAAAAAGGGAAGTATATAAGGGTATGAGAATATTACTTTAAATAATCAGTCTTTAATTAAGAATGTTTTACTTGTTGATGGTTTAAAATATAATTTGATTAGCATTAGTCAATTATGTGACAATGACATGGAAGTTAGGTTTAAAAAGAATAGATGTTTAATCATGGATGATAAAAATAATGAAATTTTACTTGCTAGTGACAGAGTCAAAGATGTTTATGTGATAGATTTTGATAATTTGATTAAATCTAATGTCTGTCTTGTTGTTGAAAAGGATGAAGAACAGATGGATCTTTGACATAGAAAAGTTGGTCACATAAATGTTTGAACCATTCATAAACTATCAAAATTAAGATTGGTTAGAGGACTTTCGAAATTATCAAACATAGAAAACTTTATATGTGAGAGCTATATCAAAGGAAAACAAACAAAGGAACCCATCAAAACAAAAGAATACATCTCATCATCACGACCCTTGGACTTGATTCATTTAGATCTATTCAGTCCAAGTAAAACTGCTAGCTTAGTTAAAAGGTATTATGACTTAGTTATTGTTGATGATTATACACGATTTACTTGGGTATTTTTCTTAGTTTGCAAAGAAAATATAAAATGATCTAAGCATAAATATTAGGAAAATTCGAAGTGATCATGGAGGTGAATTTCAAAATGTTTCATTTTCCAATTTTTGTGATAAATTAAGAATATCTCATAATTTTTCAACACTTAGAACACCTCAATAGAATGGTGTCGTTGAAAGGAAAAATAGGATATTACTTGACTGATCTAAAACCATGTTGGCTGATAATGATCTTCCAAAATATTTTTGGGCTGAAGTTATTACTACATGTTATGTTATTAATAGACCATTAATTAGATCAAAATTAAAAAAAACTTCGTATGAACTTTTGAGAAATAAAAAGCCTAATATGAGTTATTTTAAACCATTTTGCTGCAAATGTTTTATTTTGAACAATGATAAAGATGACTTATAAAAATTTGATCAACAAAGTGATGAAAGAAAATTTCTAAGATATTCTAAAAATTCTAAAGTATATGAATATACAATAAAAGAACATTAGTTGTTGAAAAATTTATTCATGTAAAATTTGTATAATAAATACAGGTTCAGAAAAGTGTGCATTTAGAAACTGACTATGTTGACACAAGCTCTGACAACAATAAACAGACAGAAGACGAAGAAGAAGAATTACCTCATTTAGAGCCAAATCTTAGAGCCTGGAAATATGTTAAGAGTCATCTAAAAGAAAATATTTTAGGTAATTTGAATGAAAAAGTAAGAACTAGATCAACATTAAGAGAACAAACTCATATTGCATTTACTTCTCAAATTGAACCAAAAACTATTAATGATGCTTTGATTGATTCCGATTGGATTATTACTATGCAGGAAGAACTTGGACAATTTGATAGAAATAATGTCTAGTATTTAATTCCTCGACCTGAACATCAAAATGATATAGGAACAAAATGAGTATTTAAAAACATAAATGAACAAAGAAAGGTAATAAGGAACAAAGTAAGATTAGTTGCTAAATGTTATGTTCAAGAAGAAGGAATAAATTACGAATAAACTTATGCTTCTATTGCTAGACTTGATGCTATTAGAATCTTATTATCTTTTGCATGTGCTCATAATTTTAAATTATATCAGGTGGATGTTAAAAGTGCCTTTTTGAATGGCCTTATCAAAGAAAAAGTTTATGTTGAATAGCCCTCTGGTTTTAAAAACTGAATTTCTTGATCATGTTTTTAGATTGAAGAAAGCTTTATATGATTTGAAACAAACTCCACGAGCTTGGTATAAAAAATTGAGTTCATTTCTTTCAGAAAATAATTTTCAAAGAGGAAACGTTGATACAACTTTATTCATCAAAAAGGTTGATATACATGTGCTGATTGTTCAAAGATATGTTGATGATATTATTTTGGTGCAAGCAATGTATCTCTATGTAATGAATTTTTATTCTTGATGCAAACTGAATTTGAAATGAGTATGATGAGAAAACTAAAGTTCTTTCTTGACTTGTAAATCAAACAATTAGGAAATAGAATTTTTATATCTCAAGAAAAATATACGAAGAAGTTACTTAGAAAATTCAATATGAATGATCTAAAATCCAAAGAAACTCCAATGAGAACGAATGTCAAATTAGACATAGATGAAAAAGGAAAAGAAATTGATAGAAAATTATATAGAAAAATAATCAGATCCTTATTATATTTGACAACAAGTAGACCTGACATTTTATTTAGTGTTTATCTTTGTGTAAGGTTTCAAAGTAATCCCAAAGAGTCACATCTCATGGCTCTTAAAAGAATATTTAGATATTTGATTGATACAACAACTCTAGATATATGGTATCCAAAGAATCAAAACACAAACCTTCTAGGATATTGTGATTCTGATTTTGTAGAATATAAAATTGATAGAAAAAGTACTAGTGGGTCATGCTTATTTTTAAATGGTTGTTTGATTTCTTGGAGTTCAAAGAAATAAAATTCTATTGTATTATCCACTATAGAGGCTGAGTATGTATTTGCTAGAAATTGCTGTACACAAATACTTTGAGTTAAATATCAATTAGAGGACCATGGAGTCAAACTTGAGAAAATATCCATGTATTGTGATAACACAAGTGTTATCAATCTAGCCAAAAATCTTACC
This sequence comes from Spirodela polyrhiza, assembly GCA_024713555.1. Taxonomy (NCBI): domain Eukaryota; kingdom Viridiplantae; phylum Streptophyta; class Magnoliopsida; order Alismatales; family Araceae; genus Spirodela; species Spirodela polyrhiza. The sequence goes on along the minus strand of CM046548.1, from coordinate 3,632,031 downwards.
ATACATTCTCGAACCAAACATATAAAAGTTAGATATCATTTCATTTATGATCACATACAAAAAGGGGATATAGAACCATGCTTTATTCATATATTAAAACAGTTAGCTGATATCTTTACAAAAACCTCTTTCTGAAGATAGATTTAATTCGATTATTTGTGAACTTGGTATGTGCAAATTGACTAATATTTCTGTCTAAGATTTGTTGTGATTATTATTCTATGTCTAATATGTACCTCGTATGTGTAGATGTTTATATTGACACGCTCTTTGTCATGTAAATTTTAAGTGTTATTGAGAGATTTTCTTATTAAGGACATGAACAACAAATTCTATGTTGTTACATACCTTAAAAGATCTTATATTATGTCTATGTCCCTCTTCTTCTATCAAAAGGTCACGTTTCACTGTTCACAAACTTTACCTTCTTGAATCATTTTCACCATCTGGTGACCTCTGATTCCTCAAGCTCACAAGATTCCAAGCTCCGGTTCGCATCATATTAAGTCGACTTGTAAATCAACACAAGATATCATCCTATGCATTGCACTGCATTTGCATCTCTTTTCAATCAACAATCTTTTGAAACCCTAAATTCACTATGATTGATACCTAATGCTCTACCCTTTTTGTTCCTTCTTTAAAAACTTATCGTCGTCCAAGAATCTCTAAGAAAGATAAAAGGAAATATGTTATTATTGATTCATCTCCTGAAAAGATTCCCCCATTATCTCCAACAACTGACTAATTGCCTACTCCCTTTTTGACCCCTCCATCTGGTTCTCATGTTAAACTTACTCATCTATCCCTCCATCCCCAATGATGATTGATGATCAAGTTGTAGCAGTCATACAAAAACTATCTATGGATGTCAGTGCCTTGATTCTAACTTCCTTTGAATCCACAAACATAGAACCTTTTGTTTTGACAACTACCGATGATTTACCTGCTCATAGTCCAAAACCTTCTGAACCATTCCAGCCCATGAAAAAGATTAAATCTGTATATCAAAAGCCCTCTATTGTGCATAAATCTAAACTTGCAAAAGAACTTACATTAAAGGAACTTAAAGCCAAGAAATAAAGTTCTAAAAGACCTAGAAAAAGTGTTGAACCTCGATATACGTTTGATGCATCTCCTCAGTATCATTCTCTATTCTTTCTTACTATAACACATGAAGAAAAATTTCAGAAAAATTTCAAAGACTGTAAAGTCCTATGCTGCAAATTTCTTGATCTCAAATTCTTTAAATCGTAGCAAATTCATATGAAAAAGTATTTTGATGCCTTTGAAATTTTTCATCTAATTTTTCAACCAGTTAAAAACTATCATAATCTTATTCGCATGTTCTATAACAATGCTTTTATCACTTTTGTTGGACTGACAACTTATGTCAGAGGAACATTCATTGATTTAACTTCTGAAATTTTAAATGTAATCCTTGATATTCCCACTGGACCTCTCTTGGCCGTAAGTAAGCAAACAATTTTTGAATTTTTGATCACATTAAGTAGAATGAAGAATGTCTCTATCAACGCTACAAAAGCATTTCATCTACTATTGTTTCATAGAGTCATTCATTTTCTTATTAGTCATCTCTTTTGGCATAGGAGTGGTGCACATGATAGGTTGTTTGAGAAATCAATATTTATTCTATCCTGCATTATTCATGGCATTCTATTTGATTTCGGAGATTTGTTCTTAGAATAGATGAAAATAGTCTTGAAGTATGACCCCATTCTTCCACTTGGCTATGTCATCACCCGTGTCCTCAAGTACTATAATATAGATCTATTTGCGGAAGAATTTATTAGTAGCATATCACATGACATTATTGACAATTCCACTCTTCATTGAATGAATTATTCATGCAATGATGGTCAGTAGCTTTATCGTCCATCTTCTTCTCATACATCATCTCGTGCTTTCACTTTCCTTAAGATCCTTCCCATTGTTGAGAAATTCAACAAAAGTGTGGAACAAGTAGAACAATACCTTGATATGATGTAAGAACGACTTTGAGACCTTGAAGATAATATTTCAGAGATTCACTCGCACTTTTCTTGATTTTTTGATCGAGCACAAACTCTATTTTTTATATTTCTCCCGATTGTTTATGATTTGACTTTTTGATCTTACAAAAAGGGGGAGAAAGATTGAGAAACTTTAAAAACTTTTATGAGTGCACAAACTCAGGGGAAACACTTATTTAAGGGGAGCAAAGATGTATTTCATGTAAGTCTATTTTTATTACTTGAACCTCTATGAATGAATTGTGTGAATAGATATGAATGTTCAATCTTGAATGTTTTGTCTACGTATTACTTTGACACATGTGTTGACATATGATGATTGACAAATATTATTGTCAAAACTTTAATTATTATGTACGTGAACCCATTGTTATAATATTTGTGCACATAGTTATACTAATATATATATATATTTTCTCTAGATGGTTTTATAAGTATCAAAAAGGGGGAGACTATTGAGGCCCTTAGGCATAGATTTTGATATTACAAAATGTATGAGAAAATATATACATAATTGATATAGTTCACGAGATTATAATTTATAAATTTCATTATTCATCTTGTGACATTATGACTAACCTTAAGATTAAGAGAAATGATGAAGATGTGAAGTGCCACACATGGATAAATATTTTTTGGAAAACAAATATTTAATAGTCATGTGCATCATCAGAAGAAAAGGAAAAAGGTTTGAAATATCAAAAGAGCTCTCATGAGTCTCAAACCAGAAATCTGGACGATGACATGTCAGCTTCTTACGTGAAGAAAATGACCAGCTTAACGTTTGAATTTGAAAACAAAATCAACAAGAAAGTGGTTCATCTACAAGAGAAAAATCTTTATTTTGAATTTCAAATCAAACGGATCAGAGAATAGAAAGATATTGAATTCACAATGGACAGAGGTTGTTGCCACACATTTCGGAAAACGATAAGTATTCAAACTGACCTTTCAACTTTGTTTCTCGAGTAAATTACAGAAACTCATTGGAAGATGATGCCCTATAAGTAGAGGAAGAAAAAGAGATCAAAAACAACGATTCTACTTTGATCTACAACGAGCTATCTCTCTCCTGATCAAGATTTGTTATTGTTGAGTATCAATTGTGAGCATATTACTTCATATTTCTTTAATCAATGATTGGTGATAAAAAAATGAGTTTGAATATCTCGATGAGGCTCTCCATCAGGCCCTAAGGTAACTGGGTAGTAAATGAAGAGTGAGTTTGGGCAAAGGCATGAGGTGCTCTAAGCTCTATTTGACCCGGAAGGGACTAGATCTCTGCGAAGGTCGAACTTGAGGTATTGGGCAGTTGATCCCGTTAAAATCAGTGTGTATTTCTGAGGGAAATAGTAGAATACCAATAAGAAAGATTCTTAAGGATTGGAAGTAGCTAGGTGAGGGGCAAACTAGTATAAAAAGATCTTGTCTCGTAGTGAGATCCCCCCGGAAGAGAGATAAAGTTATCCTATGTATAGCTAATCACGTAGAGTTGTGTTAACACGTGTGTTGACACATCTAGCATTTGGGAAGAAAATCTGAGATTTCTAAAATACCAATTCACCACCCCTCTAGGTATTTTATCTAGCCTTTAAATCTTTCAAGGACAATTAGAAATATTACTATAATCTCTCAAGTTGTAACTAACAACAATTGTGGGCAAAACAAGTTGTTTTTTCTAGACCTAAAATTCCCAAATATCCTAGCTAATGATAGTTCTTTTGTGGAAACATATCTGAAGGTCATCTAGTCCACAAAATTCACGTGGTTTTTGCTTTCCCATTGATAAGTGGGCACTAGTTTTCTAGTAGAAATGTATTTGAAGGTCATTTAATGCAATATATTTCACTTGGTTCTTAGCACAATATGATGCCTTTTTTTTATTTTTTTTCTATTTTGACCCAGAATATCTCTTATGATACTTTTGGATAATCACTTCAGTACGCTCCACATGAATGTATCATAGACATTATTCAAATGCTTGATCAAGGGGAGGGGGGCTTGATGAATGGTTGATTATTTTTTGTGTAATGACTTAAGATATACACTTGTTAGCTTTCTATTTTGGCACGTGGCCATGGAGGCTAGAACAAGCAGAACAGAGCAATCAGTTCCCTGTCTTTATAGTCAACCTTTGGAGTGTCAGGAAAATATTTTCTCGAGCTCTCTTTTGCTGACCAGAAGTGTGACATGCCTGAAATGTAAAAATATTGACTCAGATGATAAATATCTATGGCATATTCATGTGGGTTTTTCCCATGACATACTCATCGAATGGGAGCTGATGCAAAGAATCTTATACTTTTTCATTGAGAGATCCCAGGTAAATTTTGTTAAATTTCTTTCTGCTTCTGTTTAGGTAGATTCTTGAACCAGCGTTGTATCTACAAAAAGCCATGTAGTGTGATGCGGTTGCCTATCAACTTTAGTTCAGTGGACAGGAAGAGGAGATGCTGTAGCTAAGTGTCGTCCTAGTTGAAGAGTCGTAAATGACCTCAAGATTTCCTTATTTGTTTCATTGATGCCAATATGGTGGTCTTTTCTGTAGCTTTAGGTGGAGCCTCCTCCTAAGGCTGCAAAAGTTTCTGTGAGCAAGAGGGTTCCTTTAGTTGGAACAAGATGAGTTAAGGGCCAGTGAAGTGAAGAAGACCAGGAGCGACTAGGAAAGGAAGAGGCTCTAAAAGGCTTCTGCATTCTGAATGTGCTGCTAAAAATCCTAATATTGCTTCCATTTGTTGAGGGTGGTCAACAATTATTTTTAATAATATTTCACTGAAAGACACTTTGTTTGTTAGCATCAGATTAATGTTATTATAATATATTATTTTTATAGGATACCAGCTGATCCAGATCCATATGGATTGATCTGGATTGTCCTATAATATTATTATATTATGTTATGCCTAAATATTATGGATAAATATATATCAGGCCTGTTTTAACTTTACTAATGTGCATATATAGTTAGTCATATTGAATAAACTTTGTCTATCATTTAATTTTATATATGTCTATATATATATCAGGCCTAAGTTTTAACTTTATTAAGATGTTTTGTAGTCATATTAAATGAAGTTAATATTTTAATGGGCCTAAGTTTTAATCTTCTTAAGATAATATGATATATGTATATGTTAGGTCTAATTTTTAACTTTATTAAGATTGATATAGTTATATTGGAAAAAGTTAGTATATTAATGGACATAAGTTTTAAGCTTCTGAAGATATATATATATTATATTATATACTAATATATATCTCAAACCTTGTACTGGTGGTGGCGGTGAAGTGGGTTGTGACAAAGTGGGTCTATGAGAGCAGGAGAGAGAGGCGGTGGCGACAAAGTTAGGGTTCTAGAGAAGCCTTGTAGAGGGAAGAGAGAGAGAGAGAGCTCATTCCTCACTGGCCTAGACATACTCTAATGTTGGAAAGATAATTTGAGGTTTTTAGAGAGACCCTTGACTCCATAGGATAATTTTTCCCTCCCCTTCTTCCTTCTATTTTCTCTTGTTTAAATCGTCAAGAAAAATGGCAGTTGTGTAGCTATCCCATCGTGGTCTCTATAAAGTCAGGTGACATGGAGCATGATAGAGAGTGGTGTATGGTCAGTGCAGACCTTTTCTTCTAGTGTGATGGGTAATCGTCTATCATAAACAAGAAGACTAGAAGATCATCCCCTTCTTGTGGTCATAAGAGGAGCTCTCTAATGGGAGAATGGTGACTATGAAGGGGCTCTCCCTAATGTCGCACTAGGGGAAGTGTTAGTTCATACAAGGATCTACATCACCTCCATCATGTAGAATCGAAACCTGAAGCTCCTTGGTTGCTACTTTGAGAAGGGTAGTTGGCTCCTTGATGTGACTTTTAATTGTTTGTACAATGAATTGTGTAAACTTAAAATTTATAAAACTAGAAAAATATTAATTTTTAGAATTTTTTAACTATATCAGAATCAATAAATCAATTATAAATCGATAAAAAGTTTTAAAAATCATGAAAAAATTTCAAGTTGATCATAGGGATGTAATATAATATCAAGTACTATTTCAAAATTTTTCTAATATAATACAAATTTTTTATAATTTTTAAATTGAATGATGAATATAATATATTTAAGAACTCGTGAAAAATGAAATAAGGTTATGACATTAAGGTGACGTCTGTGCCTGAAGAACAGAATTAGACAAAAATAGAGTTCTACCCTACTATTCTTACGTAAGTGATTACTATCGAATTAATGGGTCAAATTAAGTTTTCTAAAAGCCTAGAGAATCGTAACTTAATGACAAAGGATATAGAAATTTGAAATTGTGACAAATCATTAATTTGAATGAAAATAAAGTTTAAAGTAGGAAAAACAAAGTTTCAACTTTGCGACAACATTCGTCAAAATTTTACATATTCGGAAAGGAATTTGTACAATGTCCATGGCCTCGATGGCTCTCCTTGGACAAAGATGAAGTGGGTAATATCTAGATCTTCTTTTGAAGTCTAGAAATCAGTGAAATGTGTCACCAAATCATTTCTAGCAACGTCACCTAGTAGAATGGAAAAATGATGACTTGTGGCCCACTAGTGGCTGTCACTCGATGAAGGTAAGCTAGATGGAGTATGGCATGTCTTAGGGGTTTTGTCGTCAAGTCAATGTAGTAAAAGGAGGCCCTTCATCACATTTGGTATGCTCTTAGGAGGTGGTGACTTGTCTCCCCATAGATTATCCTCTTCCTAATGACGACTTATTCATCAATCAATCGGAGATGATTTTCTCGTTGAGTTTGTAATGTTTTGTCCAAAATTATTCACCAATTTCAGTCATGATGCTTTGCAAATCATGTTGACTAAGTTTTTGACGAGATTTTGATAATTTTGGCAGCTTAATCGCTCACTAAAAATCATGATTTCCTCACCAGTTGCCCACTTATGAGAGAGAGAAATGAAATAAAATATGATAATACCCTTATAATGTGACGTTGGAAGGATATTTTCATCAAGGTAATGAAGGGGTTTTTTGGACATTTTATAATCTTGTAGGAGAAAGTTGTGAGCAAAGGTTTTAGTCCCACATTGGTTTTCTGTCTACTTTTAAGGTGAATAAAAGATGTGGGTTCTCTAATCAACATATTCCTCTCTTGTGTGTGTACAACCACCCTTGCCCTATGCTCAGCTGGCCACTAGTGACTTGGAAGGGAAGTGATGCACATTGCAGCCGCTTGAGCCTTGTGCTCATAGACCGCCTTTAGCCGCTTCAGCCTCAAGCTCAGGTCTTCAGCCACCCCATGGCTCCGCCCGATTGGGCCTTCGACCCACTTGTGGGCTCGATTAGCTAGCGATTCTTTTATATTTTTTCTAAATCTTTTTATTTTACTCTTTTTCTATTTATCTCAAAAAATATGATTATTAAATTATATAATTAATCAAAATTTCATATTAACCAAATAGAAACTACTTTTCATGATTTAACACAAACATAAGTCTATTTATCATGAGTTAAGGCTAAAATTATCATATCACTAAATTATTAACTCATGATAATGAAGACTTATCACACCCCCAACTTAAGTCATTGCTAGTCTCTTAGCAATGGAATTAAAAATATAATTAACATTTTGAAATTTCAAACATCATATTGTAATGCATAAAATACAATTAGAAATGATACACCTCTAGATACTTTGGACTCTTTTATCAAGTATTTAAGAATGATGTCAAGTAGTTAAATGTCTAAGCACTGTTTAAAATAACAATATAGACTTCACTTCTTCAATCTACATCTTTATCACTTTTTTACTTATAAATAAATTCACAAGATGTTCTAATTATCAATAATCATCCAAACATAATATTAATCCTACCTTTCTCTTTTCTATGACTTGATTTTTGAAGCTTGTACTATATTTCTTCTTTTTTTTCTCTTTTTCTAATGTGGTGAATAAGTAGCTTTTCTTATAAATAAATTTTGATAATGAGAATGATGTCTCACACTATCCATGCTCTTTGTTTTTAGGGCTTTCACATTATCCACTTATTTTGTAGCAAATGATTCTTATTTTCAGATTTTTCATAGTGCTCATTTTTTCTAATTTTTGAAATAAGTGATTTCTCCTCACAAATCCTATAAACTAGGGTGTAAAAATCTCCATTAAACTCAAATGATTAATCAAATTTTATCATCATGTAAATACTATCCATTAGGATCATGAAGTGAAAATCTGTAAAATCAAATCCATGTTATCTATCATGTACCCAAAGAATATTCCTACATTTCATGCTATTAAATCATTCTCTTAACTCAATAATAATCATCCTAATATCTTTTGATATCAATTAATCTAATTGATTTAATTTTTCATGCACATAATATGATGTAAGAAATTAGATAGTTCTCAAATTACATTTTTCAGTTTCAATTCTATTTTCAATTTTATTTTCGTTAATAACAAATTTGTCAAAAAAAATCAAAACTATCATATTCATAATAATAATTTCAAATTTCAACAATATATGCCTAGGGGTTTGAAATGTGAGAAAAGTGTCTCTAAAATTTCAAGTTTCGGACTATTTTTTTGTTAGTTTTTTTTCTAGTGGTTTTTGATAGTCTGCACACTGTTTTTTGTTGTTCCTAACAAAATCAGAAAACCAATGCTGTAGTTTTTCAAAAAATTGTCAACACATGTTTCTATTCATCCTACAACATTATCTAAGATTTAATACTTCATCACCCCCCCAACTTGAATTTGACATTGTCCTCAATGACATAGAAAAACATAGATAACATAATTTTCAAGTGAAGCATGTATATATGCAAATTTAAGCACCAAAAATATTGTAATAAAGGATCAAGTTCAAAAAAATATCACCTCAAGCTTATTTTTAATTTCCCACTTCATCTTACACTCCTCCTCTTACACTTTTTTTTTCTTTTTGAATGTAGAAAATAATATACAAAAATAGATGTTGCGAAGTTCTATAGAACTAAAAAAAAGAGTTAAATTGAACCATGGTTTGCCTCCAATGTAGCACTGAATTTAATGTCTCCAATTGAACACATGAATCTCACACTTGAATTTCTTTTTATAATAAAATTTCTTTCTTTGCAAGGAATTCATGTTCTATGTAATGTTTAAGCCCTTGTCTATTTACCTTAGTGCTATGATCATTTTTAGGATCTCTAATCATTATAGCCTCATGATCATATATTTCTTCCACTACATAAGGTTATGTCCATTTTGATTTCAATTTTTCTAGAAATAGTTTCAATCTAGAATCATATAACCACAATTTTTGTCCAATATTAAAAATTTTTCTACTGATGTACTTATCTTGAAAGATTTTAGTTTTTTCTTTCTATATTCTATGATTTTCATAAGCTTCATTCCCCAACTTTTCTAATTCATGTAGTTGAAAAATTATATGGTCACTAATTGATTTTTCATTCATATATAAATTTTTAATATCCCATAATGCTTTATATTCTATTTCCACAAGAAGATGACATGGTTTCCTAAAAATGAGACAATAGAGACATATCTATGGGATTTTTTTAAGTTATTTTACATGCTCATAATACATCTTGTAATTTCGTGGGCCAGTGCTTCCTATCTAGTTTAGCTATTTTTCTCAAAATTATCTGAATTTCCTTATTTAATACTTCAGCTTGCCTATTTGTTTTGGGATGATATAGAGTGGCCACTCTATGGTGTATTCTATTCTTTTTAAATAGTTCTTTGAAATGCCTATTTATAAAATGTGTTCCTTCATCACTAATAATCACTCTAAGATATTGAGATCTTGAAAAAAATATTTATCTACACAAATTTTATTATGATTTTATGATAATTAGTTTTAGTGGAATATCTTTCATCCATTTAGACACATAATCAATAGCAAGCACAATATATTCATATTTTTCAATTGATGGGAATAGACCCATGAAATCTATGTCCTATACATAAAAATTTTAACTATTAACATGTTACTTAAGGGCATTTCAGCTCTTTTACTTAAGTTACTTATAGATTGGCATGGAATGTATGTTTTACTGAATTCTATAGAATCTCTAACTATTGTAGGCCAATAAGAACTACAATGAAAAATTTTTGTAGCTATTTTTCTTCTAAAAAAATGTCCTCAATAGTTAAATGAATGACACATATTAAGAATGCTATAATATTCTTCTTTAGGAACATATCTCCTAAGAATTTGATCATTATCCATGTAATATAAATCAGGATCATGCCAAAAATCATTTCTAATCTTAGTAAAGAAATGATTTTTTCTATTCTTATCCTACTATTCTGAAATTTTTTTAAAAATCAGAAAATTTACAATATGTGTATACCATGATGATGGTTGATGTTGAGCTCCCATTAATTGTTCATCAGGAAATCCATCTTGTAAAGGTGCTGCATTTATTTTTGTATCACTCAATCTAGAAAGATTGTCAACAACAATATTTTCAAAATCTTTTTTATCTTTTTTTTCCAAATCAAATGTCTACAACAATAATATCTATTGTAATAAATGTGGCTTTGTATCTTTCTTATTTAACAAATTTTTTAATGATGTATGATCAATATAAATAATAATTTTAGCTCCTAAAATATATGATCTAAATCTTTCTAAAGAAAATACTATAGATATTAACTCTTTTTCAATTGTGGTATAATTTAATTGAGCATCAGAAATATTTTTACTAACATATGAAATTATTATGAGTTTTGACTCTTTTCTTTGTCCTAATATAGCTCCCATTACATAGTTTGATGCATCACACATTATTTTAAATGGGAGAGTCCAATTAGGGGCTTGTAAAGTAGGTTCCTCAGTAAGTAATCTTTTTATTTTAGAAAAAGACTAAAAACATTTCTCATAAAAATTAAAAGGCACATCTTTAGATAATAACATGGTGATTTATAAATTTTTAAAAAAATCTTGAATAAATTTTCTGTAGTAACTTACATGTCCCAAGAAAGATCTTATTTGTTTTACTAAATTTGGAGGTTGCATTTTAGATATAATATCAATATTTCCTCTATCCACCTCTAAACCTCTTTCACTCACAATATGTCCTAACACAACTCCCTCTATAACTATAAAATGTAAATTTTTCCTACTCAAAACTAATTTTTTCTCTATACATTTCTTCAGCATATATTGTAAATGATTTAAATATTCCTGAAATGATTCACCAAAAATAGAAAAATTATCTATAAAAATTTCCATGTATTTTTCAGTCATATTAGAAAAAATAGACAACATGTATCTTTGAAATGTGACTGGGGTATTACACAATTTAAAAGGCATGTGTTTAAAAGCAAAAGTACCAAATGAAAAAGCAAAAGTCATTTTTTCTTGATCCAAAAGATATATATAAATTTAATTATAACCAGAATACCCATCGAGAAAATAAAATAATTTTTTCCGACTAATTTTTCAAGAATTTGATTAGTAAATGGTAAGAGAAAATGATCTTTTCTAGTAACTAAATTTAATTTTCTGTAATCAATACAAACCCTCTAACCAATGGTTAGTCTTGTTTGTATTTCATCCCCATTTTCATTTTTTATAACCGTGATCCCTAATTTCTTTGGCACCACCTATGTAGGACTAACCCATTTACTATTTGAAATAGGATAAATAATATCAACAACTAGCCACTTTAAAATTTTCTTTTTACCACTTCCATCATGTTAGGATTTAATTTTCGTCATGGTTCTTTACTAGCTCTAACTTCTTCCCCTAAATATATATTATGTATACAAACATTTATATTAGTGCCCCTAAGATCATTTATTTTCCAACAAATAGCTTATTTTTTCGAAGTACTTTTAATAATTTTTCCTCCTACTCATTATTTAAATTAGCTGCAATAATAATAGGAAATGAGTTATTTTCCTCAAAAAATATATATTTTAAATTAGAGGGAAGAGGTTTCAGCTCTAAATCTGTGTGATCTTTTTCCTTCTTCTCTCCCCTATTTATATTCTCAATTTCCTTTAATTCTTCCAACACACATTCATCAATAATATCTAGATCATTAAAATCATCTAAAAGATCTATGATATGACAATCATAAATTTGATATTTCTTAAGATCATTTAATATCTCAACGATTTTAATTTTTACTAATTGATCTCCACATTAAATTTTCACAATATCTATGGAGAAATTAATATTCATCTTTGTTGTATACAAGAATGGTCTCATTAAGATGATTGGGGAATCATAAAATTTTCTATTAAAATCTATTTCAAGTACTACAAAATTAGTTGAAAATTTATACCCTTTTACTGTTACTATCACTTTTTTTAAAATACCTTTAGGATTTTTAATAGATCTATTAGCAAATTTTAATGTCACAGTAGATGGTTTAAGATCAAAAATATTGAATTTATCACAAATACTTACAAGTAAGAAATTAACACTAGCACTGATAAATACTCACTTATCACCAAGAATTAATTAATCATCTATTTTATTTTTACATCAATGAATCATAGTAAGCATGAGTTACTATATATTATTATATTAGAGAAAAAGTCAAAAAATATGCATAAATGACTCTAAAATAAGCTACATCTACATCATGAACTTATGGGTTTAATTACTAATATTTTTTAACCTTTTTCCAATGTTTATCACCATGAGAACCTGTCTCAATTTATCAGGAATGAAGGTTCAAAATTTTAGAATTTTATTCCAAGGAGATTAACTTCTACAGATTTTCCAAAGTGACAAGGAATAGCATGGAATGACAAAGTTGAAGGCCTAAGACAGGGTAGATTGGAGCATAAAAAATTAGATATAATGTCTAAAAGATAGGGATTTATTAAGCCCACAAAAGGATTGAGAAAGAAGGCCCTTTCTCTCCTTTCTTAGTTCCTTACACTCTATTTTATTCTGTAAAAGAAGAGTACTAATTCATGGATATTTTGGATGCTTTTCATTGAGTTCCTAGAGAGTTGTTCATCTCTATCTCGGATTTTTCATGTCTCAGCGGTGACACCAAGGCAAAAGAAATGAGATCTGTAATAATTTGTCCGTTATCTTTCAAGTCTATGATTTTTTACTGATACCTTATCTTCTTACGAATCCATTGAATGCTTTTTTTCCTCCAAAAATTGTGTTGTGATGATTTGGTGATAGAATCATCAAGCATAGCTTCAGAAATCGTTTTTAGGGTAAACAAAGAAGTTATGTATCAAAACATATAATTGCCATTAAGTTTATGATTTTTATTAAGACCCTGACTTCCTTATGAGTCCAATAAATGTTTTTTCTCTTCTGAAGATCGTGTTTTGGTGATTTGGTGATAAAATCATCAAGCACATAACTAGAAATCATTTTCTGGATTCCTTTTTTAGACCTTTCTATAGACTGAATCTGATTTTGTGAGTTACACAACGATTTAAGTCATTATCTTTTGAAAAGTCTTAATGTAATTAGTTTTGTATCTTCGGTAATTTTTTCGTGATTTTATAAAGTGTTTGAGATAGGTTTTTATATTTTACAAGACTCATTTTCTGTTTTTCCTTTCTTTCCGACCTTCCCATGGTTCGAATCTGATTTCATGAGTGAAACATGGATTTAGGTTAAAATATTTTCGGAGAATTTATCTTAGTTAGTTTCCCACGTTTTGTTATTTTTTCGTAATTTTAAAATGTGTTTAGTATAGGCTTTTAAATTTTACTATAACTATTTTCTTTGTTTGTTTTGTTCTGGATTTCTAATTTTTCATTGCTAGTAATTTCATCCTTAGTAAGTGACACCTTGTATTACGAGATAATTTTTAAATAATTTCCTTATATTTATTTATCTATAATTTTAGTTTTTTTATAGTTTTTAGAGTTAGAAACATTAGGAGTTCATAATTTACAAAAAAAACACAACAAATCTCTATCTACTTTTCATTTTTACACAATGCTTTATATTTAAATCATGCTCTAACTTTATTATTTCCCTGAGGTTCGACCTGAAACCCCTATAATTAAAGAAAGTTTATTTTGGTTTTCAGTTTATAAATATTAAATTTGAGTGTCTAAATTAACAACGACTTTAGCCACACCAAGCACTAGTGTCAAGTAATGTATTTTGAAAAATAAATTCACTAATATCACATCAAATTCAGGGAACACTAGTATCTTTTAATTTATATGGCACTTGATTTAGTAATAAAGCACTAGCATATATAGATAATTTTTTTAATCTAGGTGCCCTTTTTGGTGTACACATTTCATTTAAAACTCTAGCATATTTAGGAATATGTTCAATGGTAGTGAGTAAAGGAAGATTGATTTGTACATCTTGTAAAATTTTCTTTATTTTTTCATTGTGTTCCTTTTTCTTTTTTTGTCTAGATTCTAGAGCTTTAGGAAATGGAATGGTCATCCTTTCTTTTAGAATTTCCTTGTTAGAATTTAAAAAATCTTCCTTTGTTTCTTCTTGATTTTGTTTTGGGTTGTCCATGTTTTCCTCTTCTTCTACTATTTAGGGTTAAGGATTAGATAAAATCTTCCCACTCTTTAATGCATTTAATGTCATGAGATATCCTTTCGTGGATTTTTTCTTGAATTTATGTCACTAAACTTCCCTTGCTAAAATCTTACAGTTGAGTGTTTTCCTAGATTTTATATAGGTTGACTAGGTAGCTGTCCCTCTTCTCTCTTATTCTCAAGAGCCTCTATAATTTATTTCTATTGCAACATCATTTGATTTATAGTTTGTTGCATCATTTCCATATCATCAAGTTGGATATGAGATGATTAAATTTTCTGAAATCTATTTTCCTATTTTAGATAAAATTCAAAATTTAAATTGGGTCTAAATACTTTTGGATTTTAAATATTATTTGGGTCTTTCCATGAAAAGTTATTCCTCTCATTATGGCTATAAGAATTAGGAAAATGCTACTTATTTCTATAAAAACTATGGGCTACTTGCACTTATTCTTGTATAAGCTGAAATGATTGATCTAAATTATAACATTAAAATTTAAAATACTCATTTTCACCATACATAGGATATAAATTATTTGAATTAAATTGTGGATTAAAAAGCTTCTTAAAATTATTAATAAATACATCAAGCTTCTCTAATTTTTTATTAATATGATTAACTTTATTTCTTAAATTAGAATCATCTTGATGATGGAATTCATACATTCCTCTCCTTTTATCCTTGTCATATAACTCAAAAGAGGCTTGATCTCTTGAATTTTTACTTAAATTTTCATAAAGACTATAAATCTCATTAGGGGTCTTCTCCATAAATGCTCCTCTACATATAAAATCAATCATATTTCTATATTGTTTTAGTAATCCATCATAAAAAATTATATTGAGCTACTACTTAGGTATAGCATGATGATGACATTTTCTAAGTAAATCTTTGAATTTTTCCCATGTCTCATGTAAAATTTCTCTTAACCTTTGAGCAAAACTCCATATATGTTTTCTCATGTTATGAGTTTTTCCTAAAAGGTAAAATTTTTAGAGAAAAGCTTATTCTATGTCTTTCTAACTAATTAATTCTCTATCTAATGTAGACAACTAATAATTAGCCTTGTCCCTAAGTATACGAGGAAATAATTTCATCTTAATGATTTCCAATGTAACTTGAGGAAGATTAATTAAATCACATACCATATGAAATTTTTCTAAATGCTGATGAGGGTCCTCTAAAGATAATTCATGAAAATTAAGTATATTAGGAAAATTCCAAGATTTATCTCAAATCTAATTGTGGGTGCTAATGAGACTTTGATATTTGATGCTCTTTAAAATGAATCAGGGATATAATGATTTTCATAGCCATAAGATGGTTCTCAATTTGACCTATACTACCTTTATGATCCAACGAAATTAATTTTTCTTTTAGATTTTTAGTTTTAGGCAAGACAATGAGAGGATTCTCTAATCTTGGATATAAAGATCTTCTACCATGCATAAAAAATTAGTTCGAGGTAAAAAATTTAATAACTATTACCATCCTTTAGTTTGCTCCTATCCTTACTTTATTGCTCTTCGTTCTCTATTTCTTTTTTCTTTTTTTTTTGCAAAAAAAACTAGAAACAAGATTTGACTTGACTTAATCATTATATAATAAATCGTGTAACTTTAAAATTACAAAACTAGAAAATACCAAATTTTGGAATTTTATAACTATATCAGAATTAATAAATTAATTATAAATTGATAAAAGGTTCCAAAAATAGTGGGAAATTTTTAGGTTGATCATAGGGATGTAATATAATATCATATACTATTTCAAAGTTTCCTAATAGAATACAAATTTTTATGATTTTTGAATTGAATGATAAATATAATATTTAAGAATTTACTAAAAAGGAAATAAGGTTATGATGTTAGGGTGACATTAGTGCCCAAAGAACATGAATCAGGTGGAAATAGAGTTCTACCCTACTATTTTTATGTAAGTGATTATTGTCGAATTAATAGTTCAAATTAAGTTCTCTAAAAGCTTAGAGAATCGTAACTCAATGATGAAAAGTATAGAAATTTGAAATCATGGCAAATGTCATTAATTTAAATAGAAATAAAGTTTAAAGTAGGAAAATAGAGTTCCGGCTTCACGATAGCGATCACTAGAATTCTTCATGTTTGAGAGGAAATTTGTGCAATGTCCACAGCCTCGAAGGCTCTCCTTGAATAAAGATGAAGTGGGCAATCTCTAGATCTTCTTTCAAAGTCTAGAAATCAGTGGAATGCATTGCCAAATCGTTTTTGACAACTATCACCTAATGGAATGGAAAAATAGTGACTTGCAGCCCTCCAATAACTGTCACCTGACGAAGGTAAGCTGGATGGAGGTGGGGTATATCTCAAGGGCTTCATCCTCAAGTTAGTATAGCAAAAGGGCCCTTTATCACATCTAGTTCACTCTCAGAAGGTGGCAACTTGTTTCCTGACGGATCGTCCTCTTCTTAACGATGGCTTGTTCATCGAACAATTGTGGATGATTTCCTCATTGAGTTTGTAATATTTTGTCTAGAATTGTTCACCAATTTCAGTCACGATGCTTCACAAATCACGTTGACTAAGTTTTTGCCGAGATTTTGATGATTTTGATAGTTTAATCGCTCGTTGAAAATTATGATTTCCTTGCCAATTGCTTGCTTGTGAGATAAAGAAATGAAATAAATATGATAATGCCCTTATAATAAGATGTCACAAAAATATTTCATCAAGGTAATGAAGGGGTATTTGGGCATTTATAATCCTACAAGGGAAAGTGAGCAAAGGGTTTAGTTCCACATTAATTTTCTATTCACTTTTGAGGTGAATAAAAGATGTGTGTTCTCTAATCAACATGTTCTCTCTTGCATGTGTATGACCACTGACGTGACTTAATCATTGTATAATAAATCATGTAAATTTAAAATTTATAAAACTAGAAAAGATCAATTTTTAGAATTTTAAATATATATCAAAATAAATAAATTAGTTATAAATTAGTAAAAGATTTCAAAAATAGTGAGAAATTTCTAAGTCAATCATAGGGATGTAATATAATATTAGGTAATATTTTAGAATTTTCTTAAAAGAATAGGATTTTTTATGATTTTTTAACTAAATGATAAACAAAATATATTTAAGAAATTGTGAAAAGGAAATAAGGCTATGACATCAAGGTGACATTAGTGCTCGAAGGACACGAATCAGGTGGAAATAGAGTTCCAACCTATGATTCTTTTGTAAGTGATTATCGTGAAAGTAATAGGTCAAATTAAGTTCTGTAAAAGCCTAAAGAATCATAACTCAATGATGAAGGATATTGAAATTTGAAATCGTGCCAAATATTACTAATTTATACGAAAGTGAAGTTTAAATCAGGAAAAATAGAGTTTCGACTTTGTAGCGGTGATCGTCATAATTCTACATGTTCAAGAAGAAATTTGTACAATGTCCACGGCCTCAAAGGCTCTCATTGGACAAAGACAATGTGGGCAATCTCTAGATCCTCTTACAAAGTCTAGAAATCAATGAAATGTGTCGCCAAATCATCTCAAATAGCTGTCACCTAGTGGAACAGAAAAATGACAACTTGTGGCTCTCTGATGACTATCACCCTACAAAGGTAGGCTAGATGGAGGTGGGGTGCGTCTTAGGGGTTTTGTCCTCAAGTCAGTGTAACAAGAGGAGGCCCTATATTGCATCTAGTATGCTCTCAAGTGGTGGTGACTTGTCTCTCGGTGGATTGTTATCTTCCCGGCGACGGCTTGTTCATCGATCAATTAGAAATAATTTTCTCATTGAGTTTGTGATATTTTGTCCATAATCGTTCACCAATTTCAACCATGATGCTTTGTGAATTATGTTGACTAAGTTTTTGCTAAGATTTTGGTAATTTTTTCAGCTTAATCACTCACCAAAAATCGTGATTTCTTAGCCAGTTGCCCACCTACGAAAGAGAGAGAGGAAATAAGTACGATAATGCCCTTATAATGTGACATTATAAGGATATTTTTATCATGATAATGAAGAGATATTTTGGGCATTTATAATCTTGCAGGGAAAGTGAGAGCAGTGGATTTAGTCCCACATCAATTTTCTGACCGATTTTGACGCGAATAAAAATTGGTGGCTCCTTTAGCCATCAATACGTACATCTCATTCACATGTGTATGACCACTCCTTGCCCATGCCCGGCTGGCCACTAGTGACGTGGAAGAGGAGTGATGCACATGTCAGCCACTTGGGCTGCCAATCTTGTAGTTTGTCTTCAGCCTCTTGAGCCTCAAGCTTGTGGTCCTTAGCCACTCTGTGGCTTCACCTAACTAGGCCTCTAACCCACTTGTGGGCCTAGTTGGCTGGTAGTTTTTTTTATTTTTTTCTTTAATCTTTTTATTTTAGTCTCTTTTCATTTATCTCAGCAAAATAGGATTATAAAATCATGTAATTAATCAAAAATTCAGATTAACTAACTATGAATCACTTTTCACATTTTAGCACAAAAATAAGTCTATTTATCATGAGTTAAGGCTAAAACTATCATATCACTTGATTATTAACTCATGATAATTAAGACTTATCAACCACTCCTTGCCCCACGCTCGGTTGGCCACCGGTGACTTGGAAGGAGAGTGATGCACACTATAGCCACTTGAGCCTCATTCTCACAAACTACCCTTATTCGCTTAAGCCTCGAGCTTGTGGTCCCCAGCCACCTTGCGGCTCTGCTTGACTAGGCCTCTAACTTGCTTGTAGGCCTAGTTGGCTGACTATTTTCTTCTATTTTTTCAAAATCTTTTTATTTTACTCTTTTTCTATTTATCTCATAAAAATAGGATTATAAAATCATGTAATTAATCAAAAATTCATATTAACCAACTAGAAATCACTTTTCATGATTTAGTAGAAATATAAGCCTATTCATCATGAGTTAAGGTTAAAACTATCATATCACTAAATTATTAACTCATGATAATGAAAACTTATCACTCCTCATACACTAATACCTTCAGAACAACAACCTTGATCAGGTCCTTTTTGGTACCCACCCTAGTCTCCTCATCCTTTCTTCCTTCATTTTCTTTCTTTTTTCTCTCTCTTCTTTTGGAACCAATGAATGGTTGGTGGTGGTAGTGCCATTGGAGTTGCAAGGAAGAGTGCTGGAGGGCTGCAGCTAGAATGGGCCGCACGGTGCAATATCTATGTGGTGACGGCATGGAGGACATGAAGCCCCACATAGTGCTCTACTTAGTATGTGGCTTCATTCCTAAGAAACTAATTGTATCTCTATCTCTCTTCCTCTCTCTCATATGCATATTACATATAATTAAGCATTCAAATGCATTCAATATAGATCACACTCATTCAATCCTTTTTTTTTCATGAAGTGTAGGTTGATGTTCTCATTTTTTTTGTGTGCTATCAATGTCTTCTTCCCAACAGGTGATGTGATGTCACTATCAATGTTCTTCCCAACAGGTTGACATTATTTTTTTTTCAGATATCCTATTATGTTTTGAAGATATTTTCAGTTTTAAATATCTATGCTAATATTTGATCTGGTTTAGTAAGTTATTTTTCTTGTCATAGTGAAACTAAATTTTAATTACTTTATGTTGATGCCTTTGTGCATAGATTTTGATATTACAATTATATGAAAAAATATATAATCCATGTTTGATATTATTCACAAGATTATCAGAAATATTTTATAGGTTTCATACAAATAAATCTATTATTTATCTTGTGACATTATATCTAACCTTGAGATTAAGTGATTTGATGAATAGGTGAAGCGTTATATATATATGGATAACTATTTATTTGAAAACAGATATTTAATAGATAAATGATAGTTATACTTTTAGTTCATTTATTCATAATTATTTAATGATTTAAGTGAAGCTATTATTTATTAGTCATGTGCATCATTAAAAGAAAAATAAAATGATTCAAAATATCAAATGAGCTCTTGTGAGTCTCAAATTTGAAATCTAGATGATGACACATCAACTACTTACATGGAGAAAATGATTAGCTTAACATTTAAATTTAAAGAGCAAGAAAGTTATTTATTTATGAGAGAAGAATCTTCAGTTCAAATTTCAAATCAAACGGACTAGAGAATATCAAGTTATCAAATTAGTGATAGTCAAAGGTTGTTGCTACGTTTTACGAAAAATGGAAGTATTTGAATTGTCTTTTTGATTTTTTTTCCTAAGAAAACATATAAATTCATTGGAGGATGACTCCCTACATTTAAGGGAAGCTCGAGAGATTAACAACAATGATTTTACTTCGAACTATAATGAGAAATCTCTCTCACAATCAGGAAATATCACTATCGAGCTTTAATTACAAGCAAACTATATTATGCTTCTTCATCAATAATTGGCGATCAAGATAAAGCTTGGAGCTTTGAAGGAGGCTCTTCATCAAGCCCTAAGGTAGCTGAGTAATGAGAGGAGAGTGATTTTGGCAAAAGGTATATAAGGTGCTCTAAGCCTTATTTGGCCCGAAAAAGGTTGGATCTCTATGGAGGTTGAACCTAAGGCATTGGGTTGCTAATCCCATTAATTTCAGCATGTATATTTAAGAAAAATAGTTTAAAATTAATAAGAAGGATCTTCTAAGACTAGAAGTAGCTAGGTGAAGGATGAACTAATATAAAAGTCTTTGTCCCATTAGTGAGAGAGAGAAACTTGTGAGACAATCTGCCTACATGTAGTTAATCACATAGAGCCGTGTTAGCACGTGTGTTGACACATATACTATTAAAAAAAAAATCGAGATTATTGAAACATCAATTCGTTCCCCCTCACTTTGGTATTTCGTCTAGCCCTTAGATCTTTCAAAAAAAGCTACATGTCCCTACTAACAACAATCATCATGAATAGAAAGGTAGTCTAACTCTAAACTTTGGAAAGTTTGAGGTTTATAGAATGGAAAACATTCTTGAATGCTATATAGAATTTTCAGTTATCTATTAGGTAATATTTATTAACTATAAGTGTTGATTTTGTATTGAGTTGAAAATGAAATTTAAAATACAATCTTGAGGAGTAATTGTAGAATGGAGCTACTTTTCACCCTCAATACTTGCCTTTTAAATTTGAAGCAAGTTTGAGGCATGTAGATTTATTTTAATTCAATCTTACCTTTAAACACGATATTTTGAATCATTGTCATTTCAAATTTCAATTTTTGCCAACATTGATGAGGGACCAATATTAATTTAAATTGGGGGTGTTAATACATCATTTTTATACATTAATTAATATATAATTACAATACATATCGTAATAACCAATGTCACAAATAATAAACTGAATAAAAAGTGCTAAAATTGATTGCAAAATTTATACCTAATCCTCTTCATGACTAATCAACAAGTTGCTTTTGAGAAAGTTTTTTTTGATTTCTTAACTTGCATTCTAACTTGATTGTTTGAAGTGTATAGCCTTCAAAAAAGTTTGTTGAGTTAATAAATTATTTGTAAAAGTTAGAATTCAATATAGAATCAAGATTTTTTGATGTTTTTAAATTAGAACCAAAGATGACACCATTTTCTTTAAGTGACAGGTGAAATTTTTACGGATCCAAGTCTATTTTTTCACAGTTTTTCACTTGAAAAGAATTAGAGTTTTAATCAATTCTTTTACTATTGTTTCACCACAGAAATACTTGTCTTCTTTGTCATTTGTTGGGTATTTCTTAATACTAAGTCATATATAGATTGAACAAGAAACAAAGTTTGTTGGTGTTGAGAGTTAAATATGTGAACTAAGTGAACTTCTTTTTTGTTTTCTCTTTTTCTCCCCTCGCACTTGCAAAATATTTGTTAGCATTTTGTGATGGCTAACAATTTTTCTTTCCTAACATCACAATTTTCTTTTTAGTTTATTCAAGATCTTCGAAATACCATAGTGGGTTGGAGTTAGTGGGCAGATTATAATGCTAAGGGTATTGTTTTCATTTTTCAATTCACCATAATTTTTTATCTTTTTCTATCTATTCCCCCTATTCACTTTGTGATCATACAAATTACCTCAACTAATAGGGCTTGCAGCTTTTGGAAGTTATTCCCCTTTTTTCGCTCACCTCAAGGCTCTTAACTACTCCCACCTAGTTACTACTATTTCTTTTACATCATTCATGCAGTTCTAAGTTGTGGAAATTATGAAAATTACTTCTTTTCCTTTTACACTTAAAATATTTATAACCATAGGGACACTGAATTTTTTATATATATCAATCTTTGATTTTCAACTTATACTCACTATGTTATAAAAGCTGCTTAAACATGAACATTTGCAAAGCAATTTTCTATATCTTTAGGGATGGTACATCTTTGGAGGATATCATGACAAGTTATGAAATTGTTTTGCTAGAAAATGTCACTCGGTCATTTCCCCCAATTCACATCATCTGTATTCCTTAAAACTTATGATTTCAAATTTGTTTCTTTATGATATACAACAACATTGTTTCATGTTTTGTCTGTCGGCATGGTCACCTTTTGTTAGAATGTTGAAAGCACTCATGGTGAATTTTGATCAAAGTGTTTTCTCATAGCTAGTGAGTTACTATACTTTATTTGTGAGTTACTGCACTTCAATGATAATATGTTCGGGTGATTTGTTTCTCATTGCTCTTTGGCTTCACCCATGTTTGAGTGATCATTTACTTCTTATTCATATGAATTTTAGGGGTTATTGTCCATCTTTTACTTGAGACCAGGTGATGTCATTTTTTATAACACAATGAGTGCTCTAATTTCAAGGGTGATGATATTCTTTTACATCATCATGTAAGATTAGATGAATGTAATTTTTTGATTTTATGATATTTATTCTCATGAAAATTAAAGTATTCATGTTTCTAATATTTTGCAGTGACCACAAAATGGGGTTTCATAGAGAATAATTGTTGAGCCTCAAACGTAGGTGCTTACTTCACTTGATGAGTATCATTTCCTACTTTGCCCCATCATTGTTGCTTAGGTTTATGTCATTTTCATCTTCTACGATAAAATATTGAGCCTATACTTGCTAAATAATTACTTATTTTGAAGCAACTTTGGATGCATGGAAGAGGTTTAAGAATTAGTGTCTCATGGAAGCAAATATCATAGTCTTGGGCTTGGATTTTCCTTTCCTACATCCTTGATTGAATGGAGGATGATAAAAAAACTACTAAAGGTAGGATTACTCTAATAATAGGAAAGCAATGATTAGAACACTAAAATAAAGGTTTGTGAATCTTCCATCTTGCAAACTTTTGGGTTCTAAGTTCAACATTTGGCATCTCAAGCCATCTTATGGTGTCCTTTTGATAGTTATCATTTTGGTTTTGTTCATTGTTAGGATCTTTAGCAGCAGAAAATAAATGAATTTTTTTTTCATTTTATGAATGAAAGTTAAAGCTTAAAAAAGTAAATAAATCCTTTTTTGTTGACATCTTTCCATTAGTGGGATTGTTGAAGTATGCAATGCATTATTCATCAGAAGAATGGTGAATTGGCAGATGTCATACCAATGTATTATTGAAATGCAAACTTATGGAAATTTCTACAAATGGAATTGTGGCTAAGTTCTTTCGTGATTTAATTGCAATGTTCTATTTCTTCTACATTCTTTTCTTTGGATATTACAGTATGACTATAAGAGTATTATTTATTCTTTTGGTCTTATTTTTAGCTACACTATCAAAAGTATTATTTAATTTTGAGGCTCTAATGGTAAAAATACTTCAGAGTAGTGACTATTCAGATGTAATATTGGCAAAAAAAATTTAGTTTGGAAATGCATTTTGCTATGCATTGTTGTGACATAAAAACTACAATGGATTGCATGAATTGATCCCAGGCTTCAAAGAGAGAACTAAAAATTTTCATTAGTTTTGTAAAAGAATTTGAGGCTGGATCATCTAGTTTTGAATTGTTCGATATTAATTTCCTTTGAATAGAATGAAAAAATTGAAGTTTGACATGCTCGAATGCTTTGGAATATAAAGGTCCAGCTGATTATTATGTAGAGATTTATGACATTGAATAGACAATGATAGAACATTCATTGCATTGTCAACTTTTATTGAGATTTTTAATATTAACTTAGTAATCAAATAAGATCTTTAACTTGAATGAATATCAGATAATTATTTTGGAAGGGAGGTTTTCACTACCTACATGCCATTAATCCTGGGCAGGTTTTATGTGTGTAATATAAGATACTCTTAAGTTTTTTCTTTTTTTTGTAGAGAGATGTGGTTTTCTTCATTTGATGCCTATGCTAACAACTATTTTGGGTGTACTTTTTATGAAAGAAGATCTTCATTACTTTTGAGAATGATATATTTTTTTGGATAAAGAGTTGTGGAATATTTAAGTGTTTTTGTTTGGTTTGGTAGTTTTTCTTTCCATCCACTTAACTTTCAACCCAACTATTATGCATAAAAGCTTAGCAAAAATTTTTGTGTCATTGTTGCCTTCATTTACATGTGCTTTAGTCATAGAGCTGCAATTGAATACTACACCACTTAGTAGATAGATCGTTTCTATTTATTTTGTACATGTAAACCAATGTTTGATTTGTTCCTTTTACAATCATCCATCAGCACTACAAGATCATAACAAGGATGGTGATGTGAATAACTCAGCATTATAGTTTAGTGCTTGGAGTTGTATTTTTATGATCTCTTGGTTATTATTTTATGAGTTTATTGCTTAATGCATGGGTTTATGTTTTTTAGGCATTGGATATTAACTTTTAATAGATTTTAGGGCATAGGTTTGAAGCCTTAAGTGTTTACAGAAGTAGGGTTATGCTTATCATTTTTAGGATTTTATGTCATTATTTGAAATTTATGATTGTCGGGTTTTTGTTTTAGGGTCTTAGGTTTTGGATTTGGCTTTTTGGTTTTTGGGGTTAGGGCTGTAAGATTGTTGGATTTTAAGGGTTTTGGATTTATAGTGTATGAGTTTCTTGTTTTACATTTTAAGATCCATGTAGTAATTCATTACCTAGTTTTTTCATTTATAGGGTTGAGTGCACAATGTTTAAAATTTCAGTGATCAAGGTTTATGGATGAGTGCTTGGAGTTTAACTTTTAGGGGTTCCTACTTATCAGTTCAGGTTGATTATTTCAGGTTTAGTGCTTAGAGATTGGGGTTTATAATTTTTAGGCACAGGGTATAATGTCCAGCCATGTCCTCAACTATTGCATGCTCAAATTCTAGCAGTCATTTAACATTCTTTTTTTGCTTTTAATTGGATACTAAGTTAGCTTAGGGCTTTTCTTAAAATCCATTACATTCACTATTTACTCGATAAGAATTGACATGTGATGGCAATATTATTGTACACTCCACCTCTTGCTATTTCTTATGTAGAACATGGAGTACCTTTATTTACCTTCAATGAGCACAAGTGGTCATAATTCATAATCCTTTGGTGATACCTATGAAACTTTAGTCAAATTATTTTCTTAGGTCCTTTATTGATGAATTACACAATCTGTCACTTCTATTATATTTGATCTCTAGATATGTGTTACTCATTTTTCTAAGCAGGGATTAATACTGTAAGTGGCACTATAAAAATCCTCTAAATGTGTAAGTTTCTCCATTCTATAAAGTGGGTTGTGTGGTCATGTACTACACATTTCTCTCTGCTCATTATGAGTGATCAATTTTCTTGTTTTTTGTTTGTTGATAGATTTGGATCAACCTTGGGCTCCTTCCCTGTCATTCTGCACATTCATATGGGTCTGATGTAAGTTTTCCAAAAACTCCACCTCTCTGCATGTTCCTTTCTTGGGGTTTGTCTCATCTCTCTTTATTGTGTGTCAGGTAGGAAAGTCATTATCCACCTCTTCTTCTATATTTCATCTATTTAATTCCTGATTTTTAATTAGTGTTTGTGATTTTTCTCTCTTTTGGTTATATTTTCGGTGGCATATGTGTGGCATTCTTTGTTTTTCATTTCAGGCATGTTTTTTCCTTCTTCCCACTTCCTCTCCATGCTTTCTTAATTTTTCCAAATTCCTAACCTTTCATATAGGTTTTTTGATGTGCTTGAAATATCTCATTTTGTCCTCTAGTTTTCAGTTTCTCTCTAGCCTCAATGTTATCTCCCACCAATGTGTTTTTGTCTCTTTCCTTCCTTTTTTTCATCATTTTCTCTTTCCTAGTATACACTTTTCTTATTTTTTTAAAGTATTAAATATCGGCTTGGGTTTACAGAGCTTAGGTTTTATGTTTAATGTATAGGATTTTAGTTTTACCATTTCAATTTAGTGTATTGTATAAAAGTCTAGGGTTTTAGGTATCTAGGATCTCAAATTTCTGGGTTTTGTGTTGAGAATTTTTCGTATGGTAAGTGTTTTAGGTATAATGGGCCTGAAAACTTTTGGCCTTGAGGTTGAGGATCTTAGTTTCAAGTTTTACTGTGTTTTGATTTATTGTATGTTTATGCCATAGGGTTTGGGTTATAATTTTGAGGTTTTAGGATTTCACTAAAGTAAGATACAATGAAGCCATTGATAATTAAGGGAAGGGGGCTGCAGACCTCAATGAGATTAGTGATGCAGTATGGGGAGATCTACCCTTGGGTGAAGTGGGGTGATGCATTACTATGTGGGGGTAGGGGTTCCAATACGTGATGAATGAGGGTAGGCAAGCAGGGGCTGAAGGCAACGATGCCTGCGGACACTTGTCGGCATCGACAAGGGTGGGGGTGTAGGGAGACCTTCCCATCCACGTCCGTTGAGATAAACGTCGATGCCGTCGGCACGGTCACTGCCGCTTGAGCTCGCCAGCCAACGCAGCAGGTCTTGCTCGTGCGTGCGTCAAGGTTCGCACCCAAGGTGAGACCCAACCCGTCCCACCTAGTTAAGCCCACCGGTGGAGGGGCAGGAGCGAGAAGGCACTGCATGAAGTAAAGGCTGACTGACAGGGGGAAGAGGGCTAATCTGCAGGCCTCAGCCTGGTTGGTTGTGGCTAGGGGGGAGATTCATTGTATAGGTGCAAGGTCAACGACAGTGAGAGTGGTATGAGCCATGCGGACGAGGAACTTCACAACAGCATGCGTGGCCAGTGATTCCATGTAAGGGGGGGGGGGCAGTCCCACGCGATGTGTTCGGCGTGCATGTAGGCACAAGGGTGGGCATTCAAGGAGGGGCTGACAGCAGCACCTGATGAACTGCTGATGGGGCTGGGGGGTGGTGACACAGCCGGATGGTCCAAGGCACCTTGCCAAGTTCTTGATCGGAACTTGCAGTGGCGTCGTGGGTGGTCACGGTGACATGCAGACTGGCTCATGGGGCTCACGAGCAATATGACTGCTGCCCATCGGGGTGTGGAGCGCAGTGTCGAGTGCGGGGCGAGCATTGACAGGAGCACCAGTGGGCAGTTTCTCCGGATCCGTGTGTAGTAGTGAGGCAGCAAGTGATCAGGAATGAGGCGGTGGCATCGTTGATCAGACAATGCCCCCACCCCTCAGGCTTCCCCTCTCCCTCTCTCTATAGTCAAAGCTCACAAACACTCTTTCTATTCAAAATAAATGGCTCCTCCTTAGCAGTGGCTCTCCACCCCCTTATATAGGGGCCCATATGGGCCAAGGGTGAAGGACCACATGAGAGGCTTAAAATGCCAAGCCCCCCAAGTGATACAGTCTCGAGTGGGCCTTTCTCTCTATTGGGCCTAAATGAAGGTGGTCCAATGAGAAGGGGGTGAGGGGAATAAGGACACCAGCTCCTCCAATTGGGCCCACACATATGGCCCAAAGGAGGAGGTAATAGGATGGGCAAGGGCCAAAATGGAGTGGCCATCCCTTCTTGCCATAGACCCAATGGTGGCGGACAGGACCCCTCGTCACCACAGCACAAGGCCGAGGTGACAAAGGAGACCCCGGCCCTACACTATCAACCGGATTGCGAGCCCGAGCGAGGACAAGGAACCCCGAGTTCCATTACACCGCGTGAAGGGCTTCCCACCCCTTGGGGCTATGTTGGGCCCATGGCAAGAAGGGACGGCCCACTCCATTTTGGCCCTCGCCCGTCCTACTTTGGGCCATATGTGTGGGCCTAATTGGAGGAGCGGGCGTCCTTATTCCCCTCACCCCCTTCTCATTGGGCCACCCTCATTTAGGCCCAACAAAGAGGAAGTCCCACTTGAGACTATATCACCTTGGGGGGGCCTTGGCATTTTGGGCCTCTCATGTGGTCCTCACCTTTGTCCCACGTGGGCCCCTATATAAGGGGGTGGAGAGCCACCCCTAAGGGGGCGGTTCATTTTGAATAGAAGGATTGTTTGTGAGCTTGATCATAAAAAAAAGGGGAGAGGGGAAGCTTGAGGGGTGGGGGCACTATCCGATCAACAACGCCACCTCATCATTCCCAGTCACTTGCCACCTCGCCGCCGCCGTGGGTCTAGCACAGTTGCCCACTAGTGCTCCTATCATATGCTTACCTTGAGCCTGACACCGCGCTCCACACCCTGACGAGCAGCGGTCGTTGTGCTCGCAAGTCCAAGGAGCCTGTCTACGTGCCACTGTAACCACCCACGAGTTCACCACTGGTTTCAATCAAGAATGTGGCAAGGTGCCCCAGAATGTCTGGCTGTGTCACCACCCCGGCTCATTTGCAGTGCATCTAGTGCTGCTGCCAGCCTCTCCCCCGAACGCCCTCTCGTGTGCTGGCGTGCATGTTGAATGCTTCGTGTGGGGCTGCCCACCGCATATAAGGAATCACTAGCCACACTGCTGTGACGCCCCTCATCTGTCGGGCTCATGCCACTCTCACTGCCATTGACCTTGTGCTGATACGCGGAGTCTCCTGCCCTGCTCTGGCCAACCAAGTCGCCCGCAGGTTAGCCCTCTTCCCCTTGTCCGTCTATTTTACTTCGTGCAGTGCCTTCCCACTCTTGCCCCTCCGCTGACAAGCCTAGCTAGGTTGGGTCTCACCTTGGGTGTGTGCCTTGACATGCGCATGTGCAAGACTTGCTGTGTTGGTCGGTGAGCTCAAGTGGTAGTGACCGTGCTGACGGCATTGGGGTTTCTCTCAACAGACGTGGACGGGGAAGGACTCCCTGTGCCCATGTATGTGTCGACACCAACGGGCGTCTGTAGGCATCATTACCTTCAGCACCTACTTGCCCCCCTTTCCATACCCCTAGTGATGCACTCTTTCCTGCCCTAGAGGGCGGATCACTGGCGGTCTTATATCACCCGATGTGGGCCCAAGGGGTGGGAAGCCCCTCATGCGGTGTAGCAGAACCTAGGGTTCCTTGTCCTTGCTCAGGCTCTGTGATCCGATTGACAACTGATAACTTGTGAAATTTACATATTAATGTGTTACTAAATCATAGAGAATGATGCATATTTGAGAATTATTTCACAAGTTATCATGTTAATTATTTTCCTTGTCATTTTGATAAACCTCCTTAAATCTTGATTTAAATTGATATTTTATGAATAAAAAGAAAATTAGTGAGAGTTTATTTCATATGCTGAAGCTTAATTCTCATTTAGTTTATTTTGAAATAAAATCCTATTGTGTTAAATTTTTATGATTTATTGAAATATATTTTCTGCAATTTTTCCAAAAATTTTAGGCATTAAAATAAATGAAATAATAAAAGATAAAATGGGCGCACCGTTAGTGGGCTAGAGGCACACCGCTAAACAGGCCTGATGTGGGCCGGAGGCCACACCGCATCTAGTAGCAGGCCCAAGGGGCACACCGCCTTGCAAACCGTGTAAATAGGGTCGCAGATCTGAATCACAGTTTCGGGCTAGATAGATCACTTCCAAGGCCTACTAGGAGCCGGTGGTCAGGTCCGGTCAACCTTGGGCACTAGTAGTCAAGTCCGGTCAACCCTTTAGGAAGCGCATACATTTATTTAAGGGCACTGATAATTATATAGAATGTTAAATCCCTATTATTTCCGATATGGGACTAAAGGCTACTTTTTACCGTTTTCAAATTTGACAGCAGAGTGGTGGCTGTGCCATCAGATCCAACGCATCAGAAGCAGCCACATCACTGCCCACCATCTCACAAAAAGTAGCACCAGATCTAACAGCTGCTGCCATCAGATCCAACGCATTAGAAGCAGCCACGTCTCCACATCAGCACGTGCTCTAGCAGCCACATGGATCCCGATAAAGCATGCGAAAAGGCACTAAGAGCTCAAATAGATCTGACGGTGGTGGAGAGGCCACGTCATCCCCTTTTTGAGCAAAATGACAACATGAGAATCCAACGGTCTTCATCGAGCCACGCTACGGAAGATATGTTGACAAATATCGGTTATTGTCTAGTAAAACAGACAATATCGATTATTTTCTCTCGCACGGCATAAGGGTATATTTGAAATTATCGATTATTGTCTGGTAAAATAGACAATATCAGGTGTTGCCGCACGAGAAATGGGGAAAATGCTGGAAAAATCGGAGAAAAATTGGAAAAATACGACAGAAAATAGGAAGTTGAAATGGAAAACGTGATTTGCAGATCTAGGATAACAAAAGGGGGAAGAGGAGAGAGAAAGACATCTTTTTTGAGCTATTCTAGAGTTGTTCTTGAGTTGTTCTAGAGACAAGAAGTTTTTTTTCCATTTTCATGCGAAAATAGATTTCCAAGGAGTGTATCGTTGATTTTTAATCGTTCTCCTCTACCCTTCCCACCTTAAATCCATTCCATTGAACTAGATGCAAGATTGGGAAGCACTACCTAGAGGTCGACATCAAGCCATACATTCCAAGGGTTGTAAGTTTGATTTTTAATAAAGTTTTTATTATTTTCTTGCTTGATCTACAAAATAAATTTATTTTCTTAGCTTTAATCATTTCTCTACCTCTTTCTTTTCTATTTCCATTATTCTAAAGCTTATTTAGTTTTATTAGATGTTTGAAATTCGTATTTACATTTCTTTACCATTTTATTTCCCTCATTACTTTGAATATCAAATTTATAATCCATTAAATAAGAGAATAAAAGATTTCTAAAAGCCTTCCTTGAGGAGATGACCTAACTCACCATTATATTCATTTAATATTATTTTTGGTGACTTAGTTTTATAAATTATTAAAATTGAATGATGATTCTAAAACGACTTAGTGTCACATCAACAACATGGGGGCAGGGTCTCCTTTGTTGCCTCAGCCTCATGCTGTGGTGGTGAGGGGTCTTGTCTGCCACCAATTAGCCACTCTAGGAATGGGTATAAGGCAAAAAATGGGGGGAATATAAGGTGAACATGAGTGGAGGAATAGGGAGATTATTGTGTGTCTAGGCCTTGAGGTAGAAACATGTTCATCACTTGAGTTCTTACTTTAATTAGGCCTCACATAACTTAGCATGGTGCCAATTAAATCTACATGGTTTTGAATTAATAAAATTATAATAGAAGGGGTCAATCATATGTACATAGTATGTTCTCACATTTTTTCTAAACTAATAATATCTCTAAAAAAATATATTATACCTTCTATACATCTTAAGATATAATATTGGATAGAAAATAGGTTATGTGAGAATTCAAGGAATTATACTTTCATACAATATCTTAATTGAATTATCTGAAATGATCAATGAATTTAAAATTTAGTCTATATCTACATGAATTCAATATTAGAATACCAGAAAGAATTATAGGATTATCCTATATATATATTTTATTTTATTTATTCTTATTGTCATAATGTCTAGAATGAAATCT
The DNA here is from genome assembly GCA_024713555.1 of Spirodela polyrhiza. NCBI lineage: Eukaryota > Viridiplantae > Streptophyta > Magnoliopsida > Alismatales > Araceae > Spirodela > Spirodela polyrhiza. The sequence goes on along the minus strand of CM046548.1, from coordinate 3,599,809 downwards.
AGAATTGACAAATGTCACAAAATACTAATAATATTTATTATTATCAAATAAAAATAAAAAAATAAATGGGGCATTGCCATGTGGTAAGGCAATAGGTTTTGGTCCTACTATTCGGAGGTTTGAATCCTTTTGTCCTAGATTCATTCTTCAGAATCAAAGTAAAATGCAAAACTTCTATGCATTCTATTTAATTAAAGCCTAAAGTGATTAGAGTATTCTATAGTCTATGAGGGACTAAAAAATATATATATTTACTAGTTTTCATTTAAATTAAGTACCCTAAAACTAATTAGGATGGAGTCGAATTCAAATAAAATAATAATATTAAACATATTTAGACCATTTATTCTTTTTGTATCCGGTTCAAATCCATAAAAAATTAGATTTTCCAGTGAATGTACGTAATAAAATCAATTGATCACAAATTTTTGGTAAAGGAACATTGTGAAGCAAAAAATGACTGAGTTTTATGGCCATACCATATATATTATGTTTTGTCTGTGTTCTATTTCCATAGTTTTGTCTTTTCTTTTTGTTTAACAGAAAAATATCTCATTACCATAACTTGGTAAAAAATGCTCGTTTTATATCATCTCATTAAATAAAAGCATATTTTAGGATAAGGTCCTCTAGAATATGATATGATGAATATTTAATTGATTAAAAATAGACACTTGAAAAAGAAAAGAAGTAATGTTTTGTGTTTTATTAATAGAATTAGTTTATGAGTAGTCTTTTTGTATTCCTATTTTTACAACCTTATTTTCTCAAGGATGGTCTCACATTTAATTATAGTTAATGCATACACCATAAGTATGGAAGATGTTTTCACATCATAAGTATAGAAGATCTTAAGATGAGATATTGAATAGAAAATAAGCTAGATAATTATCTGAATTAAACTAGATACAATAAAAAAATAGGAAGTAACTTTTGGTGCTTTATTGAGATGGAATTATGTTATGACTAGTCTTTAGCATATTTTAAGTTTGCACAGAAAATCAGCTCAAATAACTATTGAATTAAATAAAGATAGATGATTGTATAAAAAGGTTACTTTTTTATGCTTTAGTAGGATGAAATTTTTTTATTATTTAGCTTATACCTAATTTCTTCAAGGATATCCCCCCACAAGTAAAGGAAAGCTGATCTTAAGATAGGATCTCAACATAATATTATCTCTGAACTAAAAAATGGAAAGTACTTTTTTTTTAAAGAGAAAATTTCATTGAATGCTACAAGTTTCACTTCATTATAAGGTTACACGAGAGAGATTTCATCAATGCAGATGGTGGGGAGGAGAGGGAGACACTATAAACCTCGGGGGAGGATGTGATGATAGTGGAGAGAGACTCCACTTTACTCAAAATGTTCATGAAGGTAGAAGATGGTGAATTGGGTTGGTGGACTCTTTGAGTCCATGATGTTGGAAGCTCTGCACAATACTAGTGGGAAGTTTAGTCCTCAATGTTGTGTGCATTATGAGGTGTTCCTATATGGTAAGAATTTGTAGCAAGGGGTTCTAAGAAATATAGAATTATGTGAAGTGGTGAGGAAGAGGGTTAGTATGGGTAGTGAGGATGGTAGAATTATGTTGAGGTGTGGCAATAAGCCCACTTATAAACTTGCCTTTTCTAGTGTTGCACACTTCTAGTCCCTCTAGTCAAGATCTTGCTAGGACCATTAGTTGTCGTACTTTCTCCAAGTAGTTAGGAAATCTTTGACTACACAAAAAAATGCCTTGCTCTCTCTTTCTAACTCTTTTTTTTTTGACATATTCTTCCCTCACCCTTCACTAGTTGCTCATGAGTTTTTGGTGTACAAGGACATGACCTTTTGTGCCTTTGACCTTTTGACTTTATATTGTATTACATTCTTTTCAGATATTAGGCTAATGATTGTGAGAAGAGAAGTAGGCTACCTCTTTTTTTTTTTTTAGAGAGAGAGAGAGAGAGATAGGGTCAATCATGTGGGTATAGGTCCTTACCTTCTCGTGGGCTCAGGTTGGCTAATAGTATTGATGAGATCTTGAAAGAGGTGTTAGGATGGTGATTTATAGCTAGTCTAACACAGCTGATGTGAAATAGATCTATAGTTCAAAAGTGGGTAGATATCAACACATGCTGGTAGTTCTAGGTGTCTTCACTAGTTGAGGGTGGTGGATAGTAGATGTGAGGTGATTATGAGGAAAGTAATAATTAAAAGTGGTGTACCTGGGTGGATCATAATATGCCTTGTCATCTACCGTGTGTTAGTGTTAATGTTGAGTTGCTCCAAGTGATATGCCATTGCCTAGGTATTATAGGTATAAGCTTTCACTTTATATGTAGTGCTAGTATACCGAGTTGCTCCAAGCGATGTCTACCTTGAGCTTTTGCAAGCATATCCTGTCATGAGGTGAAAACAGATCTTAGATGGGTGCATACTATGTGTATGTGTAGCAAGTGAATCTATTGTTTGGTTCCCCTTGTGTAGCTATTGTGTGATGGCATTGTCCTCCCATGAGAGTACATGATATCTATCTAGGTGCTTTTGAGTCACCAATGGGAACAAGTATCTACATACAACATTTCAACTAACACTCTAGAGTCATATTCTAGAACAATACCATGTAGGTTGTGTTTCTCACATAGGAGTAAACCATTGCATATCACCATAGCCTTTATTGTTGTGTTAGTCTAAACATCATAATAATAGAAAAAAGTAAAGAAAATACTCCCCATATGGTCTTGTAAGATGTCTCCTACAGGTCTAGGGTTCCCATGAGCTACTCCATCGATGTTGAGCTTTAGGTGTCCCATCGATAATGATCTCTAATAGATGAACCATGCAATGATCTGTGTACATGTTCATAAAGCTAGAATTCCTCAAGTCTTGAGTGCCTTGCAAATGGAGGCCGAGTGTGTCACAGTAGGTGACACCAAAGGATGGGTGCTCCATAAACATTATGTGACATGCCTCATAATCTTTGATATGTGCATTGATTGACCTATAAAACAAGAAAGATTTTGCTCCTTTCCATATCTCTTATAAGATGTATGCTATGGAGATACATAGGTAAGGGCTGTCCCTAGAGCTCTACGGTGGATTAAAGACTCTCTAAAGATCTCTAGGGGTATAAGAGATGGATGAGGATAGAATGTTGATGACCATTTCACTAAGAGTTGACTCCAACATTCTGTAGCAATGACACTATGCAAAAATAAGTGATTCATAGTTTTGTTCTTCATAGTGGTTTAGCAATAATGACACCTAGAATAGATGTGGTCTCTAGTGATGGTCATATGATCATCAGTAGAAAGTCATTGGTACATTAGTTTTTATATGAAGAAAGAAACTTGGGATATGATAGCATGATGTCATATGAGATTTCTCAAAAATTACTTTAAAGAATGGTTTCTAAGGTAGTTCTAAGGAGAACTATATGAGAAACTCCCATATAGGGTGAGAGTCTAGATGGGCTCATCATCCTTATGGCCCAACTCTATCAATGAGATTTCTAGTAGTAAATCTAAAGGGAGTCTATGCCATTCAATGAGCAGTCTAGTATCTCCCTCGAGAAGTTGGATGATTATGAGGTGGGGTTAGGATGGCATGAAAGAGGTAGAGGAGGCCAAGAAAGTATTCCCAAGCCTAGTGTCGTGCTACACACTAATAGTTCCTTGTTCCACTTGCCACCAGATTAAAGGCTTCATTTGGAGCCAATCTCTTTGTCAATTCGTCCACTACTTCACTCCTTTTATGTCTACTGGTTGGCTAGACTACTCACCATATTTGGTAGAAACAAAAGTCCTTAGAAATGATCTTGTTGTCCTCATCTATCATATGAATTTCCTCTAAAGTATGTTGAGGATGTCTTTGGGACATCTAATCCCTAGTCCACCCTCTTTCATCAATTAGTGTTTTCTCTCAAGAAACTCAACAATGATGATGAGGCCCATCAAGCTAGCCATCCCACAAGAATGAGGTATATATCTACCTTACAAATCATAAGATGGTGTCTAGTACCTTGTGTATCTCAAATAGGTATAGCAACATACTCATGAGCATGTGATATATCAATTGGATGTGACCCCTTAAAAATAGAAGTTGAAGCTTTAATTTGACAAGTTTCTTCCTTGGCTTGCACAAAAGGGTATCAAAATAGTGAAGATGAGTGCATCCAAGGAAGATGGGGCATCCAAGATAATCAAAAGGTAGATGCTCTTGCGAGAACCTTATTATATCCTGTATGTGTCATATGGTACTAATAGTGGTGAAAGATGTCACCATGAAGTTGCATTTTGAGGCATTAAGAAGTTGTCATGTGGCTTGCTCATAGCTCAAGATGATAGATATAACTCTTTTAATAGATCTTTTACATCCATTAAGGAAAAGTATCATGTCATCAACAAACAATGAATGCAATATGATTGAGTAGCCCCTCTTCAAATGATATATTTGAATAAGTCCACATGTCACCACTCAGGAGAGGGTTCAACTAAAGACTTCTTCAATTAATATAAAAAGAGTGGGTGATAAGGGACCTGCCATAATCTTTCTATGGTTGTGAAGAAAGGGGAGGAATTCTCATTCACTAGTAAGGAGAAGTGGTTCTCCTTAATGCATGCATTGACTAGGTCAATGAGCTCATCGGTGAATTTAAAGTGCCGAAGTACTTTGGTGAAGAAATTTCATTTGATTCTATCAAAAGCCTTTTCCATATCTAGTTTGATAATGATGTTGGAACCACAGATGTCCGTGTCAAGGGATTATACTAGTTCATAAACTAGTATAATGTTATTGTAAATGTGTCATCCCTTGACAAATCCACACTGCTTTAGATATATGGGCATATCAAGGAAGACCCTTAGTCATGTTGTAATAATCTTAGATATAACCTTATAGCACACATTATAGAGACTAATGGGCCAAAAGTCTTTAAAGGAGATTGGGTTGGCCACCTTCGGTATGAGTGCAATAAAGGTGGCTTTCCAACTTTGTGATAAAACTTTGTGGTAGAAGAATTCCTTGATAGCATGAACTAAGTCTATTTTGACAATGTCCCAACATGCTGTGTAGAAATCAATTGGAAAATCATTGAGTCTAGGTGCTTGATTCCTACTCATAAAAAAGACCACATTTCAAATCTCCTCCCTAATAGGTATAATCGTAATCGTCAAGATCTCATAGAGGTGACTAGTGATGAAATCGATGAGAGTATATCCTCTGAAATCTCAATCGGTTGGGAGAAAAGAAAAGTAATGAAAGTACACAATTATGACCTCTTGCATATGAGATGTGTTATGATCCTAGACCTCTAGAAGAGATATATAATCAGATTGGGATCAGTGTGTGATTGAGACATTGATGAAATGTGTGTTTCTGTTCCCCTCACACAACCACTAAATGCAAGATTTTGGAGAGAGTATATCTCTTGCCATCATGTGGCCTCCTCTAACTTCTCACTCACTCAAACTTGTCTCTCCCAAGTAGTGTTAGTTCATTGAACTTATAATTGCCTCTCAACCTCTACTAGCTCTTTCTTTAGCTCTTCCACCTGGGTGTGAATATTCTCATATACATCCATGTTCTATCATTTAAGGTAGAGTTTGAGATTTCTCAGTTTATAACTAAGGTTCTCTATAGGAGAGTTAGAGATATCCTTATGCTAGCAGTTTCGTATGAAGCTCTAGAAGCTTTCGAGCTAAGTCCACATATTCTAAAACCTAAAAGGAGGTCTAGGGGTACTAACACTTGAGTTAGGAAGAATAAAGATCCGCATGTGATTTGATTGATAGCAAGGTAATATTGTTACTAATATGGGGCATTACACTAAGACAAACTAAGGATATATTTGAGAAATACTTGGGAACTAAAGAGGTACTTTGAGAAATAATCTAAGGATATAAATGACAAGTAACTTTGTATTTTGTTAGTATGGAATTAGGCTTTTAGTTGGCTTTTTCAATTCTTCTTTCTATGGTCTCCAAAGTGGTTCAAATTAATTTCCCAAGTAGGTTACACAAGAAAGGACTTAAATTTTTTTAAATTCCCTAAGTAGAATGTCTACATTTAGTGTTTACACTTTAGGAGCAAAGTAAATGCTTATTTACGGAGTAATTGTATGCATTTTATTCATGGTCACAAAAGAACCTAGTAAATATACACTTGAAGGAAAAGTAAAAGAGAGTCTCTGCAACCTTTACTTTGTAATAAATTTATGATAAAAATTACATCAGATCTTGCATCTTTTTTTACCCTTCCCAAAGATGTTGAAAAATTTCCTACATATGTTATCATACAAATACTTCTATTTTTTATGAAATTTATGACAAAAACCCATAAGAACACATTGGTAATTTTAAAAAGTATGTTTTATTATTGGGTTCAAAAAATCTTTACTTCGTCACCAATTACATCCGTTTTGATTCACAAAATAGTTATATGGATCCTAACAACTTTTCTAAGAGATTTATCTTATTTACTTGTTCTAGAGAGATGCTTAGTGATTATTCTAAATTTTCAGACCTGAATGATGAGGGTTTTGGACATACTCTCATTCCCAACCTGTCTCCTCACGTAAAATTTCAGAGATGATATCATCATTTGAAAGTCCTTAATATGCTCAAGATTTTCAGAATTCAATAGACAAAGATAAGTTCCTCTCTTCTTCAGAAATTGGATGAAGTAGAACATTATACTGTTCTTTTGGAAGAAATAGGTAAAAAAACCTCAAGACTTCTAGAAGAGTTTTTAAGAAGAAATCACACTTTCATGATCATTTTTACCCTTTGCAGCCATTTTCCTCAACAAAATAGTGAGATAGAATGAGAAAAAAGGGTAGTTGAAAGTCAAGTATTTTTGACTTAAAATATTTTAGTAATTAAAGAGGAAAAAAAATTGAATATTCTCCACAAAAATTAATCCATTGTAGGAAAACATTCATGTTGATGCATTTATAAGTTTTTCTACTGTGATAACGTTAGTAGAATCTAGATTTCTTTCAAGAGTTGAACATATAGACACTGAATGGTCAAAATTAGAAAGATTAATAAGAGAAAAATCAATATCACATTGGAAATTAAGAGGTCAAATAAATGCACACTTTGCTAAACTTTGGTGGAGGCCATGGAGAAAATCTAGACATCAAGACTATGTGGGGGATGGAAAATTTGGCCTAAAGCAATCAATAGTAGAGTAGCAAAGAAATTGAAGGCCTCTCAAATCCTTTCATCAGTAGATCTTAGTTGCATCTCAATCAATTGGGCATTGAATTCACCATTATTGACCTTAATCATTTTGGCATGAGTCATCCTCAACTATTGTTGGCAAGTAAATTTTTGTTACCCTTTCCTTTTGGGGTTTGCCTTCTAATCCAAAATAATAAAAATATTTGAAAATAAATTATTGACATCTGGAAAACACTTATCAATATGTTTCTACCATGTAATATTGACAAAATTTTCATGAGAAACACAAAACTAATAAGGAATCAAAATTTGGTAGGTCACTTTTCATTTATGATAGCGGTGGAAAATATTTATTGTTTTGAATTATGCAAAATCTGTACATCAACCATTTTAATTGGTTTAATGGCAAGGATATTTAATCTATTCTAGCCTATTTCAAAAATAGTTTAGGAATCATTGGTTTGATTATTAGCAACAAAATGTCCTATCAAAAAGTAGGCCTAGAATTGAAAATATAGGAGCATGACTAAATTTAATATCGTGCAAATTATTCTACTCTAGGATCCTTGTTGAAAGGAGATCTTTATCTAGTTTTTAGCATGGATGGAAATTCCAGTAGAACATATGAAAAATACTCTTGATAAGCCAATAAAAATGAGAATATAAGGATTTCCATATCCCCTATTGTTGGATATTTTTCATTGGTTTTTAAATATCCACAATTTAATAATATTTATAATTAAAACTTTACTAAATTAGGATATAAATGACTCTTAGGTCGGCTGCAAGGATTAAGAATAATTTTTCATGATAATTAATTTTTTATTTATTTTATAAGTTATTCCAATTTTTTTATATATTTTCATGATTTAAATAATATAAATTAACAACATTTAGGTTTTTTAGTGAATAGTGAAAAGTTTTTTTTATAAGGATATACATGAGATTTTGAAAGAAACAGAGGGAAGAATTTTGAGGGATAGGTGTGGGATTTGGATGGGACTTTTAGAGGATTTTTTGAGGGATAGGCTTGGGACTCACAAGGGATTTTAGATGAATTTTAGGTGGAAAATAAGATAGAGAAAAGGAGAAAAGTAGATGATAATAAGAGAGAAAATTGTTAACACATCTTGGGTTGTGTTGATGACAATTTCTAGATGTATCATAGAAAATGTTTAAAATCACACTAGAAAATGTTTGAATCAGTTTCACACTGATTTTTAAGGATTAGATGTTGAGAATAAATCCAAAAGGCACCATACTATTATAAAATCAAAGAAAAATTATTGAAAAATCATTGAAAAAAATTTTTGTGGTAAAAAAAATGAATTTTAGTTATATTTCTCAATCGAGATCAATGTGAAATGATTTGAAATTAATTTTAAGATGATTCGTGAGTTACGAAAAATTTGAGATGAAAAGGAAACCTTTTTATCAAGTATTCTATGAGCTCTTTTGATTGTTCCAACTAACATTTGAAAATTATTATTCACAATAGAAATCAAACATAAAATGAAATAAATGAGAAACTACTGCCACCCTTTGATGAGTCCACCTCTAGAATAGTGGCATACATCAGTGTGATAGCTTTGTATCATCTAGTTGTGTCACATCATATCGGAAGGTATATGAAGATCATCTAATGGCCCTATGCTCCTTGGAAGGATTCAATGGAAAGAGTCAATTTTGTTGTCACCACTATTTGATAAAGAAGGGACCACTCTTGACCATAGGCTTTGATTATGTGGAGGAGGAGAAGATAGAATATCTGTAACGGTGAACTACCTATTATTTTATTCTACATGTGACAAGTGATAATGTGTGTTTTATTAGATGATAATTGATAATTATTGAAATGCTATACCAAAGCTTAAGTGCCTTAGTCATGTGACACTTTCTTTATTGTTAGATTTAATCATTTATGTCTAAGATATGTGGTGTTTTGTATGTCATCAGATCATAGTACTATGAGTTGTTATATCTGATTTTATGCCCAAGGGTACATGGTGCTTCCAAAAATCTAAGACAATTAGTTGTATGTTCTAGATAACTACTGATTTGTTGTTCAAACAAGTGTAATGTGACACATTTTCAAGCATCGAATCAAGTGATGATGACCCAACAATCACAATCAAATACTACAATACAAATACCATAAATTTAGTCCTACATCGGTTGTTCTAGTAAACTTTTCAAGCTAATATATATGAACCCCCTCAGTATGTCAGGTAACTATGTTTCATCACCGGTTTTAAGGGTTTGACCTAGATTGGGACAAAAGCCTTGAAGGTCTTATCTCTTGTCCCATAAATGACATATCTTTTGCACCTCAGTCATGCGGACTTCTATCCTCATTGACTCAGGTTGCATTAACTTTTTAAAAATAAGATCTTATCATAACCCTTAACTTGAATATCACTAGTCACCTGTATTGAGTGAATAAATTTATTAAAGGCTAATATGTTTCAAAATATTATATTTTCATATAGAGAGTTAAAATTTTTAGAATAGTAAACCTTTAGACACATCAGATTTTCACATTAAATTAGAGAAAATAATCCTATGTAATTTTAATGTTTAAACACTCCTTAAGTAATGATGTTGAGTTCACTTCTTCTATCAACAGATTTATGAGTATGTCACATAAAAATTTAATTGACTCAATGTTCAAATTATTTAAAGGTTCAAAGTAACTTTGACTGCAATATTCAAACAATTTTGTCTAATAATAGTGGAAAATATATAAAATTTTAATAGTAATAATATGCCACTCCTTTACGAGTTTGATTTGTTTTCTAACCACTTATTTTAAGGATAATAAAAACAGAAATTTACCTATTTAAAGGTCTGAAAATTGTAACTTCAAGAAATGATCAATCACACAACTTTCCTTTTCTTTGAGAGATTTCTTTCTACATGTGGCTCAGGAAATTTTCTTGATCCGTGTAAATTCAAGGGGCATGAGGAGTCAACCCTTGTGAAGTCAAAGATTGAGCAATCCGAATTTTCAGATTCAAGGGTTGATTTCCCATCTTTCTCACCTTTCCATCTTTTGGTATGTGGAGTGAGGCCCCAATTTGTTCTCATCTTTGAGTTCCATCGCATCCAGTGATTCTAAAGCTAGCTCTTCTAGTGCGGATTCAATGGACATTATTTGCGTGAATTTTAAGGATCATCCCCACGGCAATCTTTGTGAACTCAAAAGGAATTATTGATTTAGCGCCTATAGATTCGCGGTATAATTTTCGAGTCTTCATTGACTTCCACACGCCACACTCGACTAATAAGATTGTCTCCAGATCCGAAGCCTAGTCCCCTTCAAAATCTACTTATTTCCATGAGCGGGGGCAGTGGAGGTTCATCCCGTTGCATCCAAAGATGATGGAGAGCGATTCCCGGTGGGAATCACAATGGTCAACGGCTGCTTATCCTCACCCCTGGCATTTTCTTGGCTCTCTCTCTCTCTCTATCTCTCTGCCTCTCTCTCTATCCTTGCCTGGGGTTTTGCCGATACCACCCGCCCCCTTCTTCCTCCCACTCTCCCCCCTCTCACCAATCCGCCTGCAACGCGCACGACCCATTGTCTTCCCCCCTCTCTCTCTCTCGCTCTCTCTTATGCCTTTTTTTCTCTCTCCTCCCCCTTTCCCTCTCTTTCTCCCTCTCACTTCCTCGTGCTCTTCCCGTTCCCCCCGGCGGGCGCTCTCGCCCTGTTCTCATCGCGGGGGTGGGGAGGGGATCTGCTCTTGCAGTGGGCCGAGGCCAGGTGAGTACTTCGCGGCTGCGGCTGCGACTCTGCCCGGTTCCACCAGAATCCCAGCCACTGGTGCCGGGTTTCTTCAAACCTCCTCCTGCAGATGGAGAGCTCCGTCGTCCGCCGGAAAGGAGGGAAGCGCTCTCTTCACATCAGAGGCGGTGGATCCCCGTCCCGCCGCCAGGCGCCGCCTCGAATGCGGCGGCGGCGGCGGAGTCTGTTCCGCTGCGAGGGCTAGGGGCTCTCCGGCCGTGGCGGAGGAGGTCGAGATGCCTCCTGCGCATCCAGATTTCGCTGACGGAGTGCTTCACGAAGACGGCGATGACGAAATTAGGGCATCGTCCGGAGGAGAGGGCCGAGAAATCTTCTACCGCGATGAGGAAGCAGGTCGACCGCCGGCGAGTTCTCCGACGAGTCTACCAGGCGGTGTTATTCACAGGGTCAGGAATCTTCCAGGAGGGGAGCGTTTCCAAGACCTTCTCCTCAAGCGCGGAGACGATCCTCTGAGCATCTCCGATTTCAACGAGATTCTTCTCACTGCGGCCAGACATGGCGAGCTGGAATCCGCGGAGCTCCTGTTTGCTGAGCTCCCAGCGTACGGATTATCCCCAAATTGCTGGACCTTCTCGATCATGATCCAGCACCTCTGCAAGGAGAACGAACCAGAGAGGGCGAAGGAGTTCTCCGACGAGATGATCAAGAGCGGGCTCCGCCCCACCGTCGCCTCCTTCACCTTCCTCGTCCACTGCCTCTGCAGGAAGGGAAAGTTGCAGTCGGCGTACGAGCTCTTCGAGGCGATGGGCAGGGTCGGCTGCCGCCCCACGATCCAGACCTACAACTGCCTGCTCAACGGGCTCTGCTATGTGGGCAGGATAGAGGAGGCCCTGCAGCTGCTCCAGAAGATAAAGCTCTCACCCGCCCTGAAACCCGACATCTTCACCTTCACGACCGTCATCGACGGATTCTGCAAGGTGGGCAGGACCGACGAGGCCATCGAGCTGCTCAACGAAGCCCTAAACTCGGGGGTCAACCCGAATATCGTCACATTCAACGCCCTGGTCAACGGGTTCTGCAGAGAAGGGCGGCCCCTGGAAGCGGCCGGCCTCCTCAGGGAGATGAGGGGCGGAGGCTGCCCCCCGGACCACATCACCTACTCCACCTTGCTGCAGGGGCTCATGAGATCTGGGGAGGTCCCTACTGCCCTGAGAATTCACGCGGAGATGAGGGAAGCAGGGCTGAAACCCGAAGCCCGAGTGATTAACTCGCTCCTCAGAGGAGCTTGCAGGAGGAGCACCTCGGATCCAGGATTCTTGGAACAGGTGGAGGGGCTTTCGGAGGAAATCGCCGAGCTCGGAGCCGACTGCATATCACCCTACACCTACTGCCTGATGGTCCAGGCTTTGGTTAATGGTGGGCGTTCAGACAAGGCGCTGACCCACCTGGTAGAGATGGAGAGGATGGGGCTCTCTCCCCGGGGGTTGACCTACGACATGGCCATCCGGGTCCTCTGCGGCCAGGGGAGGGCGGACGATGCGGTGCTGGTTCTGGCGATGATGACCAGGGCGAAGAGGATTCCAAGCTCGTACGCCTGCGAGAAGCTGCTCGCCGAGTTGAATCGGCGCGGAAGGTTTCTCGATGCCTGCGCCGTCTATGCGGCGGCGATGAAGAAGGGTGTCCGTCTCTCCCGACAGCCGAGGGAGCCCCTGTAAGCAGTGGTGGGGGAATGGCGTCGTCTTCTTCTTCCTCATCTTCTTCATCTTCCCGGGCTGATCAGCACGGAGAGGGCGACGACGATGGCGGCGCCCGCGCATGGAGGAAGCGGGCTCTGAGGCTGGACGGATTCCGGTACCCGCTGTGTGGGTTTTCGCCGGAGGAGGATGAAAGAGGTTCGTGGCTCTTCGGCTGGGGCTGGACGTCCCTGGATCCAGCCCATTTATACATACCTGGAGGTTCTGGGCTGGACAGGAATGGTGGACTTTAAGCTATGCTGACGTTGACTCTGGAGCGTTTTTATAAAGGCCGGCTTGAGGAGTAGAAAGTCCAAGCCCCCCCTCTCTCCCCCAATGTGGCTGGGCTGGGCTGAGCTGGGCCGAGCTGGGCTGTCTTCTTGATCCCGGCCTTTGGATGCTTTCCACTCTACTCAGCGGAAGAGGCCCGCCACTTGGAGAGAGGGAGAGAGGTTGGGGGAGAGAGAGAGGGGGATGGAGAGAGAGAGAGAGAGAGAGAGAGAGATTTTCTCCTGCTGTCGGAGCATTTTATAACGAGAAAATCGGCCTCTTTATTCTGTCAGATCCACGAGTTATTTTAGTTGGCATCCGTTCAACCGAGACAGACAGAGACCGACTAGTGAGGCTCGTCGACCCAAATCGACATTCGATACCTCGATGATCAACCCACCAAGATCGTAGATGGGGGTGGACTGATGGAACAAGGTTGGATCCGGGTTCTCGGGGATTTTAACGTCAGACCCCCCCCTCCGCGGGTCCCCCGTCCATTTTCAGAGATGATCGGTAGAAAAATGGCGTTCTTTTCCTCAGAGTTACTACGATTCATGCCGGGGACGCCGTCAACGGGAAGTCGCACGAGTGACCTGTGGACTACTACTACCCTGGCCGAATTTGTTCCTGGGGAAAGAGAGAGAGAGAGAGGGGATTTCAGTGCCTGTGACAGTGCTCTCTGAGAGAGAGAGAGAGAGAGAGAGAGAGTGAGAGAAAGAAAGAGCGAGCTATGGCGATCTCCCTCACCGTGGTTGCGGCGGTGTCGTCATTACACCTTCTCGCCTTCGTCTTTGCGATCGGCGCCGAGATGCGGCGGAGCACGGTGGGGCGGGCTCCTCTGCATCTACCTACCACTAGCATCCAGCTCGGCTTTAGCTCGAGAAGAGCCGTGATCTTCGTCCACCGCTGACGGAGGGTTGCTGTGCGGCGCAGGGGAAGGTGGTGCCGGACGAGTACGACGAGAGGACTTACTGCGCGTACGGCTCCGACGCCTCGTCGACCTACGGCTTGGCGGCCGCCGGGCTGCTGCTGCTGAGCCACGCCGTGCTCAATGGGGTCACTGGGTGCCTCTGCCTGGGCCGCGGCTTGGGCGGCGGCCCTCGTTGCTGTCCCGTCTGTGCTTATTTTCTATCTTGGTCAGCTCCTCTCTCTATGGCTCTCTCATTTTTCTCTCGCTCGTTCTCTCTCTTCCTTATTTTGCCTCCGTTCTTGATAGTTTACCATGCTTTTCTTTTCGAAAGTGGCCTAGATAAACCGGAACATGAAGAAATTCATATGATTCTTGTGCCGAATGCCTCATGAAGTTGCCATTTGAGAATCGGAGGGTCAGATTTTATAAATCTAGGAATTTTCTGGGCATATCGCAGAAGATGTGCGCGGCAAAATCCTCATAGGCACCTGCGCAGAAGACGCTCGCTTTGGCTGGATCACGATCACGCTGCCTAGTCACGAAGTTGTAAAGAGCTCGAGTTCATGCTATCGACCAATTAAAAGTATCTCATGAAACTGGAGAAAGAGGAGATCAAAAATGGGTTCTGCCAACCAAACCAAGTTCAGTGGTTTTGAATGATAAGAAGTGTGATCCATGCCAATGATACTCACAGAGACAAGAAGCAGAAGGAAAGAGACCCACCCACCCCTCCATGTTCCCACACAACTCAGTGCATCAGAGACCATCGATGGACTCAACAGCATGAGAGAGCCGAGCCCCGGCGTGCACTCTCCACTCTCTTCAGGGTACTACAAAATCCAATCAGTCTGAATGGAAAGACCAGTCCTTTCTTTAAGTAGGCCTCGCTCGCGGCCATTTTGAGTTTCCTCACATATTGGGCCCGAGGGAGAGAGAGTTTTTCTTGTGATTTCTGTGAAGTAGGAGTTTTCCCCGCGGCTCCCCTTTCTATATACCCACCTACCCCTTGGGTTCTCGCTATCAGTTCCTGCGAGCCCGCTCATCATTTTGAGCTGTCACATCTCTGCATCTGTATGTGACACAGATGGCATCGATCTTAATATTTCATGTGAAAATGCATCCCATGAATCTCATCACTGGATGCCCATCTCCGAGGGTCAATAGATCACTGCCGTCTCTTGTAGATGCCTGGATAAAACGGCGTAAATATCCAGACGAAGAACCTCCACCACAACAGTGTAAAGGGCTTTCCCAGGGTTCCTAAATGGGTGCAAGTTCCTAAACAGCATAAAGTGGATAAGAAAGATACGGCCTCTCATCACACAGAATCAGCAGTAACTAAGATTTTCCCCGAGGATGTGAGGATATTTTTAAGCTACCATACCCTTGCAAATTCTTGGTACGTGTGCTTTTCTTAATTCTCAACCCGATTTCTCGTCTTAGGAATGGGTGGCAAACTACACCCTGATGACATGGAGGAAAATACAACTCCACATCTGGCAGCTACTCTTCATGCTAGATCCATCCTTTTCGGTTCTAGATTCATGAGGTTGAGGTTGGAATTCGCTGGAGGGAAAACAATTGGTGAAGTACTTTCGTCCTCATTGGCTCCATCACAATTTCTCCCAAGATGTTTTTTCAGGAAGCCTAAGAATCTGGGAGGCCTTTGATAATATTTAACTTCATAATCGCATCTAGAGATGTTCTACGTAAGGAGGATAAGTGGACTTTCCAAGAAATCAATTATTGGTCTATGATACAGGTGTTGGAGGGGGTGGGTGCCTAATTTCTTACATATCACCTCATAATTTCATGCTGTCTTGAAACACATATAGATTGTATGCATATATTGTAGAAGGTAGCTTCTTCCATCATGGGGCTTCAGAAAACGTTTCGTATGTGCTGTAACTTCTCCCAACATGCTAATACGCTCAGACTAACCGGGGTGGAGCATTCTCAGAAGGAGATGTAGCTTGGAAATTAGTAATTCAGTGTCCATATATCTACATTACTAACTTTCCAATCAGTGAACTAGAATTTCTTGGTAATTTCCAATCAGTTTCCAGGGGTTCGGATGTCAAGTCAAGATTGGGTATGAACTATTAACAACGGGAGGAAAAAAATCAGGTTTGAACCGTGCCAAGCCAACAAGTTTCTTTGGATCTTACTCAGTTTGCCACTTTCATTTAAACTGTTTTACGTGAGCAGGATCAGGCACCTCCATATGTTTGCTTTTGGAGAAGTTGGATGCGACTAATGGGCTAGATGAACAAGCACGGTGTGTTTAAAGGCGGTGGTGAATTAGGAATCCTTGGTCACAGAACTTGATTAGAAGCTGGGGGATCTGCACTGATTTACTGAAAAGAGAGATGGGAATGTCTAGTTATGGTGGAATTGGCGACAACTAGGACTGGGATCAGGGTTGCCTCCTTCTAGATGCTGCTAGCTAGGGAGAAGGGAATGGCGCTAGAGGAGATCACATAATGGATAGTTTGTGTTGTTGGTCGTGACTGGTTCCTCGTGCTTATTACTTCTCTGATTTTTTTTACAGGGATTGCTAGGAAATGGGAAGGAGAAATCCGTTATAGTTCATGAATTACGAAACTGGAACCTGATATTTTTGAGGGATGTGGAGAAAAGGATGGGTTACCTGGCACTTTAGTTGCTGAACTAAATCTATAAGATAATTGTCCTAATAATGATCCCATAGTTTCATAGATCCTCTTTCATCCTAGTGATGTTCGTTGGTGCTCATTGATTTATAGTTCTTACTAGTAGATCCTGATATTGGCATGGATGATTAAAGTGGTCACTGGCTATTTACAAGGTGTGTGAGCCACTCAACTTGTGCTTGTTGTATTTCGTGATGGAAAGATTAAATTTCACCCATAACTGAGTTGGCCCACATGGTGAGATGCTGCTGTCACTCACTACTACCATCATCACTTTACTTCTCTCACTTGCTTCCACTGTCACTGTTTCAGGTTAATATTCTTCCTACCTTAACCTTGAACCAAAGTTGGGGGATATGTGGTTTGGAATTCACCCTCTTAGTAATAGGTTGGGCCTGACTTGTTTGACCCAGGCTCAATCTGTCTTGACCAGCTAAGAATCAGCAAAAAGATAGAGCCATAGTCGACCACCTAGGGGAAAGTACCTCTCTTTCTAATTCTTATCACCCACTCCACAACACCCACTTTCCTCACTTTAAAGGCCTCGTTCCTCCTTACCACCGCTTGAGACACACTACTGATTATTGAGATATCTTTGCATTCTGCTTTACTTTACAGGTGCATTGTTGTAAATTTTTTTTCATTAGTGTTTTCCACCTCTTCTATTGACATCTGAGCCAAAATAAAATGCGAATAAATATCAGTAAAAGATATTGTGCTTCAAGTGTCGGTGAGATCAATCTATCTTTAACTCTTTTATAATTTTCTTAATATTGTTTCTATTATGGGGGTCAGAAGATTTGATAGTGAAGATATTCATAGAAGCTATGAATCTTTTATTAGTAAACTGAAAGAAGATCTTAACGAGATGAGTTAGCAAGTATCACCAATGATAGGATTGCCTGCACAGTGTAGAGTGAAAGGGACTCAACTGAAGGGATTTTTCCAGCTCTAAATTTAAGTGTGGAACCTTGTCTGCTCAATGGTTAACTAAGAGTATGATGAGCTCATTAGGATGTCAGGATTCATGATAAGGTTTCTTTATAGAAATTTTCCTAAGGAAATGTTTTCTTGATCATGACATGGATTCCGAGTGACATGTGATCATTGTCCGATTAGACGTCCTTGATAACATGATAGCATGTTCAACAATATGCTTAATGGTTTTTCAAGGCAGCGTGTGATCATGATTGGATGTGCTATATTTGATTCCCCTACCATTGATGTGATATTGGACCTGAAGTTCTAGGCTATTTATTGTTGATAAATGATTTCTCTAAGCGGTATAAAATGCCAGATCATTTGAATATTGACTTTGGTAAAAATAATCTAACTAAATCAACAAAAGAGCTAGCAATCTGATAGGATCCTAGAAAATAAAAAACAAAATTGATAGGATCCCAGGATAACGATGATCAGGAACAATCAGGAATTGTGAGAAGATACTCAAGAACAAGAATTGAAGAATCAGGACTAAGAGGAGAAAAAAGAACATGATCGAGGGCGAGTTCAAGAGCACCCCCAGCTCTCACAAGACTTCTTGGAAAAATCCCCCCAGTTATGGCCCCTAAGGGTTCTTGTACCCATTCCTTTAATGGGCACCCCCTTGACCTGTTTACCCCTGGACCATACCATCACTTTATCCTTTCCCTTCTGGGCATAGGTTGCCAATACAGTGGGCCTGTTTATGGGCCCAACAAAACCAGGCCTAACGCAATCAGTTAGAGAGATATTGAGGATTGAGGAGAATCCTATATCTGGTGGTGGGGGGAAAATGAAGAAAAACCTGAAGGAAAAATATTTTTTGACCCTTACAGAAGCTGATCCCAGATTAGCAGATGAACTTTGAGCAATGTGCAGTTGCTGTGATTCAGTATATAAATCGTTATGTTGAGGCTATACTATCTTGTGACCTAAATGATGAACCATGAGTTGTGGTCACTGAGTTTGGTGATAGATTTTGGCCGAACATAGTATCAAAACTTAGTCTGCATATAGTTCAGACGTTCTTAGGAGCCTTTTGGTGTGGCTATTGAGGTCAAATGATATCTAAAAAATTTTAGCCGCCCCCATATGGCTTTTCCAGCACGAGGATATGAACGGAACATTCCAGAACCTCATATCCTTTCCCAGGGGTACTGTGCATCACCAAAGGAAGAGATGCCATAGCATGCAGCTCAAGCCATGATGCTTTTGGAGTCATGTATTTTCGTTATTCTGCTGAGTTCACTTTTTTCAAATGCCACTCATAGAGCCTTGTTGTATGTAAGCATTAAGGAGCTTGCGGTAGTTCATTAAACATTTTCTCTAAACTCAGCCATTCTGTTGATAAACTTGAAGTTGAAGCCACTATCACTTCTAACCTTTTTATAGATTGTTGTCTTTGGATTTTGGATATGGAAGTCAGTCATTATTGGCCAGTAAATGCTTGCATAATGTATTGAGAAAGCATGACTGGTCAGGAGAGTGTGCTTTGAATCTATGGACGGAGCGCTAAATTGTAGATGGATATGAATTATGTTCCTATCTAGTTGACTCGGAAAAATTGGATCTTGTAGAATGTGTATTAACCCATTAGTAATATCATAGCCAAATATAGGCTCAGGTTACCCAATCATGTTGGCATTTTGGACTTGATAACTAAACGTGTTTGGTCCTTCAATATCTACCTATGTCATGGGTACGACTAAATTTGAATACTTCGTGATAATCACTAGAAGGCTTTCTTTAAGACCTTACATGGGCTGTATGAGTAAATCTCTCTTGTTTCTAACTGAATGCTAATTGATGGATTTTATTTTCGTAAGTTCGTCTTGGCTGGGGGCTGGAGCCACTGGGCTGGCTTCCTGAAGTGTAAAAATATCTGATTCAGCACATCCAAAGAATTTTTCAAGAGCTTGGTGTGGAACATGAAGTACTATTTTTTGTTCATTCTTCCGCATGGTACTGTGCTGAGGGAAACCTCTATCCATTTAAGATTACTTTGAAATTAGAAGTTTCATATGGTTTCCTTTTCATCAATAATCATCATTTGTTTAGTAATTCGATTAGTTGAAAATTGGGAACGGGGTTTGGATGGAAATGAGGAATGAAGACATGTGACCAGGCTAGTATATTGCTCTTCGTCGCTTTATGTGTAATGCAGAGAATGGCCGAACCAGATTCGTATTCTCATCTTAACTAGTATGAGATAGAGACTTACTGGAAAATTACTTTCGCGCTTATTTTTCTCCAACGAAATTAGCTTGATCCATACAAAGTGTGTGAAAAAAGTCCATTATGAGTTGACAACGTAGCATGCATCAATGAAATGATGTTTGGTTCATCATTTTTTCTGTCAAGTTACATGCTTGGTACTCTAGTTAGTTCTTTGTTGATTGCGTGACCTGTAAATTTCAATAAATACGAAACCTGATGAGTCAACACGACCCCGCCACATCTGACCTGGATTTCTTAGTCTTAAAAATACCAAAGTCCAGTATGCTGTCTAAAAGTATCGACATTTAATTACTGCCATTTTTATTGGACAATAGGCTTAGAGTGTCAATAATCTGTTCATCAGTAGAAGATGGAAGTTCAAAATGGCAGCACCTCATCAATAATCGATGGACGTCAGTAGCTGCGTTTATGGATGTAAACATATTAGTAGTTGATACAAATGTGTCAGATAGCTTTATTGGAAAATGTTGTCTTTCTTTCTGTGTGTCAATATTTGTCGTAGTTAATAAGCTCAAGTCAGCAAATGTCCTCAGTAAGTGTTGCTACCTGTCAAAGCTCGGTTGGAAAAAGGTTAGAAGTAACAACTGAAAGAGCCCAAGTAACAACTGAAAGGTTGCTGAAAATGGGGACACTGGGCTCCAGTTGAAGTTCATAAATTCTCAAATACGTGGGTATGCGTTGCTGCTTCTAATCTTCTGATTCTGCGACTCCTGAGCATATCAACTTCCTGGCTTCCCAGTTAATCTCAAATGCACTCAAAGTCTACTGTAATTTTTTTTTTCCTGTGCTTTCATTCTACCTCTAGTTTCGTTGAACATTAATGAGTTATATTTTTTATTTTATTCGTCGGTACATTGGTCGGTTTTATGTTAAACATGGCTTTGCTTGCTGTATAAGGTTTTCTTAGCTCTGTTAGGAAACTAGCCTATTGCATTTTGAAGGTACAGTAATGAATTCTGAAGGTGAACAAAGTCCAGGATGCTTCCAACCCAAGATGAAATTCTTGTAGAGATGTGTGACTGCCTTTTCTTGTGCTTTTTATTGAGTTCAACGTATCATCAGCAAAACAGTTCGCCCTTTGCTCGTATGGGCTGCTCCCCTGATATGGTCGTAAGACACTTGATTGAGTTGATGCAGAGCATTTCGGATTTATTTTTGTTCTGAAACATTCCTGGATGGAGCTCAACTCCTCAAGCTTGAACAGGGCTCACTTGAAAACGAAAGCCTATCATCTTTAGTGGGCTCAAGATTTTTTTTTGAAGTCAGTTCCTCTAATCACTTGCGCTAGCAGTTGGTGGCTAGGAACAGCATGCACTTTGGAATTCACCACCATAAGTGGGCATCTGTGACCGCTGCCGTGCCCACATGAAGCTCTGATGGGCTTGACCTGGCCCTGACTTCGACCCTCGTTTCTGTTGTTGTAGGCTGAGCTTTCTTGCAGCGGAAGCGTGCCTTGTGGCCGGCTCGGCTAGGAATGCCTATCACACCAAGTACATTGGCGACTTCGCCAAGAAGGACCTGTCCTCATGCGCAGCGCTTCGGAAGGGCGTCTTTGGAGCCTCGGCAGCGCTGATTCTCATCTCCCTGGTTGTGGCGCTCACTTACTACTGGGCTTATTCTCGGGCGGACCCCGCCGGATGGCAGAAGCATCACAATGAGGGGGATGTGGGCATGGCGGATTTCGGTCCTCCCGGGGACAGAGCTCGGGAGCCGAAAGCTTGAGTACATGACTGGATCCCATGTGATGGGATCTCCCTATGTGGCGTTACGTACGGCAGTCAAGAGAGGACAGTGGGGTGGGTCCAGCCTTTGCTCGCCTGTGATGGCTTGCGCAAGTGATTAGAGTAAGGCCGTGGATGCGTTATTTATATGGATAAGACGGGTTCACCAGATCTGTTCATATCTATACTTTTGGACTATTTCTGCCATGGAGAGGAGACCCAACTGTTGTTGAAATTGATGTGGGACTCATCTCCTCTCTCTCTCTCTCTCGCCCCCACGTCTGGCATAGACGGCCAGCCTTCCAAGGGCTCTGGACTGACCTGGCTGGCCTGCGCCACATTCTGTCGTGTCACAGAGCGGCTCTCGGTGATCCAATTCTGCAGTGGAGTCGTCGAGTCAAAGCACTGTTTCCATAAGGGGAGGGGGAAAGCTTCTTGAAAAACAGTACTCACCATTGGTGTACTGCTTTTAATTAAGCCGCTTCCTCACCTCATTGGAGCGGCTCAAGCTTCTCTTGTGACCCAAGTGTCAGGACTGGTGATCCGGGAATAATGCACGCATAAAAAACCAAAAATATTCAGGCACTGATGTTGCTACCGAAAATAGTAAAATGGGCTAGCAACCAACAACTTATTTTTACTGAAGGTGATTCAACCTTGTGCTTTTTGCACTAAAGGTTCTTATTTTCCAGTTATAAAATTGTCCTCACGATCACTTTCAACAACTCCAAACGTTTGAGACGGTTATTCATTATTTTTTTGCCGTTCTCATCTCTACAAGTGGCTTTGTAGGTTGTCATAGCATTCCACTAAAATTGAGTATTTTTCAATATACCCGAATGACAATCATTAACATGTCAAAAAGCTATTCCTTTTCCCAATAAGGACTTCTTATGTTTAGGATATAAATTTTTCTTCAGGACCTCTTTTAAGATATCCAAAATATTTTCTTAGGTTATCCAATGATTTATTTTCTTTTATCATCTATAACAGTGCCTAAGTAGACTACCATATATTTCACTCTAATAACAATTTTCCTATATAGCAAGATAGTATGATGAACTAGAGTTGGGCCAATTAGTCAGTGTTTTTCATTTTAACTACTACTCTCTTGAATATGAATTAAGTTGTTGAACTTAAATTAATAGTGGTTTGACTCACCTAGCCTACTCCATTCTCTATGGACCACATGTCATGGGTTCAAGGTTGGCCTACCTGGATTCTCTCCTGAAATTGGCCTTGGTTGCCATGTTGGCACCAAGCAGCATCTCCATGCTAGGGAGAAGTCTTTTCTTCATCAAAAGATAATGAATTCTCTCTCCTAAAGTATGTGAGGAAGAGAAGGGAGGAATACCCTACTTCACCTATTCATACTCCAATCTCATCTACATTAATAGGGGAAAGCACCTCCTAGGACTTTCCCAATTTTACCCTTACAAGCAACAGTATGGGCCGCCTAGACATCCCCCCACACCCCTATCTTCTCCACTCTGTAATCGGAGAGTGTGCATTGAGCAGTTTTCCACCCCACAACAGTCGTCCAATTGATTGATCCACTGATTTGCTTGATCTGACACTCCACTGCGAACCATTGTCTAATCTACTTACTCTTATTGTAGATCTCCTCCACAAGCCCAAAAGCAAAAACCTTTGGGTACAACACAAAGTCCTTGAGTTCCACTAAATCTTTAGTAAATTACATGTTGAAGTCCAAGACTCTACGAGACATTCCCATATTCCACACGCAACTCGAATTGAACCCAAGTATTTCCTAAAAATACTTCATCTAGATTTATGACTTTATAAAGTATACTAGATTAGCATCAAGCTAATACACTATTTAATACGCTATGTTGTCAGAATACCAGAAATATTTGATCATGAGTTAGAAACAAATTAAATCACTTACACATTTAGTGTCTGTGGTGTGAGTTCTTTATCTAGAGATGGGAAACTAGATTTCAAGAGCAATCCTTAGATGCCTTAGAGTCATTGATTTTATTGTTTGAATGGTTCTTCCTTGCAATGAAATTTGTGAAAAGTAATCATCCATAGGTATTTGACTAATTTTCTTTATTTCTACGACATTCAGGAATTTTAAATTTTTCTAAAAATGGTCTCATGATGCATTTCTCAACAATTAGTTTTTCTGTTTATTTCACTATTATTTTTTCTGTACCACTCAAATGTTTTATCACTTCGAGGTCCATCTATGAGTCAACCCATTTTACAAAATTTTTTCAATAAAATATAAAATTATAAAGTAAACGATATAAATCATGTATGAGAATATGCAACATAATCAAATAGTTTCATGATTCAGAAATATTTTGAAAATAGTAAGGTGCAAAATGAACAAGTTACTGTATAGTAAATTTTCCTGAATTTGATGTATATATTAATCTGTTATGATACATATTTAATGGGTAACGTAATTCTGATATTCTGAAATTACTCTTTTACATATTGCCCTCCACACATTTTTCATCATCATAATTATTAAGACTTTAACATCTGTGACTACTACCATGCCATCCATTTCACTTAATTCTGCCCATTCATCTAAGGATCTATGAGTTATAGGTTGTATGCAAGAAATATGCAAAGGTGAAAGAATACTACAAGTCTTGTGAACATTTTACTCAATAAATATGAGTTCCTAAAAATTGAATAAAATTGAAATAGCCTTTGAAGTATTTACAAAATTTATCAACATATTAAAGGGCTCAAACTAAACATTTAAATTTATTCCAATTCTACTCAAGTTAGAATATTTCATACATCTCTACATACCAAATGAAGTGATGAAGCCAAGTGTACGGAATAAATCGAAGACATTAATAAAATATCCCTTAATGAGACCATGGGGAAATAAACAACAAAATAAAAGAGGTAAGAATAAAGTGATATTGTGAATGAATGATGCTGCTAGGTTTTTTACTGGTGAGACAAATTGATGATAGCTTTTGGTGTCAGATACCCAATTTTCTTTTTCTTTTTAAGAGAAAACTAAATCAAGATATTATAAATACTATTTACAAAAATAGTCATCTAAAAGGGATGAAGTCATGTATTTTAAAAATAATAATTAAGCACATTAAAAAAACCCTATAAAAGGTGCATAGTTGTTGTATAATAAATCACACAAATTTAAAATATATAAGACTAAAAATATTAATTTTTAGATTTTTTTAAAATATTTCAGAAAAAATAAATCAATTATAACTCAATAAAAGGTTCCAAAAATAGTGAGAAATTTCCAAGTCAATCATAAGGATATAACATAATATCCGGTAATATTTTAAACTTTTCTTAAAAAGATACAATCTTTTTTATGATTTTTAGATTGAATGATGAATATAAAATATGTTTAAGAATTTCGCTAAAAAGGGAAATAAAGCTGTGGACATCGGGATGACATCATCACCTGACAAATGTGGATTAGGTAGAAATAGAGTTCCACCCAATGATTCATATGTAAGGGATTACAAATGATTTCATAGGTCAAATTAAGTTATGTAAAAGTCAAAAGAATCAAAACTCAATGAAGGGTTTAGAAACTCGAAATTACACAAATCATCATGAATTTGAGCGAAAATTAAGTTTAAAAAAAAACGTTAAAGTTTTAGCTTCACGATGGTAATCATTGAAATTCTATATGTTCAAGAGGAATATTGTACAATGTCCATGGCCTCGAAGGCTCTCCTTGGACATAGACGACATGGGTAATCTATAAATCTTCTTGCGAAATGTAGAAACCAATAAAGTGGGTCACTAAATTGTCTCCGATGACTGTCACTTGGTAGAGTAGAAAGATTGTGACTTTGTGACTCTTTGGCAGCTATCACTTGATGAAGATGAGCTAGCTTGAGGTGAGGCACATCTTATGGAGCATCCTTCTTAAATCTACACATAAAAAGAGGTTCTTCATTATATTTGGTATGCTCTTGGGAGGTGGTGACTCGTCTTTCGGCGAATTATCCTCTTCCCAATCATGGTTTATTTGTTTATCAATTGGAGATTTTTTACTCAATGGATTTGCAATCTTTGTTCATAATCATTCACCAATTTTAGTTACAATACTCCACAAATCACGTTGACTAGATTTTTCGTCAATAATTGAGTGATTCTAGTAGCTTAATTGTTCATGAGAAATATGTCGAAAAATCATGATTGTCTCACTAGTCACCTGCATACATGAGAGAGAGAGAGTGAAATAAGTACAAGAATATCATTATAAAGTGATATCATAAAGGTATCTCTTTTTGATAAATAAGGGGTATTTTAGGCATTAACATCTTATGAGGAGGTTATGACAATTAGTTTAGTCTCACATCAATTATATGCCAAATCTTGAGATACATATATAATAATACAAGGTTTGTTAATCATGAGTTATATCTCGCGTGTGTATGACCACTCCTTGCCCTATGCTCGACTAGCCATTAGTGACGTAGAAGAGGAGTGACACACATGTGTCCCCTATTGATTCGTTCTCAGCCACTTGAGCCTTTGCTCATAACTCCGTTTTGCTTGTGAGCCTAGGTAGCTAGTGGGTTCCCCCCTTTTTCTATCTTTTCTTCATTTATCTAAAAAAATATGATTATAAAAATTATATAAATTCACATAAAACCACATAATTAACCAAAAATTTATATTAACCAATCGAAACCACTTTTCACAATTTAACACAAATATAATTTTATTTATCATGAGATAAGACTAAAAAATAATATTAATTAATCATTAACTCATTATAATGAAGACTTATCACACCTCAACCCTTTTTTTATTTTTTGGCTTTAACATTGTTGGAAGTTTCCAAGAATTTTACCATAGACCATGCTCATTATTATGATTGAATTACATCTTTGAACTGATCTTCCATGTGGAAAGACAAATTATCTATGAGTTTTCAACATATTTAACGAAGGTACCTTCCATAAAATGTGGAACAGATTGTTAGAAAAGAATGCACAATATCCTCCCTTCTTAACCAAAAAATTGGTCCTTTGTGCCTTTTCCTTCACACCCTAAGCATTTTTCTCCTCCCTAGTTTTGTTTAATGAGAATCCCTTCTTTTCATCCACTGCATAGGTGAACAATTTTTTCTTTCTATTAAGGTAGAACTAGAAACCAAGAGAGATGGTGAATGCTCTTTTTCATTGTCATTATAAATTATTGGTATTTTGCAGATCTAATGATTCATAAAATTTCAATTAGTTTGACTTAATTATACCCTTTGAAGATAATATTCTCATATTCTACTAAATCTTAGTTATTTTAAATAAATACAAAGGATTTATTAGGTATATCTCTAGAATTAACAGGTCATTAAGCTCACACATTTTTTCCATAAAACCTTCTTCGAGGTTTGTAGCTCTACACTGTTGGATTTTAGGTTGCACTTAGATTATTAACGAGAGAAAAAAGAGCCTACATGGTTTTCACGAGAATTCGTCACATGGTATTATCGTTGAAAAAGAAGCGACGGCCCAGGGTCTGGGCCCCTTGTTCCATCAACAGCCCAAAAAAAGCTCACGTCAGGTGGTGGTGACACCTGGAGTTCTCTCACCGACTGAATACCCTCGACTTCCGAACCTCTGCAGTATCACTCACAATCGATTTTGCGGTGTGACTGTACAGCTCTAGCACCCCGCCTGTTCTATCCAGAGTGCCGAACTATACAGCTCTGGCCCATTCAGAATGGGGTCAAAGCCGGATTCCGGACGATGATCGTCAAGTCTATCGGTCGACACGCGTGATTGGTCTCCATAAAAAACGCAACTCTTTTTATGATCGGAGAAATCAAACTATGGTTACCGGAATCTCCGTTTAACGTTCATATTTCTCCTTCATTCTCACTCTCTCGGAGTTTTTTCCGAACCCCGCTTGAAGAGACGTTCGGCGATTTTGTGGTTCTGCACTCTATCTCTCGAGATCATGTTTGTGTTGTTGGGAAGATCTTCTCTTCCTTGCGTCCGTCCGCAGAAGACAAGGACAAGACAGATGGAAGACAATTATTACTCGGGTTCCCGCCTGCCTCGTTGTGTTCCTTATCCAACAGACCGCGCGTGAGAGAGCATCTTTGGACATCCAAGGATGTCCGGCGTCCGTCGACAGAGATGTACATCGAAATGCATGATGTGTACCGAGCGCTATGATGAAAAAAATATGCTTTCCCTCAAAGTTACTTAAAAGTATTGAAGAAAAAACTGAATGCGTCCTGAACCGTTCGTGATGAACCTTCCGGAGCACAGTTTAGTTTCTGGGCTGCGTCAACGCACTCTCTAGAGGAGAAAGAAAAAAGAGATATATAGAGAGAGGGAGAGAGTGAGCGAGCGAGCGGGAGAGAGAGGAGAGTGAAAATTTCGAGGTTAAGAGAGGAATAAAACAGTTACGTTTGGAAGATGTATTGTCAAATCCGTGGAACAACAGCTTGTCTTGGATTACACTTCTCGATTCACTCCAGCTGATCTTCAGGCACCGCATCCCCCGCCGCATCCCGCGCCGCACGCCGCCGAACAACCGCTTCCGTATATTTGAGGTTCCGCGGAGTCTTTGTCCTCCGACGCGCCCCCCGCACAAGAGAAGATGGCCGCCACCACAAGACAGAGCGTCCCGACAGCTGCATAAAACACGAGGATGTAGTTCCCTTGGCCCGCCGCCTCAACTGCAGCCCATCTCCAGTCCCTCACCATACTCTCTCTCTCTCTCTCTCTCTCTCTCTCTCTCTCTCTCTCCCTCCCTCCCTCCCTCCCTCACCTTCCGCCCTCTCTCTCTCTCGTCGTCACACCTCCTCTCCCCCCTCCCTCAAAGGATGATCTTAAAGAAGAGCAGCTCTCCGGATAGCTCTCACACGAGCCTGCACGATTTATCCTGACCAGGAAACCCCCTCTCCATCCCACGCCAGCGCCGTTTTTTATAAATCCCGGGAAACTCAGGTTGCGAGTGCCTGACATTTTTGACCATGAATTATGGGCTCCGGCTCAACACAGCATACTCCACTAGCCACTGGGCTTCGCCGCTCAGCACTTCAACTCTCTCTATCTCTCTCGCTCATAACTGTCTCTATGCCTCTCTCTGGACCCGTGCTACCTGTATGAGGGCATCTCTTGACCAGAGCACTAGTAAGTTTTATTCCAGCCACTAAAAGTGAACCATATCCCCAACCTTGCCAACAGCATCTTAAATTCTGCATCATCAGGCGAGCCCACACGACCGAACCCTGAGTTACCGAGCTTTCGACGAATCTCCGAGAGATGATGGTCGATTGAAAGTAGGCATTCATGTATAGCTTACATGCTTAATTCGCCAACAAAATATACAAACAAGTGTACTCTTTGAGATCATCGCGTCATGAACGTTTTGGATGTGTCTCAAGCTCATTTTGGACCCAAAATATCCGTTCTCGAATATGTACTGTATGGAAGAGACAGTTGACAAGTCTTGGACAGTGTGGCTACGACTTCCCGGAGACGCTTCTCTTTCAACACGTAGGAAGCTCTACACGCTCACCCCGGCCTTTTCCTGTGATGGCGGGTGAATACCATTTCTCGCTGCCGAGGAGGTGTCTGCATTTTTTTACTGTGCTGTTGGCCCTCCCTTTGGAAGAGCCTTCCCCCTTCTCCAAGTAACCGTGGGCCGAGTAGGAACGCCAAGACTAGAGAGAGAACTTGGTACCGAGGGCTGCCCCACCCGTTTGACCTCGGTCACTATCGGCTGCTCCCGGCCACGCACCAAGAAAACCCTTCCCTTTCCACTCTGAGGAGACATCGAATGAGGAAAGCTAGGCGCCATGGGCCGCATGATAAACTCTCTACTCGATGGAAGTCTGCTCTGACGCAAGAAAGCGAGTGTCCACTGGGGCAGGCTGCCCTCTCAGCGGAAAAAGGAAGGAGAAAGAGATGAGGACGAGCGATAATGGAGCTGTTCGCTGGACCCCACGCGAGGAAAGTTGACTTCGGCTTCCCTGACAACCGCCCCTCCACCATCCCCCTTCTCCTCGGCGGTGTTGCTGTCCACGGTGGTCGGCGCTGACTGCCTGGAATCTCCATGGATTCGTTGGTCGCCACTGGGGGACCTGTTTGGGCGCCCTTCTAAAGTTCCCCGCAGAAAAATGATTGAGCGGCAGAATGTCATGGAGTCGTGGTTGAATGTCTCCGTTGGCCCTGATGGCCCGAGTTGATTCTGGAGAATCAAACAGAGTTGATGCTAGGAGAGAACCCATTGCGGCCCAACTCAGCTCTGAACGTTCCGAGGAAAGACTCAAAGTCTGGACAATCAATCCAGTTAGAATTTTTAACGGGTGGAAACCGTGCGGACGGTGTGTGTCGATCCAGAAGCACCAACTGGAGAGCATGGGCGGGAACAGCATAACGCGTGGCTCTCTGTTCATTCATCTGGCGTGTCAAGGTACGTTTCGGCAGGAAATCATTTGGCGATCTGCAGCTTAGGAATTCGGTTCTTCTCATAAACATTGCATGGGAAACTCGAGTCGACAGATCTGACGCCTTCTAATAGTTGCATGCGTATAGAAGGTTTGCTTATTCTTCTTTATAGGGCTCACTATTAGTCTACGGCACAATACGTGCGTCCTATCCTACTTATACCAGCTAAGCTTGGTTCCATTATGCACTTGTTGTCCTGTTAAGTTGAACATCTAGGCATAACCTTGCATTTACAATTTTCATGGCTCTCCTAATTTGAATTTTCCTGTCACCAAAAAATAAATATTTGTCCATTAATGGTCAACCTAAACAAATACACTTGCCGCTTTTAGACAACTCCACCACTAGGAACAAAATAGTATCAAAAGAACTAAACGAAATTTATGACATGTTTCAAAGCTTCCTTACAACAGGATTGTATGGACTTATTCCACAGCATCCTAAAATAAAGCTTGATATATTTTACTATTTTGCATTTGAAAAAATTGGTCAGGCTTCAAAGTATAAAACTTGATATATTATACTACTAAGCATAAGTTTCATGTACTAAAAAATCAAGCTTAATAACTTGTTTTATTTTGGAACGTAAGTTCTATTTATTGAAGTATGAAGCTTGATATATTGTTCTATTCCATAACTTATTTTTGCATTGAATTATTAAGCATTATACATTATGCTATAGCTCAAAATAGATTCTCATTCACTGAAACATGAAGCTCAAAACTGACATGGTCTATTCTACAACAGATTAAAATAGAAACGCAGTTCATGATATTGTTCTACAACATAATTTCTTATGGATTCAAAGTTTGATATATTGTTCGATTCTACATCGTAGTTTCCATGTACAAAGCCTTAAGCTTTATATATTGAAGATGAAGCTTGATAGTATCACTTTATTCAATAATGTGGTTTACATATGGTAAGATATATTATCTTGTTTTGCAATCTAATTTTCAAATTTAAAACATGATGGTTGATTTAATATACTTTCATGTGACAGTTTCCCACTCATTGATATAGGTTTTGATATATCATGATATTTTTTAACACATTTTTATCTATATTGACGTATGAAGTTTGATATATGCATACATTTGTATGTATTGTGGTATACAACTCGATAGATGGCACTAGCTTTTTTTATATTTCATTGATCATTGTATTTCAACTATAGATCATCCAATATTTATACCAAAGAAACACATGATGATCTACAATTAAAATAGATTTTTCATAACTCAATACATTTTGTATGAGGATTTTTGTCACAAGCATCATGGATAGGACCTCTCGGTTGAAGAAAAAAATGGAAGATTTAAGGCAACAATGTGAATGAGCCTATTAAAAAGAGTCATCTTCCTCTCGATTGCTTTTGTTTGTCAATGATCTTTGATATTGTGTTTTGACAGATTTTATATATCCCCATATCTAATTCCTACAAAAAGTTTCATCCATAGATATGGTTCAATAAGAGTAGTGCTTCATATCTGTTTCATCAATACTAAAACTAATTAAATGTGGCATGTACTTGAGCCATGAAAGGGAGAACGGCGATCTTCACATTGGATCCCATGTTTATATGAAACTTTCAAATTATTTCGGTTGGCTTTCAAGTGAACCTTAGAAGGAGCCAAAAAGAGCTCAAATCAGCCTTCTAAATACATTGAACATATATGTACCATCTACAGATTTATACATATGAAACAGATAAGTAGAGTTTTAATAAAATATGCTACATGGACCACGTACTCTGCAAGCATGAAAAGGGTACTAGAATTTATAGTGGTTCATCCTCAAGCTACATTACTCTTCTAAAGACACCATTACATTTCACAGCTCCTTCGAAGTTTGAAACATTAAGCACATGGTGTTGTCCCACATTTTAGAAAGGTTGGGAATCCAACAAATATGCTTATTCTAATGATTATCTAGGAACACCCAACAGGTAGTTTATAAGACTATATTTTGATTTTATTTTCTAAATAAAATGAACAATAAGATAGCTACCATCAGCTTCATACAACAAAACCATCAACATTGATAAAACCATCATACATATTGTAATATTTTTTAGTAATTTCAAATGCTATCTAGGAACCATTATTTTTTAGAAAGATTTTTCAAGGACAGTTATGAATTTCAATTGGAAAACATCAACCATCAAATCAGCTCAAGAGGTCAAAGGTTCTCTCTGCAGCTCGAAGCCAAGTAGTAATGAATTGCTCCATATTATTCAATACGGCCAAGGCCATTGTAGAAGCCCTTAGCAGCTCTTCTGAGGACACCTTAGCCTTGAATAATTAGGAACCAGCTCTTCATAGGGTACTATCTCTGCTGTGGAATATCCTTTTGTAGAATGCTCCAACAACCCTCTACTAAAGGAAGTTGGTAGCTATTTTCAAGAATAGATAAACAATGTTCTTTCGCTAAACAAACAATGGATCACGGAAACCAATTCTCCTCTTGGAGGATCAATGACAGCCGAGTTGCTAGGGTTCAGTACTACGCTTTTAGAGCAAGCCAAAAAATGAGTTTTTACCAGAGAGCATAAATCATATTTTATATGATGAATTATCACACGTTTTTTACATAAAAAACATAAGTGAAGGCAAAAGCTCAATTGTATTTGATATCTGTAGTAGTGACGGTTCCTATGACCAGCACTCAAAATCTACCCTCTGCATAAAAGCATACGATTTTCTTACATCATGATGGAATGGCTTCTGCATTCATAATCACTGTTCTAAGTCTAATGCGATGCTGATCCTCATGGGTTTCTTCAACCGGATGAACTCAGCATGATCATTCAACATCAATAGCAGAGACTAGAGTGGGCTGGCTTCACCCACCCAGACCCAACATGATTTCGCCTGGAGAGGGCTTCAAAATCATGCTAGAATGAGAAGCTACGTCCCTGTGCTCGGAACCCATTGCCCATTTCTCCTCTCATGTCGATGCCACCACCCACCTCATCTCTCTCTCTCTCTCTCTCTCTCTCTCTCTCTCGATCAACAGAAAAGGGAAGGGAGCACTTGGAAAGGAAGTGTCTTGAGAATGTGTAGAAACCGAAGTGGAAGGTGGCAGGGGACTAACCCTGAGGCGCCTCGTCTTGGCTCTTGGGCTTGGGTCGCAGCATGTCCCCGAAGTTGCCCCTCATGATCCTCCGGAACCTCGTGTCCTCCTGGGCGACGGGCGGCAGCGGCGCCGCCGCCTGCGGCGAGACGGCGCCGTCGTGGGCCTCGCCGGCGTCCTTCTTCCCCAGTAGCCCGCCCTCGCCGAAGAAGCTGCTGACCGAGGAGGCGATGCCGAGATGAGCGCCCATCGCTTTGCTGATGGCTTCCAGGGTCCCCCCGGACCTCTCCCTGACGATCACCTCCAGGGCCTCCTTGTGCGCCGGGTCCAGCGCCTCCGGGTCCTTGAGCAGGTTCTGTATGGCCGGCAGCAGGAGCTCTCGGACGCTGGTGGAGGGAAGATCTGCACGAGAAAACAGCAGCAGGGTCAGTGCCGCCACGCGGATTTCATCAGAGATCCATAAAATCTGCAGTCAGTCTCACTGGTTGACCCATCCGAGCAATCTAGGCCGAATCACAGAAATATGATTCACGGAAGGAAGCCTCATCATCCTGTCTTCACCAGGAAGGTGCTGCTGCCGCCAGAGCGATACGGATGATTACGCTGTTCTATGATTCTCCCGATGAACACATAATCTGGCGAATTCGGAAAATCCGTGGGGAAGAAGAATGGAAACGAAGTAGCTCGGCCTTTCTCGTTACCAGGAAAGTGCTGCTGTTAGAGTCATCCAGAGGGTTTTACCACGGTCTGGCAACCTTAAGACACACAACCTAGCGAATGGGAAAGCCATGGAGAAGAAGAAGAACATGGGGAATTCTCAGACTGCATAAGAATTTAGAGATGCTGGGCTGTGGGTTCTGGGCTCAAATCGAATCGAAGCATGTGGAGGCAGATCAGCAGAAGACGAAGCATAGGTGAGAACAGCAAATCAGAATGCCCCCCAGATTCTCAGCCAAATGCCTCGGATAGTGAAGAAATAAGGAACATACATCATATTCCCCAGCGTCAATCACCGCACAACAGAGCACATTTTCCAAACGATCGCCTGTAAATGGATGCCGTCAAAACAAAGGTGAAACTTTTCCTTGGTTTATTTGGACCACTACATTCGCTCTTTATTTTCGCAAGGTGGTGAGATGCTATATTTAATTCCTATCAAAATATTTCGGTACAGTACCAGCAATCAAGATCCTTTCTTTACCTTTTTTTTTTTATTACTTACTTTTTGACGTTTATCACATCCTATTATAACAAAGTAAAAAGCTTTTCGTAACTTTACCAGTTCTATTTGCATTCCAAGATCATGACCAGCATAAATATTTTAGCATTCCCAGATCGCTGAAGCCAAAAATGCAAGGCACCTAAAAAAAAGACAAGGGCTAACCCTATGTTGCTGTCAAGAAGTTTCTGTAAGCCTTCTTTCTTCAGGATCAACAACACCAAAGTAGTTTCTGAAAGTGAGCCTTACCTATGGAGAATTCTGACAAAGTTCTGCAACGTGTTCCTTCACAATGTCCCTGAATCCTTGAAATAAAATAGGCGAGAAACCATCTGAGTGAGCTCGTCTTCCAACAAAGTAAAGCGAGTAGCCCTCACCTCATCAAAAGGGAACACTAGATGAATTGAAAAGCTTCACTAGGCTTCTCACTAGATGAAGCGGTTAACACAATTTCTAGTGAAAGTCTCCAGATGTCGTCAAGTGAGAGGAGTTTAGAATAGAGCCCCAGGATGGGTTTTGGAATAAAACTACACTATCTACTCCAAGCTGTCGTCTTCTTCGATTCGATTATCATCCGTTTTTACTTCCTCGGTGAGACTTGGCTGCCCCTGACGAGTGATCTACCTAATGATGTTTTCGGTAATTTGGTACGATTTAAAGAGGCACAACAGATCCGCATCCCTTGAAGCTTTGGTACCATATGTTTAACCAAAAGTCTTATTTTCTCATTTATGAAGCTATAAGCTTTTCCCCCACTCTTGCCTCCTTCCCCCTTTTTCAGCTAACTTCCAATTGACTTTTAATGCACTCATCAGTCATTAACAGAAGCTATGATTCCCCATTCTGCTGCGAAAACTTTCCTGTAATGCTCCAGTTTCTCATCAAGTAAAATGCCTTCTTCTCAACTATCAACACCATCATTTTTCATTAGTCTATGGCACCTCATTGTAACAGTTCATGACCCAATTTTCTCAAATCTATTATGATCTAGACGTGGATGATTATGCAGACCATAGCTTATGACTATACTCTCCCAAAGAAACTCCTGATAGCCCTCTGCTGCCATTCAACGCCACTCAACTCTAAGATACGCTCCTTCTGTTGGCATAGCTCGTTTTCAATGAAAAATGCATATCATCTGACACAGGTGTGGGGAACAATCGGCATCTAGCATTGGTAATGATCCTACCACTCAGCAGACGCAATCCTTTCCGATCTGAATTAAGAGTGGCCAAACGTGGCCGGCTGAATTCAGTGGGAGCAAAGCTGTTCAGTTTTATCTTTCAAACGAACTGAAAAACAACAAATGATGGTGCATTAAGAGTTGTCCACTAATTCTTCTACGCACAACCTGATGACAACTGATGTGAACTCGTCGTTGCAAGTCCAAGAAGGTGTTAACAGGAGCCACTGCTGCAATGAATGCAGTGAATTCCTCATTCCGTCTGGCTTCTCCTAATATTTACTCAACATTGGTAATCGCGTCAAACTTCCCTCGAGCACACTAGGATCAGTCAATCTTCCATTCTTTCCTCCTCTAATTGATGGGTCATTTACCCCAGACAGGCCCTGTTCAAATCCGCCAGTCAAGTTTATAGAAGTTATGTAACTCCGCTCCACTGGTCAGAAGTTTCACATTTCTTCCAATACAAAAGCATTCGATAGAATCATGATACATATGCTTCTCTTGATCTCCAAACTGCCGGGAAAGAAGCTCCTTTGGTGCGCTGAGGGGAGCTCTCCCAGAACTGAACAAAGGCAACGTGATAAAACTAGAAACGGAATGAATCTGCTAACGAGATATAAGATTTGGAGAAATACAAGAGTGAGCCTGGTTAAACTTTGATATTTTATAAAATGGCTTTGAAGAGTTGGGGCAGCGTAGGAAGTTCGTTAAGTGAGATCATATAAACCAGATAAAAACGACACCCGTTGTAAATGAAATTTCTCCCTCAAAATCCATCATCTTTTTCACAACACACAACAGGTTAGAATTAGCGAAACAATGAACTCCCTCAACATTTCAGAAGAATTTCAAGGAAAGAAGTGTAGAACTAAAATATCTCATGATGGATTGGGAAACTGCAACAAACCCTATAGCAGTTCCTGACTCTCTGAAAGTGCAGAGATACTCCTGGCCTCCCAGGCATTTCCAGAGTTTAGGTGGACTGCATAAATATATGTATTATACAAATAAGGCCTCGTGATTCTGCCTTGGAATTTTGCCCTCACCTTTCTTGACATCTTATAAGATGAGGGTATAGAAAATTTTACTCTCTGTATTAGTGTGTATCATTAATGAAATAAAGTTTTTCAAACACAGAAAAAGCGGAAAAAGAGCAGAATTTGTGCCCTGGAGAAAAAAAACATTCCTTGAAAGTTATGTCCTACTCTGTTCAATTTTTTATTTATTCCTCTTCCTTTCCTTCGTCCCCTTTTGCTTCCTCATCCCGCATAAAGATTTTCGAACTGAAAACGCTCAAAGTGAGAAGGATGAAAAATGCCTTCGTTGACAATTTCCTGAATATCAGGGCCGCACCCATATATTAATGTTAGCAATCCATGTATTCCACCATATGACAGAATAGCGGCTATAGAACAAACACAAACATATAAAATGCCTAATTTGAATAAGCTCTCGCAACTGTAATAAGACATGATTGGGTTTATATAAAAGATTGGGTTAATGTTCATAACTAACCTGTAGCATCCAGAGCACGAAGTGACTCACAAAATGCGTTTGCTCTCTCACACCGATGCATCAAAAGATTTCCCTGGACTGGCGAATTTGTAAGCTGGAATATCTTCGACAAGAGATGTGTCATACGTCAAAGAAACAAAGAATGAAAGGAAAAAAGTGCATAGACACTGAAGACAAGCATGCCTGCATACTCCCCGTGTCAATATACACGCAATGAAATAAAAAAAAAACAGCCCAAGTAGTACTGGCATAGGTATGACCCCAAATCTTTTTCTTTCTATGTCAAGTGTACAAAAAATTATGCCTATTCAGATAAGCACATGCCATTATCTATCATGAATCCTAAAGGCCAGATAAAGTAACGCGATGAATTGACAGTAAAATAATGAGGGATATAGTCTTGCAATTTCTCTGTCGTATGTGGTACAGCAAGCGCCAATGCACGGACAACAGCAATTGTTGCTTCATGAGATCCATCTTCAAGGAAGGCATCCATCTGAATGCGTATCTTTTCTACAATCTGAAAGAAGGGTCAAGTTAGTCTAACATAAAGAATGAGCTTCAATTCTGACCTACAACTGAACAAATTCAGACAAAGACCAGTTGAACTTCAAAACCATCCAGAGGTTGTACAGTTCGTCATCAAAGCAGCCATTTTTATCTTAGGTGACCAAGGTAGTGGTCAACTTTGAAGCAACTATATGAGGTGTGATGTGAGGTGGCTTGTATTGATTAAGAATAAATGTTCCAGAATGCTTTAAAAAAATATAGTAAGTTTGAATTTTTGACAAAGAGGATAATTCCATGTATCATATTCAAAATATTTAAACAAGAAAAAATGTTTACATAGATGATATAAAAAATTGAAATTTAATGTTTATTCAAATAATAATAATGATTAAACCTAAATAATGAATGTAATACAAATATTGGTAGCTGAGCATATGGCCTCTAAAAATCAGTGTCTAAGGGGGAACATGAAGTTGTTCATTTTCAATTGCTTCAACAACAATATCAATACTCAAAAAAATAATCTAATTAAGATGTCTTAATTGAATATAAAGCAACCTCATGCCAGCGAACTCTATACACAAGTCTAATTGGTGCAGGACTATTTTTTTCTGTTTTTACAACAATAAGATTTAATTAATTAACATTCTAAAAACGCACATTCATCTATGACTGGAATCATTTACTTTTATCATTGTCATTAATCTATCTACATGAGTATACATAGACGAGTATAAAGAGGCATTTATGCGCTATAAGAGGCCCCTGAATCAGAGTATAAACAGGCATTTAAGCACTTATACACACATGAGCATAAGAAGCCCCGAATCAGTGTAACCCATTTGAACCTGACTGGAATTGGAATAAGATATTTTGATTATAGTCATGCATTTGGTTTTAAATGTGTCGTTACTTTAATCATATTGTTAGAAGATGACGTTATCTCTTTCCTAATGTTCATATCCCTGTTACATTTAAGTGAGGATCCGTTAGCCTGGTGGTAATGGGTCTTAATACCCATTAAGCATTTAGGCCTCTCCATGTAAGAACCTACTTAAGTAGGGCAATGTCTCTATCTTGAAGAACGAGGTCTTACAACAGCGTTGAGCTGACTTCTTCTCTAAGAAACCCTAGCAGAGTTAAAAGGAGGTCTAGAGATCACAGAAAAACTGTCACATATAAAGAATAAAAAATCTAAAACAAAGCTTACCATGTCACTTTTGAAATGCTGAGCAACAACTCCAAATGCATCGATGCTTGCATACTTGACGTTAATATCTTGGTCAGAACCAAGAGTAACCAGAGCAGGCAAAACATGAGTTGAAGCAACTTTTACATCAACATATGGAACCTATAGTTTTAAAAATTAGAGATATATCAATAAAGAGGCATTTTGAAAAGCCTGGAAACAGTTATGAATTGAGAGATACATAACAAACCAGGATTTTCAGCAAATATACAGCACTGATCTTCATATTTGTATTAGAGCTGACAACCATTTCCCAAAGAATATTAAAGATGATGGCATGATGCTCAGTAAACATGCTGCATCAGAGAACAAAACAAATGAAAACCCCGCAATAGACAACAGCATCAATGTGCAAAAGAAATATAAGCACCAACCAGAGGAAACGAACACCATCAATTAAGTCTGTAGTGTGGTATAAGGACCAAGAACTCCCTTCAATTGTGTTTTGAACTAGTAGCTTTCTCAAGTACTGTGCAAGTTGTTCATGTCTACTTGGGACACCAAAAACGCCACCTAACATAAGCGGAAGGACGCACAAAACTGAAAGTCTTTCAGAGGCAGCTGTTTTAGGCCGCAGATCTGCAAGCAGAAAAATTACTATTCGTTATTTTATTCCAGCAGCTAGGAATGCCTTCCACTCGCAACTAGAAGCCTAGATGATAAACAAAATAGCATTTGTCTTGTGCTAGAATGAACTTCAATATAATTTCCATTTTTTGACACACAATGGTCCATAGTATATGCAGATTCCAAAAATTTACGTGGTGAGGTCGATTGTGTTGAAAGCAGTATGAGAAATGGCAAGAAAAATTGCTAAAATTCAATAAAATTGGACACCAAAGCCTCAAAAACAGTAAGTTGAAAAGAATATATTGATATTGGCCATCATGATGACACATGGAACCAATTAAGATTGCCATAGATGGATGGGACATACCTTTTATTCTGGACTGTATACTGCTGGGGAAAAGAGTGAGATCAGCATGATCCCCCATTGCTTCCAAGAAAACAGGGAGCAGCATATGTATAACATATTGATCTCCAAAGTTCTCAGATACAGCCAGAAGGAACTGCAACAAAAAGCTTAAGAGTTTTCAACCCCCAAGGTTTACTATGAAAGCAGGGACTGCCATATGATTTATTATATCTCCACAATGTCAAATGTCCAAGGATTTCAGAGACTCATCATTCCCTATCCTATTAACGTAGCCTCTCTACCCACCTTTGATATTCCTAATTTCGAAGAAGCAGATACGATGGAGTAGAAAACGTTTCAGCACTGCATAGAAATATTTACCTTCCTCATATGAACTCTGAGACGGTCTTCTCTTGTAGGCAGGAAGCATGATAATCGAATTAAATCAGGAACACAGTCAGCATGCAACCAATCAAACAAGGGCCAGTCAGCATGCCCCCTACAAGTACAAATTGAAAACAACTTCAGAACAGTAGAACCTCCATTTCAGTTGGAAGAAAATTATGGATCCTTTCCAAAATGATAACGAGGACTCACCCTGCATATAACTCGAGCAAGGAGTAAGAGAAAAAGATTTTATCTGGCTCAGAGCTGGAAAGTGACTCAACAAATGACGTAAAAGGGCAAGATTTGACTGCTTTCTCATAAATGAAAGGGAGAACCTCAGTCAACATGCGCAGTAAAACTTCAATATTCCAGCGTTCACGTTCACCTAGAAAACGAAAATGAGAGTCCACTGAAGCTTCAACCCCTGACAGTGGTGGACACCTCTGCGAAGCACTTTTATGTGAGAACGTAAATATGAAATTTAATTGCAAAAGGGCAAAAGATCAAATCACACCTCAGCAGAGCCCAGGAGATGAGAAAGCAAAATCCGTACAATGTGATCCACGTTCTTTCCCCAATTAATGACGGAAGGAACGAGCTCCTTGAGACATGTCTCAACTACCAGTCCTGATGGATCACAGACCAACTGAAACATCAGCTCCTCAACCTATATAACAAAGCAAAAAAAGTAACATTAGAACATTTTACGTAAAACATTCAACTTGTTATACATCAGGGAATAACCCCCAAACCCATTTTTTTCCTGGGGCTGTGATATTGCCTGCTCTAGAGCTTACATTTTAGCAAATTTTGTGAGGTCAATTTTCTGCTCCAGGACTGCCTCGAGCAATAGTGAGGCTGACCTTGAAATATTTGTCCACATTTGGGAAGCATGGAAGAAGCAATGCCAGGTTATGAGCAGCAGCTTGTCGAACAACTCCAGCAGGGTCTTCCACCAGTTGTTGCACAATCGATAAAATTAGGGAGTCTCGAATTTCTGGGCGCACAAACTCAGCAAGCTCTCCACAAGACTGTGCAACAAGAAGCCGACGCTCCTCATAAGTGTGATTGATCTGCGTTCAAGAGAATAAAAGGTCAAGGTGTCAACAGACTTGAACAAGCTGGATCATTAGTGTCAGAAA
This sequence comes from Spirodela polyrhiza, assembly GCA_024713555.1. Taxonomy (NCBI): domain Eukaryota; kingdom Viridiplantae; phylum Streptophyta; class Magnoliopsida; order Alismatales; family Araceae; genus Spirodela; species Spirodela polyrhiza. The sequence continues at coordinate 3,558,718 of CM046548.1, read as the reverse complement.
AAGAAAGTAAGCAAACAGAAAAAATTGCCTTGCACCTGCTCCCAACATTGAGGAAGTAATTCCGTTTCAGTTCTCATCTCACCTACATTCTTTGCTAATATAACACAGGCCTAAAAATCAAAAGAGATGGATCAAGAATTTTCATTATTTCATGAAAGAAGTGAAAGTAATTTTATGTAAGGAATAAAAAATATGCAAAGCAAATGCTAATTTGCAGAAATTTGTAACAATTGACATAACTTACATCCATAATAATTCGTCTCTGCTGTTCATCAGGTCGTTTGATGAGGTTAAATAGTGTATGTGTTAGTAAATCCCGGACACTACTTTCTGGATGACGTTCAATTGCACAAATCATTAGAGGAAGAAGTTCCTGTTCGACAATTGACCATAAAATTAATAGAGCATTAATCCTTCTAAGAATGAACTGCAAAAATACTATCAGATTTTGAAATCAGAACCTCACGGTGATTGATAAGAACATATGGAACAATCTTAGGTAAAGCATCTGCAAGTATGTGAATAGCTTCCAGACCCTGAAATGAAGAATACCGACTTCAATGCGAGTTTAAGAATGTCTCAAATAAGAAATATTAATCCTTGCAAAATGTTTATGGTAATAAGGAAAGTAAAAGGTCCTCACAGTCTTTTCAGAAGCTGTTCGCCCTGAGGAATTATCTGGTGATGGAATAGAATTGTTATCATAGCTTCTGTGATTGCTTTCAACGGAAAGCACACCATTGCAAGAACTTATAGATGGCTCAGAAGTAACAGTGGTAGACTTAATTGGGTCACTCAAATGAGTCGGGTATGCAACATTTGAGTTCCCAAAAACTGAATCCATTGGATGAGAAGAATCTTCTTCTGTTCTGATGGTTTTATTCTCTGCAGTCATATCTTCACTAAAAGAATCCATAGAGCTCATAGGATTATCAGGAATGCAGTCTCTCTTAGAACTTTCTGCTTGTTTCTGGTTAGATTTGTCTTCTACAGGGTTGTCAATATTCCGAGATTGCATATGTTCAGTTTTCTCACTAACCCAGCCGTGACTAGCTCGAGAACTTTCAATGTACATTTTGAGTGAAGTGATTTCAGCCCTGCAATCATTGAGTTCCTTCCTCTGAAGCTCTAGTGACTGCTTTAAATCATGTACCTTAAAACAGGAGGCTCAATAAGCACAATGAAAAAGGTGATAAAGCAAAGTAACAATATGTAAATATACCATGATTTCCCTCTCTTTAACTTCCTTCTGTGTTGTTTCCAGCAATTTTGTCAGTGATGCTAAGCGGTTGTTGGCCAAGTCCCTACTTTTCTCCAAAGACTCCTTTTCACTTGTGAGACGTTCAGTTTCTGCCAGCAACTTATCCCTATCTCGAAGAATGGAAATCTTCTCCTGGAACCAAACATCAGCAAAATAAAATAAATATCTGAAGAATTTCATACCTTGGGCAATATAAAACCAATGACGATACCACAAAAGAAAAACTTTCCTGTAAATGAATGGAGCACTTGCTGTTGCACATTAAATGAGTGAGCACAGTTTCCACCCCAAAATAATTGTGGATGAGATTTTGGACCAATCTTATCTAGCATCACATTCTATGCTAAGATTTATTGAAAACATGCACCACAGCAGATGGAATCCGACTTAACAAAATCACATAACATGAATTTCTTTATTGAGTAGAAATAGAAGAAATAAGTTTAACGATTACATAAAACTAACTAGAAGTTAATATAACAGGAACTCGGACTCGGTAGCCTACCTAATGCAAGAACATTTCTTCACAACATTGAAGGATCTGCTAGCATAATTTAGATTTAAATGAGAGAACAGATTTAAAAGAATGTCACAGATAGGTTCTACCGAGCAGGCTACCTGAACCAAAACAACATACCACGCCCAACACCTTTACTAAACGGGACAAAAGTTTCAGCCCTTGCATGATACATTTGTTTAGCAATTCATCCTAATATTGGCTGTCATACCCCTCAGACCGCTCAGGACAACAGGCTTGCCCTGTCCATTTTTACAACTAAGACTAATAAAGTATGAGATACCTCTCCCTTAACTCTGTCTTATCATATTTTTCGACTAAATGTTATCAGGAATACAAGTGTACGTTCCTTTGATTGTCTTTGCATCCAGTTCCGATGAAAGTTCTATAACTCAACAAAACCATCGATAATTCCTTTTTAAGCATTATACAGATAATTTGACATGTTCACATTGACAAATATAATAACCTTGTTACTTAATTGTCTGTTGTCCAGATCGATGAGGCAACATGAAAACTGTAATTTATCTTTACATAGAATAGTGGATGAGGATGAAATAGATAATAGATTACGAACGCATGAGAAAAACAACTTAGGTAGTTGGATTCTCACTACTCAGAGACCAAGCCAGGTTCTCCATCTAGCAGTTTATTTCAAAACATACCTCAGCAGCATCTGCAGTGGATGAAAGGTACTGATAATAGTAATGACGCAGAGCATCATTCACATGAGCTGGGGATTTTGGCCAGACATCAAGGTTTTGGTCAGTAACCTGCAGCACAAGGGTTCAAGTTTTCATACTATGCTATTCAAGGGACATCTAAAAATAATTAAACATTAGTATTGATTTAATAATGTGAAAGAAGTTCTCGATTGACTAAATATCAGAAAGTTTTGAGTGACTGCATCAGAATTCAATATCGGCAAATGCAGATAAAAGAAAAATGACTGTCACTGCAACTTTGACCGAAATGCTGATATGTTGGAAGAAGAAAGGTTCTCATCATACCTTCGGTACAAAACCGAGTTCTAGTAGTAATCTACGCAAAAAAAAGTGACGCGTTTCACAGAGCACCAACAAGATAAACTTGCTTCACAGGAGAAAAAAAAATAGTCCATTTCCTTCACGTCTACTAAAAACTATCAATAAGGAGTTTTTATTTTCTACATTGTGTTCTATATACATGTTGAGACCATTCCATTTGCTTGGGTTAAATTTAGTAGAGAAAATTGTGAACTCTTGGCGACACAATTTCATCCAATACGTGCACATTCACCTAAGAAATTTCATTTTTCAACTTCTCTTTCTCATTGTTCCACTGAGCCTCATCATTTCATAAGAATATTAATGATGAACAAATATGATTCAAGATTTTTTCATTTTCATTGTTACAGGTTCAAATAAAACTTTGCCATTGATTACGAACATAACATGCATGGCGATGAACATTAAAAGAAAAAAAACTAGACCGTTTGTAGTGACGTGTACATACATCATACAAACTTTCAGCGAATCAACAGCCAGTCAAACAATCTCGGTCATGTTCCCTTTCAATACCCCAAATATCACAACATTTAATGAATATGAGACAAAAAAATCAATTAATAAGTCTCTTTCAAGTCATTCCTCATTAAAATGTGACAAGGAAACAAGAAATTGATGCAGTGTATCCCATGATAAGTACTCCACCATGATGGACAAAATAGTGTTACTTCAACATACATAGATAAAATGGTCTGACAAGAAATAAGAGTATGACCAAAAAGTTATTTTCTAGTGTCTAATGAGAGAATCGAAAAAAATTCTTTGGCAAGCAGATCCATACTTTAATCAATATGTATTGTGTTGTAATGTATGCAGATCTGATTTTGGCAATTATGACATTTTGGGAAAAGCACTTGGCCAACTCCAAAACTTATCAATTAGCATTCACAAAGATTCAAAAATCTTTATGATTTTGTTTCTGACGTTTTATAAACACATTGGCTGATAAACATAATTTCGAATATTTGATGAGCTGGATGCCATGTTACTACATAAATGGGATTCGCCAATCATTGTCAAGAAATTTAATAAATGATTCAAGAAGCATTGAAAGGTTCAATGATCGCTTTTCTAAAAAGATCACAAAATAATGAAAATGCAACACATACTTCATATATTTTTTATAATTAACTAGTGATAACCCTATCAGGAATGGGAAAACACTCTTTAGAGCCATGGAATATCATCGACGAGAAACTTCATCCATGAAATAATTTCCCTCGGATAATTTCTCAAAATAATTAATAAGAATGTCTTTTTCTTGTTATCAGATTGGGTCATATCAGGCAAAAGATACACTCAGCAATTGATGAGTTAACAACATATAAACTCTATGCCTCCAATCTTCCATAAATTATAGTAACCTCATGACGTTATTGGGGAAACCTTCCGGAAGAGCTGAAAATTGAAAGACGAGATCTTACACGCAACAGGATACTGACAATTTTGTGATGTCAAGGTGAAGGTACGCTAAATCCTCAGATTTTAAATATTTCAGGCTTTCATGGAGGTGCTTCACTTAACTTCCGAATGTGTGGATGTTAACAGACAGTAACATGTCTTTGTAAATGTTAGATCTCCATTTGACGTCTGCATTTGCAAAATGGTAGATATTGTTTATTTCCCTTGTTCAAGGGTTTTATTGACTTAAACTGGTGGTCGGTCCCCCTTATGACATATCTTGCACAAGTTCCATTCACAAGTCTATTTCACCAATGCAAACGACAAGGTGATCCTGACATTTAGCAGCTATAAACATACATAATAGCATTTTAAGATCCCACCCAATATTCAGCATCCACCACTATACAAAGAGTGAAACAGATGCTGGGAAATCATTTGGTCGGTACCTCCTCGTAAAATGTCATGGCAGTGAGTCTATAACCAGCAAGCATTAAATATTCTTTCACAGCACAATTAAGAACCCAACGCTCCACATCCTTCAGTAAACCTAAATCAACTGACCCCCTTCTCTTTTCCTCTTCACCTCCATCAATCTGGGAAGGATCCGCTACTAGACCTACACCATGCAACAATATAACTAGAAGATTAAATACAGTAATGTCAAAGGAGATAAAGTCTAGTCTAAAATAAGAATGATTTCTGACACTATTCATTTGTGAATTTTTCCTTAGATAAATCCACAATATCAACCATATAATAGTACTTATATCTGTTATTCAATACATATCAAACATCCAAAGTGATGCAAACTCACTCAGGTAATAAAAATGATACCCATAATCAAATTAGGCAACTTTTAGAGAACTTCCAACGTCATAAAAAAACTTCAAACACATTCACAAGGGTAGAAATGTTTAGATGAGACACTGGATGCCAGTTATTCAGCTTTTATACATATGTAGGAACGAAAAAATAGAGAGGTCGAATTTAATGACTGGATTTTATGTAAACCATCATTTGGCAGAGGCCACTCTCCAACACCTGTAGACAAGAATTTTACTTGCGAAAGGACCATTATCATTTCCACACCATCACCGAAACCACGAAAGGTGCATAGGGAGAGTATCATGCCGCTCAGTACGACCTGTTTTCAAAAAAGATTTCGCCATGGAATGGATTTTGTACATTAAATAGCAAGTCTCATTTTATTGAAACTGATAAAAGAGGTTTCCATGTTTTAATGTCAATGGGTACAGACATGCTCTTGAAAGACCCAATGAGACATACATTAATGTGTTGAACACCTGCAGCTTTGATACTTCTACATAGTGAACCAAAAAACCTTAGTGATAAACGACTGAAATAAATTGAAAGGAACATTTGGAAATTCAGAAAGGAACTACAGTTAATAAAAATTCGTAGTTTCTGAGATTGGAGATCATCTTTAATTGTTTTGTCGTTGCATCCCAGTGGATAAATGCATACCAGATAGGTATCTACAGTATTAGAGCTCAAGTCTACACTAACCATCAGCCATGATTGATGTTTCAGTTTTCGCACAAATGTGGTTAATATGAGTCTTTGAAATTCAAAGACGCAAACTTGGAGTATCCTAGTAGTATTGGTTGAGTTAGGGACTCAAGCGTCATTGAAATTTCGAGCATTACCAATATTAGTTCAAAACTACAATCTGAAATTGAGGTTATACCATGAGCTTTTGGTGGGATTATGATGACTGATGATGTAACTCACTCTTGGGTTATTTCCCTATATTTAATGACGCAAAGAAAACTGGAATCAGTCGTTAAAATTTTTCTTAACTTTATGATTTAGCACATTGGGCTCCCATAGGCATGGTGACACCCTTCATGTGTCACAGGGTCTTGGATAGTCATTTTTTGGGAGTTTCTGAGCAAAGCTGAGATGGTTAAATAAATGACATTAAAGAGACTTCATTTAGTTCAGCTGGTCCTACTGACTGTGACAAGATTCATACAGGTTCAAATAAACTTCGGACTCAATGCACAGATCCCTGAGTTCAACCAATCAACTGGCATGAAGGGACCATATCTATGTGCACACGAAGTGCACATATCTCTCACACTCATGAACAAGGTGCACATATCTCTCGTGCATGAAGATCCAAGACGTCTTAGTGGATAATGTCAAACACGGATGGGTGGGTCAGTAAAGGGATACCCCTTTGAGAATTCCGTGGCTTTGAATCTTCGAAGGATGTGGCTACCAGCAATTCATAGTGAGTTTCGTGTACCATTCTGATAGGGTCCTAAAACAGGGATCAAAACAAGGGTAGATACTTGAGTAGAAACAAGGGAGAATAACCGAAAGAAATGAAGGAAATAGCTCCACCGAGATAGAAAAGGGAAAGGAACAGAAAAGGGGTTACCAGATGAAACCTATAACTGTTTGGTGACGATTCAAGAGTGCCCCACTCTCCCAACAACTTCTTTCAAAAGTCCCCGCAGTCAGGTCCCCTCAGGGACCTTATACCGTCCTCCTTACTGGGCCCAAGAGTTTCGGCCCCAACACATTCCTATAAGTTGGGACCCTGGTCCAGAAGGAAGCAAACACCAGTGTGCCAGGGTTGCCCAAAGTTTTGTGACATTTTATGGCGAACAGAAGATAACTTTTTGCTAGTAAGTGACCACCAGAATACCTTAGCAAGGGGCCAGGGAGACAGCTGCTCTCCAAGATTTTCAGTCACAGATCACTGAAGATTTTGATAGGCATTGACTGATTATTAGTATATATAAATTTAAAGCCCAGCCACTTATGATGGTGAGCACATTCTTCTTCAAGGGAGAAAAGCCATTTTCAGATCACACAGTTTTTGTGAGATGAAAGAATTTAAAAAATGGGAGAAAATTAAATTTTATATCAAAGATTCAAACCATAATAATCATTGATTCTCTTTCTAGTTTTAAATTTATATGAGTTACAAAGGTTGACATGGAAATTGGCAAAATACAGTCGATTGTCATTGAGCATTCAGTGCATCAGATGAAATCCGCCCCATGTTAGATCTGAGAGCACAGAATAAATTTCCAACGTATTTCTCATTTAATCTTAATTTTTTCATCAGGTCCAATTGGCGGTATCATTAGGCAGAAGAAAAGTACAAAACGACAGCCAGAAGTAGTTCGAAAGCTCACCATTGCCTTTTTCACAAATCATGTAACGGTAAGCCTCCAACAATCATAAGCAATGGTGAAGTATTGCATACTTAATTTTGAGTTTTTACTGCTCAGCCTCTCTTTTAGATCAAAAAGACTGATTATCTAAAAGGAGAACTTCAAGAAAGAAAATTCATGGTCAGTTCTCTCACTTTCTCTGTTTCATTGTAGAATAGTTTAGTTAGATACCAAAAATTATTAAGGATATACAAGGTCCAAGAAACAGTCGTACGGAAATAGTGTTTGACGCACTGTTTGCCAGATACGCCACAGTATAAAAAAAATCTAAATGAGAAATAACTGAAGTGGAAGGATAAAGTTTTCTTGAAAACTGATGAGATGAACTTTGCACCGAAAGAAAAGATGAATTGGATTCCATTAAATAAAGGAAACTGATGATAAATAGAATGAATAATCATTTTCAAAAGTAACTAAATAAACGTAGAAATCTATATCATTTGTCAGACATGAAAATGGAACCCAGGAACTAACCATCAGAGCCATCAGGATGAAGTTCAGATTTCCTTTGCAATTCATCTTTTAACTTCATAAGATCTTCTTGAGACAGCCGTAGCTCATACTCACTAATTGCCAATTTCTCCTGTAGCAATTCTTTCTCTTCTAGCAAACTTTGTGGGTCTGCAACTGAGAATGGAAGAAACCAGTTGTGACAAGATTCTTCATCCAACATATCTTGTCGAAACAAATTGCAGCAATGAAAAAAATGCAATGGGATTTATTTTTTGTTCAGAAAGAACAAAACAACAAGATCAGCGATAGAATTACTTTCTGGAATCATATTCAGAACCATCTAACAGCAATGTGTCGCTAGAAAATGAACGAAAAACAACAGATCAGGAAAAATTACAACGATGGAGACATGTCTTGGATTATGGAAAATTAACGTTATCATATCCCCTTTATCTTTTTGAGTTTGGTATTTACTTCTATCCGCAGACGAGAACAACCAGAGAAGACTAAGACCAACTGACTACAGCTGTTTCTGCTCTGGCATATAATTATTTTTATTTTGCATTTTCCCCAGTTCAGCCAAAATGGGAAAGTCCATTTAAAATCAGAGACGCAGAATCAATCTCCTTTTCCATTTATCAAATCACATTCCCATTCCACTCCCCATGCCCAACGATCTCGTCCTTAATCAGAAGATCTCCCTAATCCGTAAAAGGGAATAAATCAGAGGCAAGGTTGGAAGGGATCATAAAACCAAGACATTGCTACCGTTACAAAGGAATTAAAAAAATATATTTTTCATCCAAATGCCTTAACTCTGAAGATGGTGTTTCTCTGGCAACAAGCATAAACGTGCCACCCACATGCATAAGAAAAGATAATGCTCTGCATGTTCTCTTTAACTGTGAATAATCTGATGTAAGAACAAGCGTTCAAGGAATATTATAATCGAAAGACTCCATGATGAATACCAACTTTTCCTTCAATATTTAGAGGATCTCAAGGTTAAACAAACCAGCATCTTTTAAGTTTTAATAGCATGATGATCAGAAAATTGTTAGTTTGCCGGCTAGATTTGTAGCCTCGTTAACAAAATATGCACAGATCTTATTTCATTTAACAGAGTGCAAAATAAAATCGACACAACCAGCGGAAAATATAATAGTAACAGCACGGGTGAACATATATTTTCCAGGGCCAACATGATTTACTGGAAATGAAAATCGATAATCAATAAAAAAAATCGGCAAAGATAGATCTCAAAAGATAGGATATCTTCCATCTAGGACAAGCTGAGATCACGAATAAAAAAAAATTTCTGCAAATTTCTATGCCAAATAACCAAGTTAGCCTATGAAACAGATCCACCCTCGTTTGTTTTCCACTCCTTTGGGAGTGAAAACCTGGGTTCCCCAAATAGCATTCAAAACCCATAAGCGGGACAAATTCTTCATGTAAGATAAGATAGAGAACACAAATAAACACGAAAATTTTAAAAAATCATTTTACACATCAAGCAAGGTCCCAGCTGCGATATCATTACCAGGGTTTTCTAAAGCACATTACTTGAACTTTTGACCTCAACAAAAACGATACATTCCACATAGGAATGTTTAAATGACGGAGCTATCCAAATAGGATCTAAGTTGCGGGTGCATGATCTGAACAGTATGCGAATTCGGTAATAAGATTTCAGCGACTAACATCTAAATTTACGTCCAATTAGCTATACTGCGCGATTCGTTCAGGGCCAGAGACGGTGCCCGTTGGTAAAAAAAATTAAACATTGCACACTATCCTATGAAATAATCAGAATGCAGATACCACTAGGAGGTGTGAAACAGGGGGCAGTACGGACCTCTGAGAGCACTGAAACGCCCAATCTGGTCGGGGGGAAAGATAGAAGTATCGGAGAAGAACTCGCGAAGGCGGATGGCCTGGTCGTCCCGGCCGTCCTCGACGAGTTCGTGGAGCAGCTCGAATGCCGTGAGCAGGTAATTCTCCCGTAGCAGGAAATCCACGACGAAGTTGCACATCGACGACTTCTCCACGTCCATCCCTCTCGACGACGGCGCCGACGGTTGCGCCGCAGACCCTTCCATCTCCGCCGATCGGGATCGTCTACCCTGGCAACCGGCTCATGGCAAATTTCCGAGTGCGGGCCAGGGAGCCAGATACACAGAGAGAGAGAGATGCAGATCTGAGAACGCGCGCGCCGAGAGGTCCGAGAAGCTGGATTACGTTATGCAGAGTAGACGAGCGGAGCAGCGGAAGCCACCGTCCGCAGCGCACGTGCGGGTTATACTGAAGTAGGGGCCCACAAACACCCCGCCTTCTCAACCCTCCACGCGTTCCTCTTGCCCTCCACAAGTCGAGTCGGTGATTCCAGATCGATGAAAACGGACGGCTTGGATCTGCCGCCCAAAAAATCCTCACAAGACGCTGAACGAAATCCTTCCGTTACAGAGGCCTCAAAATCGTCAGGCCGTTTTGTTACGCCCCGCCCCCTTACAAGTTCTCAAATTGCCAGAAACCCAACATTTTAGCAACATTGGACAAATGTCCTCGCCCACAACGCCGCCCCCGCCAGTTCTCAACACCGAGCGGGAAAGGGGGCATCACTCTGCGCTCGGCATTCAATGCCCGTCGTCGGATTTCCTCGGCTCTAGAAATCGGTTGACCAAAAAACCATCTAGGGTAAGACTTTTTCCAAGTCAACCAATCAAGAACACTTTTTTCACGTCGGCGGCAGCAAAGTCAAAACCTCGAAAAGGGGCCTTCGCCTCTGCAAGTCATCTCTCTGATCCATGTTCGGCTCTACCACCAACGAGCCGGAGGGAGGGGGCAGAGAGAGAGAGAGTCACTTGTGCTTGCCTGGTTTCCTGCCGCGGAGAAGCTTCACCAGGCCGGGCATGACCTTCTTCTTCTTCAGCGCGACGGAGGGCGACTGGGGGAACTGGCGGGCGCCATGCGACAGGGACGACCTTCGAGCCGTCCTGGACCTCCGCAGCGCCGCCTGGTTCCCGATCTCTCTCAGGGATTTCCTCTGGACGGCGGCCACCTGCAGCAGCTCCGCCGCCGCCGCCACGGCCATCTCCTGCTCCTTCCTCTCCTCCTCCTCCCGCCTGTAACTTGAAAGCTCTCCCTGGAGGGTCTCCTCCATCCTGTCCCTCTCCCTGTTTTCGGCGGCCTCGAGCTCCCCCATCTCCCTCCTTGCCCTGTCGATCTTCAGCAGGATCTCCTCCTCGCTGGCCTTGAACGCCTCGATCCAGGCCCGAGCAGCGGCCACCTTCTTCTCCGCGATCTTCTGAGCCCCCTCTGCCTGCCCCTTGAGATACTCGTACTCGAAGGCGGACATGGTGATGGTGGAGCTGCGCGGGGCCGAGCAGGCCCTGAACTTCACCGTCCTCTCCGAGAGGTGCTTGAGCCTCCCCAGGGAGGAAGCTTCGGAGGCCTTGGCGCTCTTGAGCGCGTCAATGGCGTCCTCGAGCCGCTGCTCGGCGGATTCCATCGCTGCTTCGGCCGACTGGATCTTCGTCTTCGTCGATTCGATTTCTTCCTCGGCCCGATCCTTCTCCTTCCTCGCCGCCTGCGCCTCCGTTCTGAGCTGTTGCAGAGCCGCCGAGAGGTTGACCACAATTGATCTCGACTTCCCCTCGGACGCCGCGGCCGTCTCCAGCTTCGATTTCGCCCTGAGGAGCTTGGAATTGAGATTCTGCAGGGCTGAATCTCGCTTCTCCTCGAGCTTCTTCAGCCGGCTCGTCTCCCTGGATATTTGCACCAACTCCAGCCTCACCATGTCCATGGAGGCCATCAGCTGGAACCCCTCGTCCTTGATGGAGGCCAGTTCCTGCCTAGCCGCCTGTAACTCCCTCTCGAGCTCCGATTTCCGCCTCCTCTTCTCCACCTCCGTTGCAGGGGAGCCGCCGCCCCCGGAATCCCTCGCCGCCTCTCTCACCATCGCCATCTGGCTCTGCGAGGCGGCGAGATCGATTTCTCTCCTCATCCCCTTCATCCGATCTCTGATTTCCTGGATCTTCTTGGCAAATTGAGCCGCCTCGGCCGCTCTGCTCGCTTCGATCTCCCTGGTTTCTTCGACGGCCTGCAGCCTGGCGATCTCGACGAGGACGTGCTCCTCGTTCATGGCGTCCACCTCCTTCCTCAGTTCCTCGATCGAGTTCAGGCAAGACGCCGACCGGAGCACCGCCGCTTCCGCCTCCTCCTCCGCCTTCACCGTATCTTCGCCGGCGCGGGCTATGTCGAGCCTCACCTTGCTCCTCTCCTTCTTCATCCGCTCCAACCGCTTTACCAGTTCATCGTACTCGCCGCCGCCGTCACCGCCGCCGGCCATGCTTCCATCTCCGGTGGGCTTCGCCAACATCCGACGGGCGCTTCTCACCTTCCTGCTAGAATTTTCGAGCAGCGTTCTCAACTCGTTCATGGTCTCCTTGCTGCTGGCCAATTCCGACTCCGCCACAGATTTCTGGCGCTCTGAGAACCTCAGCTGCTCGCCGAGTCTGCCGGCGTCCCTCCGCACCAGATGAAGAAGCTCTCTGGTCTTCGATGGCGGCGATTCCTTCAGAGGACACATCGCAAACACCTAATCAGTTTCGCCCATTGAATACACACACGGAGAGAGAGAGAGGGAGGGAGGAAGAAGACGATGAAGATGAAGATGCATACATCAGGAAACAAGGGCCTCTGCTTGGTAGCGAGCGGTTTTCCGCCATGAATCCTCTCTCCGAAGAGGCTGATGGCAGCCGTGACGGAGCCGATGCCGTCGAAGTGCTCCGATTTCGTCGTCTCCATCATCTCACTCATCGTCTGTCTCCCCCGCACCCCCTCCTCTCTCTCTCTCTCTCTCTCTCTCTCTCTCTCCCCCCCTCCTAGCAGCTCATTCAGGGGACGACGAACCCCAGCCCCTCCATGACGAATCTAAAGCGGGAGCAGTTTCAGAGGGGGCAGCAGCAACGGACCTGCAGCCTGGAGAGCCTCCCCGCAGTCGCCAGGAGTAAGGGGAGGACCAGAGCGGCAGAGGATATCGAACCACAAGTCCCTCCCAGCCATCTTTAAAACGGAGACAGAAGAGAGAGAGTAAGACAGATAGCGAGAGAGAGAGAGAGAGAAACACGGTGGAGGGGGGCTCTCCCTTTCGCCAGAGGGTCCCCGGCAAGCTGTCCGAAGGCTATCCACCGGGTGTTTGGACAGACGTTGGCCTGGTGGCGACCACACAAATCTCTCTCTCTCTCTCTCTCTCCCTCTCGCTCTCGGTCTCTGCTGACCTCTTGGGCTGAGGAGATTTGTCTAAACCTCTCTCTAGACTTGCCAAGCACGTGTTTTGAGACCGCCATGGACAATACCTTGCCGAGGAAAATGTGACAGGTTGACCCCAAAACCTCGCATGGAGCAGAAGGGACGGTGGCGCGAAGAAGACAGACCCACTGCACGGGCTGAACACCTCCCCCCAGATTCATCCTTCTACCCGTGTTGCAGGTGGCTACAGTGCAGTTCCGCACAGTGAAAAAAGGACTCACCATTGGACGAATCTCTTTACTCTCTCTCTCTCTCCTTCCTCCGTAGCGGGACGTGAGCAGGCTGCCCGCCTGCAACTGGACTGCACCGGCCCGGCATGAACACCCTAGAGAATCGGAGCTTGACGGGGGAGGCGATGAACCGTTTCTTGGGGGCATTGCAAAGACTTTTATCATGAGACCTCGTCACTGTGATGATAGATCGATGGAGCTGCGGAAATCTTCCAGCGATTTGCCGTGAATACGATCCATCGGGGAGCCAAAATATTGTCAGATATAGAAGATAATTCCACCATCACACAGCAGCGGACTGGTCGCAGCTTGATGGCCGGCTACTGCTCCCACCGCCTTGGCGTATGTGCCCTGTTCTGGACGAGCATTAAGCTAGATCATGACCTAGATTGAATCTGCTGTTCTAGAGGACGGTGCAGTTTTTTTTTTAAGGTTTCGCGTAGGTAAAAGTCGAGTGTACCCACTTCGTGCCTCCTGGGCTTCTCCGTCACTGGCCATTAAACGTGCCAAGCCGCCCGCTCTCCCCCCCCCACCTCTCTCTCTCCGCATCTCACAGAACCCTAAACCTCAGCAGGACTTGACCGCAATGAGAGCTCTCCTCCGCCTCCTCCAGCAAGGCCATGGTCGCCGCTACATCCCCGTTTGTTCCCATCTCCACCGTGTCTCTCCCATCCCCGCCCGCCGAGCTCTATCGGAATGTCCCTCCCCCCGCTTCTCGTCCCTGCCCCATTTCAGATTCTTCTCTTCTTCTTCCGACGGCAATGACGAGGACAAAGCCCCTACGGCGCTCCCCGCCGCCGACATCTCTGCTGCCGCCTCTTCTGGTTCCGGCGACATCATCGAGGCTTCCTCCTCCTCCGCCGTGGTCGAGGATGTCACCAACGCGGGTGCCGCCCCTCGCTGACCCGCGTTTCATCCCGATCTAGGGCTTCGATTGCTTTGAATTGTTTTAATCTTTCGATCCCGTCTCCAGAGCTCAAGAGGCGGATTGAAAAATATTTCAAGGGCGACGAGGAGGCGCTGCCGTCGATTATGGAGGCGATCGTGAGGCGAAAGCTGACGGGGAAGCACGAGGAGACGGACGACGAGCTGATGGAGGAGCTGCGGATGAAGCCGCTGCAGGACGTAAAGGACCGTGAATTCGAGGAGGATTTTGACGAGCTGTACTCAACGGACGAGGACATCCCCGACCTGTACAATGCTCGGAACCATGTGGAGCAGAAGATGGTGAAGGACGAGTACTTCAACATGGACGAGCGCAAGTGGGATGGGATGGTGCAGGAGGCCATTGAGAAGGGATTTGTCAAGGACACCAGCGAGTGTGAGCGCATCCTTGAGGATATGCTCAAGTGGGATAACCTTCTCCCTGGTGAGTATCACCGGTCCCTGTTATTAGCTTTTGATATTGGTAGCTCAATTGAACAGGAAGGTTACGAAGGTCAAGATTTTGTATTTCATATGAAGCCGCTGCTTTTTGAATTGCCTTCCGTGGCTAAAATATATGCTTTTAGCATCTATTTCCGCAGTGTTTGATTTCCACTGTTCGATCAAGATTTCTTGAACAATTGTCTATCATGAAAGAATATATATTTCCATTCGTTATTCAGGCTCACAGCCCCCTGATCAGCTTTGTGGACAGCCAGATCTTTGAATGTTTATCAAGTGGGTTCATGTCCATGTGCTCTACAGCCAGGGGCGTAGGGTAACGGATTTATAACGAGTGAGAGGGTTAGGGCTCTAGCTGATCTATCCTGTCTTAGCACAGTCTTTTAAAATATTGTAAAGACGCCTTTTATAAGAGTCTGATGACATACACTTGCGCGTTTCTCTCTCTCTCTCTCTCTCTTTTCATGCTTAATCCATATGTTGTGCTATTTGCTTGAATTTTCTTTTTCTCCTCGATTCCATTGAAATATTGGTTTGAATGATTGTTAATGATAGCGCACTACCTGACATACAAACATAAGATTGTTAGTAACCGGAATTTTGGTGATTTGTTTTCCATTAAGAGTGGTGTTATAGACCATGCGGATAAGTCTTTGAATCAAGTTTTGACAAATTTGAAGCGATGGAAACTGTCCTTAGAGCAACAGACCTTTTTTTTCCAGGACAGTGGAATGTTAGGTTGGAGAATTTTCTAATGGAATACCTGGGCCACCTGTTCTCTGGCAGGTGATAAATTGCATGCTCAGGAAAGTTTAAAGATGGTGCCCTTCGTATCCTATGTAGGCTGCTGATAGAGACGCATGTTCAACGTAACTAACGAACGTGCATGGATGAGATAGTTACTGTGGTTGAACTCGGTCCGCTAGTGAGTTGATCATGACAATGTGTTGTTCCAATTGACTTAGATGACTCTTCAAGTTAAGTTGTCGGTTCCTCTCTGGAAAATGCTCTGCGTTCAACTTGACATTCTACAATGGCCCTTGGGTTGTTTCGTAGAATGACTTTACCTTGAAACATATGAAGCCAGACATAACTGTGCTCTTAGATTCATGAGAAGGGTTTTGAAGAAGAAATCAGCATGCAGTTCATGCCTCTAGTCGGTTGGCTACTTGTTGTGAAATTAAATAGTTGTGTTAGGTTTTAATGAATATAAGCATGGGGAAAAGTCTTAAAAAATAATAACTTTGGATGATACGGTTCCTTGATAATCTACGTGATGTTTTATTGTTGTAAATTCAGGATGTTTCTGGTGTAATATGCTCCTTTTTCATTATTATGTTTGAAAATCGGAACCAGGAATGCTGTGTTGGTGTTGTCTAGGGCCGGTTAAGTTTGGTTCCAAAAGCCAGTTTCTTGATCCTTCCTAGAGAAAGTGCATCAATCTCAGGCACTGGCATCTTACAGAGTCAGAATATGGAGGCAACTGAGATTGTGAAGGATTGCAACCCTGGTGATTTCATTTGTTAGGTGATTGTGGGAGCATCATGTGCTTGGTCTCCAGTGTGACCTTGCTCTGATTGGGGTTCTGTTGGTTTGATTTCCTTGATTGATGCTATTGTGAATTCAAAGCTTATAAAGAACATCAACGAATCATAATTTTCTACAAACAAGAGAACATTGGCTCCGAGGGCTTGCTTAATAGCATCTTCGAGATTCTTTACCGATGAGATAATGTGTATTTAGATGTGAAACTGGATATGACCTCAAATGTGCTTCCCAGTGATGACGATTTTCCCATGGACTACTACTTAACATGCTGGGTGGAACTTTGCTAATGTTTGGAGCCTGCAGCAAGCTTTTAAGCCGATAGTTATGTAATTAGTCTTAACATTGTCTCTTTCTGAGGTTGACTGACTCGTGTTATCCAGTCATAGTGTGTGGGGACAATCAGGTGGGACCAACCATGCTGGGGGTCTAGCCTCTAGTATTGCTGGAGAGATTCACTGGGTTACTTACTTGACCATCTATCCAATTTTTGTATGGTAAAAGTGTTGCAGGAGTCAAAGTAATATGACCAAGCTAGTGTGAGTCATCTTAACTCGACTGGACTGTGTTAAGTGGAAGATGGATTTTCATTTGCTTTCAGACATGCAGTGGCACTTAAAAGCATTATATTCCTATCCACTTATTGATGAAACAGCAGTTGTGGATCTATTATCCATTCTTCTATGCCAGCTGAACAAGATTTCTAGATGAATCAATTGAAGGGATTCAAATTTAACTGAGGCGCATTAATTTTCATCTTACTAAGCGATTTTAAATTATTTTACCATTTTATATGTTATTAGGGATTAAACATACTGGTTCCCAGAGTTTAAAGTCAAACCCCTGAGAAGTCGATATCAGTCAAGGGCAGGGGGTGGGTAATCAAAGAAAAACTGTTTCAGGAGTTCGTTTGTATGGTTAAGTATACTCTTGATGGATCGCTATTAAAGGTATGGGAGAATTGTTTCAGAGAACTTCGGAATGGACCATAATCATAATGGCAGTAACGTTTTATGATGGGAATTCTTCAATAAGAAACATTTCTTTATGTTAGGGTGCACTTTTTCTTTATAAGGATGGAAACCAGAAGTTGCTGCTTTTTAAAGTCCAAACGCTACTCTATCGTGCATAGAATACCACCATGACACTTTTTCGGGCTTGTCTCTTTAGCTTTGCATCTTGAGCTTGTCCAATTGGACGAAGTTATTTGTAGTGAGGTAATTCTAGATTAGCTTGCTATCAGATCTGTGTTGGTATTTCTCCTGGTTACTCCTGGGGAGAAGTAATTAAATGCTGAAATAATACAGGAATCAGAGAAAGGCAGAAGGTTTTAAATGTGGACTTCGGAGCATTATTGTGGCCCATCGGTTTGTTACTGAAGATCAAAGGCATATATTAGACAATTTATTGCATCGTAAGGAACAATTTATCCTGAGAAAAATCTCAAGGAAAACAAATTTTGCATTGTAGTAAAACCAGGTATTGGAAAAGCTCATACAGAAGAAGTTGGTGTTGCTTAAACAGAACATCATATTTACGAGATTAAAGAAAGAATGCATAATTGAATGATAAATTGCACCTCAACGGCAACATTTGCTGTCCACCCTGAATTATGAACTGAATGTATATCTTAAGACTTCAGGAGGCTTAGGCCAATCGAGTCCTGTCCCAGCATCTTTTCCTTTTCATGGGACCATAAAAGTCACAAGACTGGAATGCGGGGGTTAGTTGACAGAACCCTGGTAGGTTCCTGTTGCATATCTTTCGTGCGTATCAAAATTGCTGATGATAGAACTTATTTGTGTACAGTAAACTGAAATATTAATGAAGCCCCTTATATTGCTTGGAAGGGTGAGTTGACTGCATAAATCTCATCAACATATTAATTATTCTAAGTAGAATTTAGGAGACAAGAATGACAAAATATTTAATCATTGGCCTGTATGGTTGCTGAATTCTCATTTCAGTATGTTGGTCTCCCATTGTTCTTGTCCAGAATTGGAATATAGGAGTGAACGCAATTGATTTAGTACTCTGATTCTAGATTGGAAGGGTGGAACTACTTTCTGCCGGTGCAAGATGGATTATTTCCCAAATTCTGTTCTGTCTACTCTGGTCATGTTTATGACGCTCATCTTCAAGACAGAAATTTGACCAGAAAAAAATTGAATTCCTTCGAAGCCAGTTCTTTTTGGAGCGGGGTAAATACCATTGTCTAACCAGATGGATTATAGTGACCGGAACAATGAAAGGTATTTGTTCAATTTTTAATAACAGAGATGGATAGTGATTTATTCACTATCTATTCCTTTGAAAACTTATGGCGACAGAGGATGTAGAGTTTGGTGGTAAAAAGTGGTTTGGAAGAATAAAATTTCTTCCTTCAAAAGTAAGAAATATTTTTTACAAGTTGGCTAGCATGTGGCTGGCTTTGTGTGACAGAATCCAAATCTTCAAGCTTAATATCAAACATAGAAATGTGAAAAGAGACTATTTTTCGTTTATCTAGGAGACGTATTACTGTGCTGTTTAATGTACGCAATTCGTTGTAAAGTTGAGAATTACTCAAATATTACGTTCGAAAAAGTTAGTATTCTTTATGTCATAGTCTCTGGAACAAACTGACTGTGGTATTGATTGATAGAAGGTGCTGTTGACAGCTGTTCTATGGGTTACATGTAGGAGAAGAAACGTTAGGAAATTCCTACTAAATTTCAGCGAAATTGAGGACACGTTCATTGTGGCCTTATAGTATGTATCCAGTGGGTCGGTTTGGAGCAATGGAAATCGGAGATGATCCATGATTCAAATACTTTTTATTGTTTATTCCTCTTATTCATCGGTCACCTTGGTAGATGCGAAGAGGAAATTGAAGAGCGAAGAAAGAAGAGAGGGAATGGAGAGCACTGGAGATGAGGGGAAAACACTGTAATGACGAATATACCATCATGGGGTAAATATTGAATACCTTCATTAGGTAAAAGAAATCACTTATATACTCTCCAGAAGCAATGATTGAATATTTCCTAAATTTTACAGGAATTTGGTTTTTTCTCGCTGCAGTACAATGTAGCTTTTCACTTGATATTGGCATATGGTTGTGGCACGTCTCCTTTGAAACTGCATAATGCAATATTTGAAAGTACTAGTGGGTTATAACCTATCTGTCGACTCTTTGATTGCCGCAGTTCTTAGATATGTCCATTTTAAAACGATTGTACTTAAAACAAGCGTGAGAAAATTTCTTCAGGTAAAGTTGTGGTTGGATCACTAGTGTTTTAGGGTTTCGATAGGTTGTTAAGAAAAACTATTGGTGCATTTTACTTTTTTTTTGATGATTGACAGAGAGTTGATACAGTTCTAAACAAGATTTTCAGTTAGATATGACACATGCAGGCCCCGAATAAGGAAAACCAAAGGCATGAGGGACACGATAATTTTCATTGGAACTCTTGCGAAACAGCTTACAAGCATCTCACGGTTAACTCTCATAGCCAAAACTTTTTCAAGCGACAACAATGAGAAGTCTAGATTTTATTCATGGCTTTAAACTTCACAGACGTTAATGCAGTTATTGTATACATGTAGAAGTTTGTAAGTCTTATGTTGTATAGTTGTGCTCTAAAATGGTGGACTAGTTGGTTTGATGTTGTTTGTCAATCTAATGCAGTACATTTGACTAAAAATGATCTCTGGACTTGTATTTTTTTTCTTGTTTATGAATGATTTTCATTTGGAGATCATTCACTGAATAGTTTTGGCTGATTTCATGTTAGATGAGACAAAACAGAAGATTGAGGCAAGGTTTCATGAACTGGGGGACATGTGCGAAAGAGGAGAACTGCAGCCTGAAGAGGCATATGAGCTCTTTAAAGAATTTGAGGACAAGGTGGTTCTGGAATGTTCAGAGATGATGCTAGCAGATGAGTCCGCTGTGGAAGAAAATATTTCTGACGGAGTAACGAAAGAAGACTTTAGTAACCCACCCGGGGAGGGACCTATTCTGAAATGGGAAACACGCGCAGTCTTTGCACCTGGTGGAGATTCGTGGCATCCAAAAAACAGAAAGGTCAAACTTTCAGTGACTGTGAAAGAACTGGGCCTTTCAAGACATGCTTTCCGACGACTGAGAGAAATTGTTGGAAAGAGATATCATCCAGGTAGAGATGAGCTTGTTCTCATCAGTGAGAGGTACAGCAACTAACTCTTGTCTATTTACTTGACATTGCACTGCTTCATTTGACTGCTAAAATTGGAACTCGTTATCTTTTGATTCCTGTTCAAGCATATGCTATTTTGCTGCTTCAAGATGCACAAATTTCTGCCCTTGTTCTTATTTCTCTGGTCCAATTTCTTTGATTATGAAGAATATGATATGGATTTTTACTGGTTGAGGGTTTTCTACTCATGCTATTAGTTAGATGCGATGAAACGGCTGAAATTTCTGAACGTTGCTGAAATTTCAAACAGTGGTTTTAAATTATAGTAATCCTCTCTCGTATTCAATTCGAACGAATTACCATGAGACACTCACGTAAACACAGTAAATTTTTCAATTGATTTTTGTAAATGTTTTTTGAAACTTTTTTCATTTCTTTAATGATATTGCGGGTTAAGTTTTGTTGAAGATGAGTAACTAAAAAGGGGCTTAGATTAGCACGCCAGAAAAATTCATATTTTTTAAACCAGTAGATTGCTTGTGAAATGTTGGCCAGACTACCCTGAAAGGGGTAATATTTTGTCTATTTGCTCTTTGGGGCTTGCCTAGGCACTCGACAAAGATATAAACTAAAGACTTTTTAAAATTCTGCTAGTCTTTGGTTTTAAAATTCTCGATTAGTCTTGGAAGCATGTCAATTCACCTTTAATGGTTGACGTGCGAACTAAAAATTTCAAATTATCAAATCTGTTAAAACTCGTAAAAATAGTTTTCACGCCTCCAATCAAAAGGATTCGTCACGTATTTTGGAAAAGGGAAAAATCTTCTTCAACCAGATTATTGAAGTTGATAAAGTGGCCTTGTCTCTGCTGTGCATGTGAATATATTCCTAAAACTCCGCTTATTTTTCACGGGCCTCTTCTTAAGGTTCGACCACCGGGAGGAGAATAGGAAGGATTGTCTGAGGACCCTCTATGCCCTGATTGATGATGCCCACAAAGCTGACAATTTGGTCGAGGAGACCCGAACCGCGTACGTCAAGGACAGGCTCAGAGCCAATCCTCAGTTCATGGAGCGACTGCGGGGGAAGCTCGCCCAGAGTCATCTCTCCCCTGCTTCTGCTCCTTTGTAAGTAAGATTCATGTCGTCTTAAGGTGACGTTCTCTCCTCCGGGAGGAGCTTTTCTGCTGCAACCATTTTCTTTTCTCTCTCTTGTTTTGTGTCCCTGACCCGTCTCGAGCCTCTGAGGGGGGGCGTGGGAGCCGGCGGCGGATGGGGCTGAAAATAGGTACTGCTGCCCTCTCTCTCTTTCTCTCTCTAACCTAGGAGCTTCTCTCTTCAAATAAGCAGCCTCCCAGAGAAACACCATATCTCTGCCTGAGCCCATTATCAGTTGCTTGTGTGGCATAACCAGGGCAGCTAGCTAGTGTTCCAAATCGCATGCACACTCACAGTGCACCGGTTGCCCTTACTTTTGTTACAGCTCATGCTTTTGGGTGTGTTCTTGCATGGCTGAACGAGTTTGATGTCAGTGCTGCCTGCGTTCTGTGGTCGGCATTCTCCTCCTCATGCAGATGAATCTTGGTACTTAATTTCCCATGTATGGTTGGCTGGGCTCTATAGCATTCTGTTTTGCTTGGTGGCTTCTCCCATTCTCACTGCAGAGTACACCATTTTTGGGGCGCGTTTATTTATATCGCCCCCTGCTTTGTGAGGGTTGGAAATGGCTTTCATCCACATTCATCATTGGGCGTGGCCCTCTTTGCTTCAGCATAGGAAAAATAATTCCTTGTTGGGAATGGTGTCTCTCAAAAGGGTGGGAGGCAGGGTTGGTTGGTTCACACATCAGCTCTACTTACCTCTTATCTGGATATTATTAGTGCGAACAGAGGACTTGAGCTTCCACTCCAGGAGGGGAGGTGAGTTCCAGTCCCTCCATCCAGTCTTTGACAGCTTGAAGAGTATGAAGGGGGAAAAGAAGTGGTTCGCCCAAAAAAAAAAAACAAAAAAGTTAGCATACTTTTTGCTTTCCCTTTGCTGAAAAAGAATTCTCAAGGATCATCTTTCTGAGCTGGTCTATTCGAAATACACAAGAACAATAACGAGGCTACTTGGTGAGTTGTGCAAGTAGTTGGCTTTTCAATAGGAAACGGCTTGTTTGTTGTTCATTGGACAATTTATGGCGACTTTTTTAATTTTCCTCGTACCTTAAAAGGTCATATGACTAATTATTTTTCTGTAGTGTTACATAAAATAGGAACTTTTATTATATATCATGTCTAATTCACAACTGTTTTTCCTATATTGGTGTAATTTATAGATATTTAAAACTTTGAAACAATCAATGTTGATAGGTTAAAATTATCAACTTATGGAAACAATTAACTCAATCATTGTCAAATATATACACAAGATCCTAAGGCCATCTACTTTAGTGAGAGTTTTATCAATGATCATTAAGTGTATTTTAATCATATTAATTTGTGTATTCATTGCTTATGTGAAGAACTTTAACGCCTTATAAACTCAATCTTGGCTTTACAAGGTAGTCAGTATAAAAGTCTTATTTCTCAGTGGTATGTCAGTTTCATTAGTAGGCACTAAAGATCAATAAAATGTTTATTTTAGAGCACTTAAGGATAATCTGAAATTTCTGTAAAAGATTAAATAACATGTGAAGCACTAAGATGTGAATTGTTTTATCAAATCTATGTACTCTTCTTCTACCCTATATTCTAAAAGTGAAAGATGACGAGTTGGTTTCTCATTTTTAAACAAAATTTCTTAAGCAAATATAAACTAAGTTTACTTGAAGGTTCCTCTAACAAATAACCAGGTGACTTGGTGAGTCATGCAATAGTTGACTTTTCAATAAGAAACGGCTAGTTTGTTGCTCATTGGATGAACTACGAATAATTTTCCTCGTAACTGAAAAAGTCACATAACTAATTATTTTGCTATAATGTTACATGAAATAAGAATTTTTCTTAACTATCATGTCTAATTCACATAAGTTTTCCCAGATTGATGCAATTTATAAATATTTTAAACTTGGAAATAGCCAATTTCAATGGGTTTAAATTGCCAACTTATGGAAACAATTAATTCAAATATTTCCAAATATACACAAGGTCTAAGGCAATCTACTTTATGGAGCATTTCATTTATAATTATTACTAGTATTTTTGTCATATGTAGTTTTTTATTCACTATTATGTGGAAAACTTTTAACACCTTATAAGCTCAATCTCAGCTTTAGAAGGTATTCAGTATAATATTCTTATTTGTGACAATCATCAAAGGAATGTTAGTTTCATTCATAAGTACTAAAGACCAATAAAATGTCCAATTTTAAGGCCTTTAAGGATAATTTAAAATTTCTTTGAAAGATCAAATAACATGTGAAGCACAAAGATGTGCAATGTTTCATTTCATACATGTACTTGTCTTCTAACCTAGATTCTAAAAGTGATTAGAACGAGTTGTTTCTCCTTTCTAAATAAAATTTCTTAAGAAAATGTGGAGTAAGTTTATTTGAAAGTTCCTTTAGCAAATAGTCCACAGCTCATTTAGGTGTAAAGAACCAGTTACTAATGGTTAGACTTTCAATTTTCTTGGATCCTCAAAGAAATATAGTTGCAAATGTTGAGAAATTGGGTTAAAAGGGTCCTTTGTAGTCTAAAATTCCAAAGTAGATTTTTGCAAAACTTCTCTTTTTTGGCAACTAGAAATTGCTTACTTTTTCGATTTTTTTTACTTATTAATTTTTTTCAAAATTAACATTGCAGTTTTGCATGTGCCAATTCGCTAGAATCATGATTTTTGGGCACACAAAGTAAAAAATAAGATAAAATGACTGATTTAGCATGCAGTTATTCTCTGTTTTTTCTCCTTAGCTCAATTTTATTCAATATTTATTCTTCTCAGCTACAATGATGCATTTGTTCCACTCTACTCGAGCTGCTCTGTTTTAGAATGCTATAAAAACATTATACGATTTTGCTTGACCTATTGAACCACTTTTCTGGACTCACTTTTAATGCAAGGCATCTGATTTACACACTTTTGCTTATTTAGTATTCCAACTCTTCTTAAATGATTTACAATCTTTTCTAGTAGACCTCATCTACATGGGCGGCAATTATTTTAAATTTACATACCGTGAAACTAGAATTTTCATGAGCCTATCACTTTCAAACATAACCACCCATTTTGCTGATTTTATGCACTTTGAGAGCGCACTGTGTAGCTTTTTGAGAAGAAACTCAATGAGATGCCTAAGGATGACTTTGGAGTACAGTAGGCCATGGTTTGACCAAGACAATCCAAATATCTATATTGTGTATAATTACTTTCTGTATGAAATTTCTAGTTGAGCATTATGACGAAGTATTATAATTCCTGTATCCCTGGTGGATATAATTGAAAAAACCAGCCTAAAATCATCTGTAGCAACGTTAGGGTGGTGGTGTACCTTGCTATCTATGCCTCATGCCAACCTTGGCCACCTTCACCAGTGCACCAGGCAACCTCTCCTGGTATTGAAACAACTTTGCTTGCACAAAGGGGATGGGTATTCCACTTCTCAAGTGCAAGTTCACAACTGTTGGAGGCAGGCCTGCTCCCAAGAGGTTGGGATCCCCCATTTATAGGTGAGAGTTGCCCTAAGGCTTTCCCTGATTTGCCCTACCAGCCAGCACCCTCCCCCTTTCTTACCAAATAAGTGGCTTCCTTATTAGGCAGAGGGTTGGTTCTCACACATGAGGTTCCAGCCTACCTTGTTGGACAATGGGGTATACAGCAAGATTAACATGCCGTCTCTGCCACGTTGTGAAAGGTTTTGCCACCTGTCGCGCCACATCACACCAACATCCTCCAGGGTTTGCGGCACACTTTCTGAAACCTTTTATTTTTCGCCGGTAGAGCCCTCTTCTTGAGTTCTACACATACTTGCACACACCCTTGCACCTCTTCTTGAGCTCTATGTGAACGTCGTGCCGCACTATGCAAGTGTGTGCTGCTCGCGCCCCGCTTTGCGTGTAATTTTTAGGAGCGCCTCCTGATCCTCATTGTGCCTTGGCAGTGTGGTCTGCTCGTCCCGTGTGCAGGCTCGCACATGAGCCACCATGTCCATGCATGCCACGCTATAGCGACACTACAAGACTGCATGGATCACTACCCAACCTCATGCATGCGGTGCGGTTCTGGACATGGAACATGAAACTACCAAGGGGCATCACACCATCTCGTAGTGTCATGCATTTGAAGTTGCGATCATCTCGTTTAAAGAACTCTTAAAAACCATGCCCACTCCCTCTCCCCACCCAACCCATGATTACTTTCCATTTTCATCGAGATTCAAGCTTAGTGTTTCGGCTATCCTCTAATTTTAAGGAAAATACCAAAAGGCTAACCATGTCGGAACTTCTTTTATTGACAGCATTCAACTTAAAAAATCAACTCGAACAAGATTCAAAAATAATGAAGGCAAATGCTAAGTTTTGAAGCCCCTAACAAGTGTTGAACTTGACACAAGCTTATCATGGAAAAACAGTAATTGCGCATTCTCTTGATTGGGAAAGTATTTATTGCATTAGTGGTTACTAATTCTTAAAAATGTATACTGAAAATTTTAAAGTAATAAGTGACATTTTTAATGGGATGTATTCTCAATTAGGAAATTTATAACTACTTTATAACTCGAATATAACAAACATGGAAGAAGAAAAAAGTTAATACACTAGGGTAATACATCAAAATTGACTATTCAGTATATAAGTTGTATCATATAGTCGCATAATATATTAGTGTATGGGAAATATATGTTTTAATATATGACCATTTGCACTATAAAATATCATGATGTATAAAGTAATATTTTGTTGTACGGGAAATAGTTATATTATGTAGGAATAGGATATATTAAGCTTACATTTCACATATAAGTTCATCTAACATAATATGCTAATAGATGCAAATTAAATATGATAAATATATTTAATACCAAATTATATAGAATTCACTCTAAAGAATACTAGTGCTGAACTCAATAGTGGTACATATAAATGTAAAAAGAATTAAATATATGAAATCACATTGAATGATAACATAGTATGTGAAGCAAAATGCCTTAGTACATTGAATTTACACTATGGTGCAATTATATAAAGTTGAATAACTCAATGGATAGATGCTGCACTACAAAATTTGTCAACTCATGAAGTCACATATTGATGTCTAACACTAATCAACGAAAGAAGAAATGTCTAATATTGGTGGTGTAGAAGTCCTGATAATAGAAAATATAAGCTACAAAAATGGGAAGAGCCAAAATCAGATTAAACATAAAATTTTGCAAATAATGCATTCGATTTTAAGTCTTAGTAACTAATTTCTTATTAATTCATGTTTAATTTTATTTCATAATTAATATAATTTTCTTAGATATCACAACTAGTTTATAGATTATTTAAAGTCTAACACTTTGTAACTATAGGGGATAATGAATAACACAAATTTCTCCATTAGTGAGATTCATAAGCACTTGTTGATTCAAGGACATTCTCTAGTTCATTTCAATTGATGGATAATATGAATTGATCATCATGGATTCAAGGATTTAAATTTTTTTTCCTTATGATTTAAGCCCTCATTTTATAATGTTAAACTTCTATTTTCGTGCCTTGTGGATCAAGGTCTGATTTCTACTCTTACACAGCTTCTATTGTGCTACATATTTGAGGATTCTAATTTTAGCTTTAAAAAAATAATATTGCGTTAACATATTATGTAAGACTCTAATGCCATCCACATTGTTTCATATGAAACCAATTTGAAAATATATCTGAGTATTGTAAAAGAATATTACAGCAAAAGATTAAGACCAAATTATATTTTTTTAAAACCTCCATTAGATTAAATCTAAGCAAGAGGCACCTAGAATGTATTAATTAAGTAAAAATTATGTGTTTTATCTACCATGGTTAGAATTAAAATAAAATGAAATATTCCTTTAGTGGTTATTTAAAATGGATGAATCAGAGAAATCTTTACACAAATAAGAGAATTGGAACCTGAAAAATGGGAAGGAGGAGAAGGAAAAGATGAGAAGGAAGGATTAGTTAGCAAACAAGCAAAAAAAAGCTCAATTGAAGAGGTCAATCAAACAGATTTTTATAATAATTTTACATCTTAGTAATGAGAGTTGAACTTTACAATGACAATATTTCAAAGTGTTAAAATTTTTAAAATAACTTTGAACTCTAATTTAAATAATTATATTTCCCATAAGTTCTATAACTTTAGAATGCAATCAGGTTCTCCTTTAGTTCATAAAGGTACAAGGCTACAAATACTAACAACTGCATATGGACTCTTGGACATTTGTCAAGTTAAGGAACCTTAATGTTTGGCTAGCTTGACTTGAAAATGCAGAAGTGAGTGTTGGGGCATCTTTAGACTATTAGAGCCATGAATTTAGTGAAGTCAAGTTCACACCAATTAAGATATCCATAAGTAGTGCAACCTAAAAAATGTATTTTTGGATAGTGTGGTGATACAAGAGGGCTGAAAAACTAATGTACGTGTCTCCCTTAGTTTATCATTTGATGCAGTCATATAGAGCTTGATTTTAACCTCTCTCTAAACTTTCCTATGTTTTTTTAAAATTTATTTTTAAGATCATTTTTTCTCCTATTTAGAAAGTTCCATAAATTTTTTAAGAGAAAGTCTTTCAAATAGCATAGACAAAGTCTACTAGCCTTTAAAACTTTCAATAAAGAAAAAAAAATAATAATAGCCTTGAAATTTTCAATAAAGAAACTTTTTTAGAACCTAACTAATAGCCTTGAAATACATCTTTTTTTTCAAACTTTTTTTTACATCTTTTTTTAAAAAGTTTTTTTGGAGCCTCCACTTTTTTGATGATGATAAATACCCATTATGTATTTGAGATTTTTTTGTTTCTCATCAAAAGAATGGTATCTAAGACATCTACCTGTACAAAAGAGATTATGTGGACTACATTTTGGGCCTCAATCCATCAATTTAGAGGCAAAAAATTGATAATGACTCCCCCCAAACACAACTTACAAAATTTATTATATCACACTCTCCAAATATGTACTCATTTCATTCATACAATTGCATGTAGTCAAATTCTTTAGAGATATTATAGAAAAGAGGTTTAAATTTCCTTGGCCTATGTCTACTTACCAAGTATTCTTAACCTCGTTTCTCATTTTCCTTTGCAAGAGGAGAATAGCATTATATATCCATAAGACTAGAAATCCAATACTAGATACATAAATGCAAGGTTTTTTATTCATTTAATATACAGTTCCAAGGAATCAGATGTTCACAAATCAATCTTTTAGCTAGTTAAATCATCTCCCTAATTCAATGAATTTTGGACACTTGAGGTGGCTTGGGACATTGCAAAATTTGCACTAGAAAGAGAATGTTCAACTGGAATGTAATTAGATGGACTTGATGTGTCACTGCAGTTTTGTTAAAAAGCTCTTGAGATGGCAATATATAGAACCCTAAAATTAAACTATTTTATAGGTCAACCCTTATGTTGAGTTTTCTACATACTTAGTCTATCTGATGTTCATGACCTTAGTGTTTATAATTATAAATTAAAAGTACATTGATCAATTTATCATTAAATATTGATAGTTATTCACATGTCATAAATATGTTCCAAACATTCAATATATTCAGCAAAGTTATTGTATGAAATATTTCCATTGGTTATATGATCTTATCCCTAACGATCAATCCAAGGCATTGATCTTTGAGATTATTTGATTCTTTATTTTAAGAAGATTTGACCACTAAAGAATATCGTCTAGAGAATCATCTTAAAATAAAAGAATAAAAATAGTGTTAAATGGTAAAAAATATCGTGTGAATCAAATATAAAATCTTAATAGTGATATGGTGACTACTTACTTAGATAAAAATCTTAATAAATTTAATGATTTGGATCTTTACTAGACATTCAATCATTATTTGCCAACTTAGGAAACTACAATTAAAATTTAAATGAAAAGATGTGAAAATAGAGAAATATGAAGATTATAAATTTCAAAGGTTATTGTCATGTGTTTTAGAAAAAAAAGTTTTTTATCAAGGTTTTTTAACCTTGAAGATCTACTAAATTAAGAATTTAGTAAAAGACGAAGACTTACTTATGGGAGATTTCTTTTAAATAGAAATAAAGTTGAATGCAAAAAAATTCAAGGCTAAATATCAATTTTTTTATGCCACACAAATCATCATTGTGCAAGAACACTATGTCATCTTCTCCAACTAATTCAACATAATGAGTAGCTTCATCATCATCATTCTAGCTCTACATCAAGCTCTAAAATAGTTGGGTGATGATGAAAGAATGTTTTGTGCGAAGCTATGAGATTCTAGTATCCAAGTTTGGTTTGAAAAGGATTGAGTCTATGAGTAGATAAAATTTGAGGTCATTAAGTGATCAATATTGTGAATATCAATGTCTTATCTGAAGGAAATTAGTAAATAATAGAAGGAAGTGTCAACCAGTATAAAAATCTTGATGTTCTTTATGAAAAAGATTTGAGAAAAATTTTCACTATATTTTTTTGTAGAGACATATTGTGACATATATCAATAAGTCTAGCTTAAATTCAAATATTAAAAAAAATAGTAAAAACCCTAATTCACACTTCTCTTTTGTCTTTCACCTAGGTCTATAATTCAAACATTTGATTGACTAAGTTTAGGCCAAATCATTTTACACGTGTAATTGAGAAATTATTTGACTGATTTTGATACTTTGATATGTTAGGATGAATTGTAAATAGTCAAGATGCTCTAGCACTTGCAACTACATTTTGGATGTTTGATGTTTGAAGTCTTAAACATAATCTTGACTTTTGTCTCCCAAGTCTGACCTTGTCTTTTGGCTGAAATAAAGAAACTTTTATGGATGGCATGTTAATTTTTCCTTGAGTTTGACTCTTATGATAGTTATATTGACTCACTTTGTCAACTTACCGAGGTGAACCCATGGGTTGACCTACATAGCAACTGAATAATTTTTCTTTCTAAAATATTTTTATTTTGATTTAAATTTTATTATCTTAGATCTCTACCTTGATTATTCATTTTCTATTTATTCTTGAAGAAACAATGAGCATATTGAATCTCAAAATTTAGATAGTCATCTAAACATTAGTGTAGCAATAGCATATTTATGACCATTTTTTCTCTTTTATTAATATTTTTCATCATGAAAGCACAAACCTGTGTAACATAGGTACAAATGGAATTAACAAAAATTGAAGCTTCCCTATTAAATTCTTCTTTCTGCCGGATATCACACTCCTACACATTGAATATCTCAATTAGATATTCATCTAGTCATTATTCAGCATATTTATGACCATTTTTTCTATTTTTTTATCATTTTTCATCATGAAAACACAAACCATGTAATATAGATAAAAATGGGATTAAAAAAAATAATAAGGCTTCCCTATTCAATTCTTCTTTTTG
This sequence comes from Spirodela polyrhiza, assembly GCA_024713555.1. Lineage (NCBI taxonomy): Eukaryota > Viridiplantae > Streptophyta > Magnoliopsida > Alismatales > Araceae > Spirodela > Spirodela polyrhiza. The sequence continues at coordinate 3,527,659 of CM046548.1, read as the reverse complement.
CTAGATATCATACCCCCAAACATGTTATCCTTTAACTTAGGGTGTCTACCCCTCATTTTGTTCTTATTCTTGAAAAATGGTTGGAGTAAAAAAAATTGACTAGAAAAATGATTGTTTCAATTTTTATTTTTATTTATTATGAATGTAAATTTTTTCATTTTGTATTCTTACTTAAAGAGTTATTTGTACCCATCCTTCCTTCGGTTCAAACAAAATGTAAAGTTTTTGATTGTTGACACTCATATATGTTATTAAATTATCCTTGATAGAACATGGGATAGACGTTCCAATTTTTCTGTGGTATGGTGAGTTCAAAAAAAGGGATATTTTTAGCATATTTTTTAATTTAATTTACTCTTAGACATATCTAGAAAAATGGATTTTTCTTTTGCCAGAAAATTCTTATTCTTCAATAGATGAATCAATCAACTATTTCAGAAATGATACAATGAAATATATTAAAAAAACACACATTTAATAGTGAATTACAAAATCAAATAAAAACTCTAGTAAAGAAGCTCAAATTTTTCTACTTCTATTAAATCAAAGAACTAGATTATGCAACAATGAGAATGAAAATAAATGCTTACCTAAAATGTAAGGTCATTTTGAGTGGAAAATTTTTTGGCAAACTCTATAAAATTTCTTGATGTAAATTCAATTAAGAAAATTTAAGTAAATGATTTATCATAATATTCCATTTATGATGGATTCAATTATTGGAAAATGATTTGGAAATATTTCCCCATTAATTGAGAATTTCATTATGTAGAAAATATCATTATCATTAATATTTATCCTTTTCATTTTTAAATGAGCCCCCAAGAGGGCTTAGTTGATTTATGATTGAGTCGACTGACTTGGTGAAAAAGAACTTTATAGTTAGACGGACTAGGACATTATGTTAGGGTATAATGGTAAATCATATTATCAATCTGTGTTTATGATATTTGATTGATTGGAAAAATCTTAGAATAACATTTCAAAAAATCTTCAGGGTATCTAGGATTTGCAGTTACAAAGTTTGTAGCTTCACATCCTTGTATGAAGTCACTTGTCTCTTTCATATGAACAATTCATTACATAAAGGTTAGTGGTGATGTTATATCAAAAGTTCATTTTCATTACCTCTAATAGATTGGTGATATTTAATTCTTGCTGGTAAAAATTTCTTTAAGGTACTTATAATTTACTTTTTATAAAAAATTATTTTTTATTTCCTTGTAAGAAGTGAATTAAGACAAGTTATTTTGGTGTTCAGAAGGCTCATGTAGTGAACCTTATTATTACATTAAAAAAAATAGAAAAATGAAAGTTCTATAACATTACAGGCCATTGTGTTGCTCATAAATAGCCATTAAAATGGCTATTCGAAGTTGAATTTCAAATGTTCCAAGCATTCAACTTGAGGAGAATGTTGTCATATGAAAAAGATTAGCCACTCCAACACCTAATTATAGATTCTATACAAAGAAAATTTACTCATATTAGTCATGAATATTGAAAACTGCTCTAAAAAAGATGTTTATATATATCTAGGCACATGTCTCCAAGCTCAAAGAAGTTATTTCCATATTGTATTTGAGTGATTTAAATACTTGGCCTGACAAAGAGTTTTCCAAATTATAACAGATGTATTAGATACTATCAAGTTTGATTGCATAGAGCCATTGATCTAAATAATTGTTTGTTCAATAGTTGAGTCAACCTTAGTGTTTGGTAACTTGTAGTACCAAGAGTTGGTGAAGCCTAAGGATGATGTGTATGGAGAGTAGGCTTGATGTGACAAAATAATATAATCCTTTGGTTCTTATTTTTACACTTTTAAGTTGGCATAGTGGGCTAATTCAGCTGGTTAGTATTAACTAATAAGGAAACTAAATATTATATATCATTTACCAGAAAAAATTAATTTTCCTCCCCTATTTTTTTTATTTCTTGACCTTACAAAGCCTTCTCAAGTCACTATGGAAAAGATTGTTGAACTCTGAAGGAAAAGCTCAAATGAAGTGTGCCACATATTGGATTTTGAAGAGTATAATTTTGAGGATGAAAAAATAACCATAAGGATACAATGACAAATTTATATTGACATACTTGTGACGAGAGATTAGAAAGGTACAAGCATAGTATTTTTCTAATTTTCAGAAAAGTCACACATGACTAGAAGATCAATTGCATAACTTGGGGGTGTATCTTTATATTTTCAAGGGAGAGATGTTGTTCTTAACTTGTTGTTGAGTAATTATAATATTTCATCACCCAAGTGTTGTGACATTGAAGAGGTTATAATATTCTTAGTTCCCTAGAGATGTGAATGTGGAAGAAGTATTTTAAAGGAGACATTTAGATTGGCTAGAGTGGCAAAATTTAGTGTAGTTTGGACGAATGAAGCCATTGTGATCAAAGATTACAACATATTGATTTAGTAGAATCCAAGAACAAGGTCCTCAAAGAAAGGAGTAGTCCAAGTAACATAACTTGGATTTAAAATGACCAATCAAAGAGTAATTTATAGAATAGACAAAGTCAACACTATGATAGTTCATCTTGCTCCTCTCTATTGTCTCATCTTGCATCCTTCTCAAACTCAACACTATGCTAGCCACCTAGAATGATAAGATGGATTGGGCCAAAACCATGATAAATAAGAAACACATTGTACAACATTTCTCAAGAAGGTGAGGTACAAAATTTGTCACCACCTAATTACCTTATTGGAGAGTTGAGTGATGAAATTTATGAACTTTTAATGATCTTTTTTTTTCTGATTAATGGAGTCTTCTACTTTTTGGGTTTTGCATGATTATTCCACAACATCGTCTCCAACTCATTTCAAATGAAATTTTATTTAACTTAGAAACAAAACAACAAAAGTTCAAAAATATGTAGGTGCTGACCCTTGTGGACTGGGATTTTATTTTTCACAAGTTGTATTCCTTGCAAACTGAGGCTTTCATCAGTCCAATATTATTGACCCATGAGCTGTAGGAGTCAAGAATCATACATCTAGCTCCTTATATCCACAAGGGGGTGCCCCAATATGCTCTATTTCATTAAAAATTTGACCATAAATGTAGGGAGAGATCATTGACTTGTTAAATTCTTTCAAAAATAGGGTGGTCCAGACTCGCCAATCTCACTTGATTTTTTCTTTTACGATTCCTCTGAAACGTGTGGATCGTGGTAGAATTGGGTCAACCATTTCTTATTACTGGGTTTGTACCTCTTCATTAGAGAATCCATCAAAGACGTCAACAACAGCTGATGCGGTAGTCAATGCTGCAACCACCTTTATTTTGATCCATCCAGCCCGCCGAGTCCCCCCAATCTCAGTCAAGGATGCATATCCCGGCGATCCGATTTTGCTTGTGGTTATTCTGGATTTCAGATTGACGAATTATTTAGAACATTGAACAACTTTAATTATCCTATTTCTGTTCTACTCCTCTCTTTGGGCAGTGGGGTTGAAGAACGGCCATGGACCTCACTTCTTGTCAACGCCGGACTCTCCTGTCCAGAGTTGACATCTGGCGAAGACCATGCCTTCTCCCACGGGACCCGCTATGTCGGCGCTCCCTTGGATAAATTACCGATAGCCCGGCCAGCTGGGCTGTGGCTGGGGGAGGGCCACGGCCGGGGGAGACGGGTAGGACATGATGACGTGGCGGGGGGTCTACTCCGTGTTCTCTGACTCGTCCTCCAACAGCCTTCTCTTCTGTGGTCGGTCGTCATCAGATTACGACTATACGTCCATCCTCAAAGAGAAGGCGAACGCCGAGCCCTGCTAGTGGGCCGGGCTCAAAACAAGATAATTTCCACCCTCTCTCTCCTCTCTTAGCTCACCGGGTACACGCTTGCAAGGCCCAGAACTCGGCCCGGCCCAGTCCTGGCCCGAACGCCGCCGTTTAGTGATGGCTCGGCTTCGGGGGAGTGCGTACTTACCGTTCGTCGCGATGACTCGGACGCCGTCAAGTCGACGTCAGATCGGGGCGGGCGTGTGCGGGAATGCGCGGCCACGTGCCGGCCCGAGGTAGGGCGCCTCCCGTCGTGCCGCCTCCGTGTGTGGCGGTGGGCCCCACTCGAGGCTCCATAACCACGGTTTTACCACCCTTCTCGGACGAGGAGGCGTTGTCGGCTTGCTTCGTGCTTGCCTGTATTTTTTTTATATTTTTTTAGTTTCGCAGGCGGGGTGGGGTACGTGGAGGGAGGACGTGCCGGAGATGGGCCCGAGCAGCGGGCCGGCTGACGTGTACACGTCTCAATCCTTCCACGTATCCGCCGGCGGTGACTGGTACTTCCGTCAACGCCCGTTACAAATTGAAAAATGGAGGAAATTCTTCAAGGGGAGGAGCAGAGGAGAGAGAAAGAGGGTGGGAGCGGGGGGGGATGGATAGAGGAAAACTGGGCGGAGAGAGAGAGGAGAAGAGAGGAGGGAGAGTTGGGGAGGGAGAAGAAGCTCCACGGCATTGGCTGGCGGCGCAGGGCGGAGGGCGGAGCGCCGGTGGAAGGGGAGGAGGCTCTCGGCGGCGGGAGGAGGCCTGAGAAGGAGGCCTAGCGGGGGGAGATGGCGACGCCGTTGACGGGAGATGGGGTGCTCGCGCTGATGCCGCAGGGTCCGCTGGACTCCGTGGAGCCCTCTTCAGCGTCGTCTGGGGCCTCTTCACCTCCTCCCTCACCGGTGGCTGCCGCTCCGGCCAGGGGAGTGCCTGGCGAGGTCGGCGGTCGAGTCGCCGATCCTGATATTCCTCTTCTTCCAGAAGACCATCCGGTCCGAGCTCGAGCGGCTCCACCGTGCGGCCGTCGCCTGGCCACTACCGACCGAGAAGGGGACGTACGGGCGGTCGCTGATCGATGTCGGTTCCTGCTCGCCATCTACAAGCACCACTGCAATGCGGAGGACGAGGTACGTCTCGTCGTCGTGGAATAATTCGGGAGAATATAGCTTGATTCCAGTGATTGTGTTATATGTGCGTCTGGATTATCTGTTTGGTTACCACTCTCTAGGGGTCTCGTCGATCCAAATCGCTCTCTTTTTGGTCTTGTTGTTTCCTGTTTCCAAGATTTGGGAACAGACAATTGGGGCTTGGTTTCCTTGATATTGGCTCTCCGCCCCTAAAGACTCGCTTTCTTTCCTTCCAGTTGAATTTGAGCTGTAGTCAATATGTTTTATCCCCTGGAGATTTTCGGGCAAATGAAGATTGCTTGTCTAGTTTGATTGCTTATTCTGCTCAACTCCCCAAATCTTCTCGCTTGGTAGCTTCTGTACGTAGGGCCTTTTATTGCAGATCTTTGGGAGCTGATTTCTCAGTTATGTTTCTGCATCAGTGGGCAAGATTTTTCAGCTTTAGCGCGTTTCCATGCAGTTCTTGAAGAGAAAGTAGAATAGAAAATTGTTTCTCATTTTTTATGCTGATCTGTGAGTTGAATGATCCTTATGTGTCGGTGATATTAAGCTTTGAGGAACCCAGTTTCCCAGACTAGACTTTGAAGTGAGAGGGATGATACAGTCTCTTATTATTCAACCTGATCAATTAAGGGCGCTCTTACTAATTGTTTTGTTTGCTGAGAATTCGTTCTCAGGATGCTGATTTAAACTTCAGTTTTCATTTAGCAGATTCTTTCGTATTCCTGAATTCTGTATTTTAACACTTTCTTCTATATTAGATTCCCTGATCGAGAGAACAATATTGTTTTGATTGAACGGAGTTTACTGCAATGTAAATAGACCCTTTCAGACATTACCCTAATATATTTTATATTTGATAATAATATTTTGATTTTTAGTGCTGTTGTTCTACAGAAGGTGCAAACATGTGTGAATGTTTCAAATTTGGCATTATCCTTCACGAAGAATAAAGACAGGGACCAAAGGGTAATCTTGTGTTGACAGGATCCCCTGATTAAATTCCTAAGCTTGCCTTCAAAAAAGTAGAAATCTCACAGATTAAGAAGTATCATCTTTCAATTCCGAAGAACTTGTTCCTGCGACTCAGTAGCTTTGAGTAGAGAATAGATTATCTCTTGTTTTTCTCACTCTCTTGTTTCTGGATATTAACTGTTTTATATCTTTTACTTGAATGAAACTGAGAATGCGAACAGAACATGGAAGGGTAAAATCAGGTGCAAGATGTTAGCCTGAGAAGCCAATGGAAGCTACTAATGGAAATTAGGCACCCTTCAATGAAAGGTGGAGAAAGAAAATCGTCTCCACTTGTGGACTGGTTGAATGGTTTTTATCCCGAGTTCTAAACATGCGAGGACCTCACATGTACTTCTTCCTCCTTGAGCCAAGTTAGAAGATTATTGGACCAAAAGTCAGAAGGCGGATTGACACATTATCTGGGAACCTTTATAATGCTTATTGCCTTTCTGGAAACGTCACATGGTCAGTTTTGGGGATTTAAAAAATCATGATGTCATTTAGCCTGAATGAAGGAATCTTGGATAGATGATGAAAGAATATATAGGTTGATGGAATGATGGCCAGTTCATTCCGATTTAATTCAGAAATGAATTAATGGTTGATTGATGGCTGCTTCTTCCTGCTATGTTACGGACAACATGAAGAGAAGGATGTGTTTGAAGACCCTTTCAAGAATATTTGTTCCTGAAGAGCCAATGCTTTTTCAGATGTTAAATTAGGGAAAGCCCTTCTCTCCTTTGTTACCCAGTCTCTCTTGAAGGTTGCAACTTGGCAGATCTGATATGTTGCTTATCTCTGTCGTGTTTTTGTTGTTTTCTTCTGTCGAAGCTTCTCTTATCACGTCCCTTTCTCTTTAGCTTCCAGAAAAGAATATGGATTGTAAAATGTTTCTTAACATTGAGTGGCAGTATTTTTAACCTGGCCCATGAATAATACGAAAATGACCTTTCTGTATAAAGCTTTATGGTGTTATTATATCACTGTGCTGATTTTGGGGCTTCGCAATAATATAATACAGTATTCTTATAGAAGAAAAGTTCACCCTCACAACTCCAGTGTCCAAAAATTGCAGGTCATCTTTCCAGCCCTTGACATACGTGTGAAGAATGTTGCCAGAACATATTCTCTTGAGCATAAGGGGGAGAATGACCTTTTTGAGCAATTGTTTGAGCTGCTCAATTCAGATGTGGAAAATGGTGATATTTTCCGCAGAGAGCTTGCATCCTGCACGGGTGCCATCCATACATCACTTAGCCAGCATATGGAAAAGGAAGAAGAGCAGGTTATTCTTTTTGCTGTTTTTCATTTGTAAAGTACAGCATGCTTCATTCAAAACTGAAAGGATATCTATACACATGTTTCTTATGGATTTAATTTCATTATTTGGAGCATAGAAGTTATGTTTAGTATCTATCTTTAGGTGAAGTCTTCATGCTGACTTCTGACTTTCTTCATAATTTTTGAGAGATAACCGAAAACATAGAAATCTGGCATTTTTCTGGTGGCATGTCCATTTCTCTTTTGACATTGCCATACTTTATTTCCAGATGAATCTAACTGATGAAAACAGGATGGTCAGCTGAAACCACTAAACAAATGTCAGACTTAAGAATCAGTAAATTCCTTTTGAGATTGCTGCGTAAGTAGCACCGTTGTTATGTATAAGACGGTCTCCAAAAGCAGATTTTCAGCAAACCAGGGTCTCGTCAAAAAAAGTAAAGATAAAAATCTACAATACAGCATAACAATACCCTTAGTAAAAAGTTATCTCATCCCACAGGGTGACAAATAGGTTAGAGGCGTAAATTATGAAGATGTGGTTTTCCTCTCCTTGATCCTTTTCAGTGAGCTCTATTGGAGGTTATCCCGACTTTGCTTTCTGCATATCAATGCATCGGATATCAGCCAATATTCACATTTAAATGCATTATGAATAATTTTCTACATCAGATTGATGATCCTACAATCCACACAGATTTTATAAATGGTCTCCTCTCGCTTGGCACCAAATGTTTATTTGTTACTGTTTTTTGGTTTAAATGTATGCATTCCATTGCATATAAGCAGCTTTCTTTCGTAAGAAATGTTTAGTACTTGATACCGTCTTGTCACAAAGAAAAATGGAAGTTTTCTACGTACTATCCATTCTTATAAGGATCTTGTGCTGAGCTTCCCAAACACCATGTACATCTTTTTATTTTTTTCCTGAACTCCTTTTAACGTTGTATCTTAGAGGATTTGTTGGACCTGCACGCAATCATTAAGTTTACCCTCCGCAATTTTTTTGTTTAGATATGATAACTAAGCATGTGTCTGAAACTCATAGCTGTCAATCTCTCCATATGACAAGTTTTCTGCCCAGAGTTTACGTTTTCCACCATTATCGCCCAATAATTTTTGAAGAGAAAAGTGGAAACTGCCGTTGGCTCCTTTCTCTGAAATTTATGGCGAGTTTTCTGCCTGCTGTTTTCCTCATAGCAAGTTTCCTTTTTCCTGTTTTCCGCAATTTTCGAAGAGCGAAGTGCTAACCGCTGTTGGCTATTTTGTTATGCTTTTTTAATTTAGATACTAAGTGAATTTATGAATATTCAAAATGGATCTGATGTAATTATTATGGTGTTATATTATTAATTAGTTTTTGACTATTCCTTTCAAAAAAAATTAGTTTTTGACTATTAAAGACTGGTAACTTTTTCCTTGCACATCCCTCTTCGTCATATCTAAGCTACCCATTCACCAACTACAGCTCCAACAATATTTCATGATAGGAACATCAGCATGCTACTGTCTTACTTGATCTTGCTCTATTTAAAATGAAGCCTACTCGGCCCAAATGTTTATGCATCTGTCAATGCCTGATTGATTCCTTGATCATTTTTAGAATTGTTTCTAAAACCTCTATTTGCTTTTTTATGCCCGCTTGGCTAAACCATTCCTACTTTTCTCGTACAGCTCACTTTTTCTTCACCAATAGAGGAAGGTTAATCTGTGGGTTGGCTGAGTTAGTTCATTAATGAGCTAGCTTGAGGTCATATCCTCTGTTGTCTGTCCCTGTTTGATCTTTTCGTATTCATTTTCTTGTTACACTTCAAAAAGAGGTCAAGATACAGAATTATCGTCTTCAAATAATGATATTACAACCGTTGGTGATAAGTGTTTGCATAGTTCCTAGCATGAATTGGTTTCATATGTTTTGTCATTTATGATAATTTGTTTTTATAATTTTCATTTACCTTCTGTTACAGGTTTTTCCCCTTCTCGTTGAAAAGTTTTCATGTGAAGAGCAGGCTGCATTGGTATGGCAGTTCTTATGTAGCATCCCAGTGAACATGATGGCAGAGTTTCTCCCGTGGCTTTCGTCATCTATTTCGCCTGTAGAACGTGAAGATATGCAGAGGTGTCTGCAAAAGATAGTTCCAGAAGAAAAGCTTCTTCAACAGGTGTAAATTTGTTGGATGTGAAATCTCCTAGTAATTCCGTTTAAGACACTTTTTATATCGCATTTTGTACTCCTTGTTTATTCGAACTAAAGATTTCAGATAAGTGCTTTATGTCATAAACAAAAGTAGCTGATGAAAAATTATGAAACATGAAGGTAATTTTCACTTGGATGGAAGGCAAACATTCATCAACAAGGTCTCCAAGCGTTGAAGATAGTTCTCTGCACTTGTTCTGTATTGATTCTGAATGTGGAGGGCAAACAGATGATATTGAAAAGGAAGCATGTGCCTGTGAATTTTCACGCGCTGGAAAGAGGAAACATTTTTGTTCTGAATGCAGTGGTGCTGATACAAGTGGAACACAACCAATAAACGACATATTGCATTGGCATAGTGCTATTAAAAAGGAGTTGGATGATATTGCGAAGGAAGCAAGAAGGATAGAACATTCTCAAGATTTCAAAGATCTATCAGCCTTTAACGCAAGACTGCAATTCATTGCTGATGTGTGCATCTTTCATAGGTATGTATGACCGTGCTGTTACTTAATAAGTTTCTTCCATTTATTTAATTTCAAAACGTATTTTCTTTTAAAATCTTGATCAAAAGAAAACCAGAGAAATTTTTTTTGAGAATCATTTATTTTGCAACATTGTTGTCTAATTTTTTTATCAATAATTATGCCAAATCTTCTGTCAAGTCCCCAAAATACACCAGTCTTATTCTGTTTTCTGAGAACGTGGATGTCAGACATCTTGTGTGTTGCAGAGTCTGTGTTTTAGCTAACATATTTTGAACGTTTATCTTCTCTACTTGATGATATATCTCCTTGATTTTCCTTCTGCATATGGTGTTACATACAGCATTGCTGAGGACCAGGTTATCTTTCCAGCAGTGGATGGGGAGGTCTCATTTGCACACGAACATGCCGAAGAAGAAAGACAGTTTAACAAATTTAGGTGTGTAATAGAGACCATTCAGAATGATGGTGCAAACTCATCTTCTGCGGAATTCCATTCGAAACTGTGTTTGCATGCTGATCAGATAATAGACACCATCCAGAAGCACTTCTGCAATGAGGAAGCTAATGTAAGCGTATCATAAATTGACCTTTTCTCTTACCCATGGAAAAATGAAAGTAGAACCTTTATTTTTGTTTCCTCTCTGTAGGTTCTACCCCTTGCCAGATTACACTTCAGCCCTAAGAAACAGAGAGAACTTTTATACAAGAGTATATGCGTGATGCCCTTGAAATTATTAGAGCGCGTTTTGCCATGGTTGGTAGCATCACTTAGCGTGGAGGATGGGAAGTCCTTTCTTCAGAATATGAGGATGGCAGGTGTGTGTCTTTTCAAATAGCCTATTTGTAGAATGAAGCAGTTTTTTAATGCTTTTTGTGCTGATATCTCACAAGTGGAAATCATCTGCAGCTTCGGCATCTGACACTCCCCTGGTTACACTTTTATCTGGTTGGGCATGCAAAGGTCGTCAACGTGATTTTTGTGGGTCTGGAAGGTTCCATTGCCTGTCTTCAAATAGCATTGCCGACTGTTCTCCTGCCAAGGACATTGAAGAAGACTGTAGCCAAGCATTCTGTGCATGTCCTTGTCTATTAAGCACTAAGGGAGCATCATCATCATATCTAATGAAAGACAATGAAGAGAGGCCAAAGAAACGATGTAATCTATTGGATTCAAGGGAAAATTCAGGTGCATCTGAGCACTCAGCGAACATGAAACGGTCTTGTTGTGTCCCTGGACTAGGAGTCAATAACAACAACCCTGCATTGACGGCGCTATCTGCTAGAAAATCTTTGCGATCCTTGTCTTACAATTCCTCGGTTCCATCTTTTAATTCAAGTCTTTTCTGGGAATCTGATATCATGTCATCTGACTCTGGGCAGACACTGAGGCCTATTGACAACATCTTCAAGTTTCATATAGCAATTCGTAAAGACTTGGAGTATTTGGATGTTGAGTCTGGAAAGCTTATAGGTTGTGATGAAACATTTCTGCGGCAGTTCAGTGGACGATTTCGTCTGCTGCGGGGTCTATATAGAGCTCACAGTAATGCTGAAGATGATATTGTTTTTCCAGCGTTAGAATCCAAGGAGGCCCTTCACAATGTGAGCCACTCGTACACCCTTGACCACAAACAAGAGGAGAAACTATTTGAAGACATATCTATTGTTCTTTCGGAATTTTCACAAGTTCATGGAAACTTAAGCTTGTCTACTTCCAGTGAACGAGCCTGTGTCAAGCATTCCTCTTCTTCACTTGATGATACTGACTGGATACAAAAGCATAATGAACTAGCTACAAAGCTTCAAGGCATGTGCAAATCCATTCGAGTCACACTGGATCAGCATGTTTTCAGGGAAGAACTTGAGTTATGGCCATTGTTTGATAAGCATTTTTCTGTGGAAGAACAAAACAAAATTGTTGGTCGCATAATTGGGACAACAGGTGCAGAAGTGCTCCAGTCAATGCTGCCATGGGTAACATCTGCGCTTACTCAAGAGGAACAGAATAAAATGATGGATACGTGGAGGCAGGCAACAAAAAATACTATGTTCAATGAATGGCTTAATGAATGGTGGAAGGAAATTCCTGACTCTCCTTCGCAGGTTTCAACAGAATGTAACACAAGCCCGAAAGGTTTCCTGTTAACATTATGTTTTCGTTTTTAAAAAGAAATTATGTCTATTATTCACGTCTTTCATAGTTTCCTCACCAATGGGGGAATCGTAGGAGTAAATAGTAATGTATAGTTATCTTGTTGGCCAATAACTTGAAGGTGCTGGTTTTTGTGTTGCCCAGTTTTTGCAATAATAATTTCTGTTTTGATTGTTCAGGTGCTGATATCCAAGAGATTCTAGACCAAACAGATGAGATGTTCAAACCGGGCTGGAAGGACATCTTTCGGATGAATCAGAGTGAACTTGAGTCAGAGATACGAAGAGTTTCTCAGGATCCAACGCTTGATCCTCGGAGAAAAGCATACCTCATTCAAAATCTTATGACAAGGTTTATTTTGTGATTCTTTCTATCGGCGTAATTATATATTTGTTTTGCATATCCCTGTTCGTTTTCGTGCTGACTGATTCCATGGCATGAGCTACTTTCAAAATGGTATTTTTATGTAAAAAATGAAATGATTTGTCTTGACTTATTTGAGTTCTATATATTAATTTTTTTCTCCTTATTTTTTGAGACATGGAGTGGTCTTCCATAGTTTGTACAACTAAATTTGGACTTTATTTATTGTAGCCGATGGATAGCAGCTCAGCAAAAGTTGCCTCAGACAAGATCAGTTGAAAACGGAAAAGATGGAACTTTGTTTGGATGCTCTCCCTCATATCGAGATCCAGAGAAGAAAGTGTTTGGCTGTGAACATTACAAACGAAATTGTAAACTAGTTGCTGCTTGTTGCAATAAGCTATTCACTTGCCGTTTCTGTCATGATAAAGTCAGCGATCATTCTATGGACAGGTAGCGTATCTGTTTTTTGTTCTGACCAGAAAGTGGTTGCAGTTGCTGATCCTATTTGTGATACAGGAAAGCCACTACTGAAATGATGTGTATGCGCTGCTTAAACGTTCAGCCAGTTGGGCCGACCTGCAGGACACCCTCTTGTGAGGGATTGTCAATGTCTAAATACTTCTGCAATATCTGCAAATTTTTTGATGATGAAAGGTATGAAATTTTTTTGAAGCAAACCTTTCTGAACGACATTGTAGATGGCAGATAGAAGGTTCTTGGATATTGTCTACTTTTCTTGGTTTATCGCTCAGTTTTGCTTTTCGGGAGCTGTCAATTTCCGTGGCATTTTAACGGTTGGCAAAGTGTTTTCTTGGGCTGATGTGTTGGGGACCTGTTCTTGTGAATTGAACGTTTAGAGGACTTCCCCACCGCTGAAAGGAGAAGAGGTTTAACATTGTTGTGTCCGATTTTAGTTCAAATTATGAGACGTAAACCAGAGTGAGAAATCGGTGGTCCGTCAGCAGCTTAGGGTATCTTCCAGACTCTGTTGTTTTCCCCCCTGCTCTGTTTATTTTTCCAGTTAATGGTGATGCTCGAAACTTGAAAAATGGTTCATCTATGAACTTCACTTCGATCTAAATGTAGCCGGATCTAAACTGGGTCTTACTTCTGCCGCAACACTTGGTGGATCCTGATGACAGAGACTTTCGCCCAACCTGTAATTCCTATGAAATTTGGATCCGTGCTCCACGCAAGATATAATCCCGCCTGGGTTTCTTTTCTATGTGCTGTTTTCGAGTCCGTCTGTGTGCTTCTCTTGCCTTCCTTCCCAGTTAATTTCTTGAGACGGCTCACTGCATTTCATGGTCTTCGATCGTGCGGAGAGATATGGCATTTGACGAACCCTTGATTTGACGACCCCCCCACCATGTTGGAAGGAGCGAGCTAGTTTTGGTAGCTGGCTCCTCCAATATTTGTGGGTGGATGGATGGAGCCTTCTTTTGTAGGCCATCCCAATCCAACTGAAGCAAAATGGTCTCGTCATGTTTGTCCCTCAGGACGGTGTACCACTGCCCTTTCTGCAACTTGTGCCGTGTGGGGAAGGGGCTCGGCGTGGACTTCTTTCACTGCATGAAATGCAATTGCTGCCTCGGAATGAAGCTCGTGGAGCACAAGTGCCGGGAGAAGAGCCTGGAGACGAACTGCCCCATCTGCTGCGACTTTCTGTTCACATCGAGCGCAGCAGTGAGGGCCCTACCCTGCGGCCACTTCATGCACTCGGCTTGTTTTCAGGTCCATCAGCTATTGCCCATCCTTTTTTTTTTTTCTTTCCCTTCTCCCTCCTCTCCCGCCTTCTCCCACGTAAATTGGCCCCAGGCCGACTGACCCCCTCTCCTTTTTGTCGCTCGTGTTCAGGCCTACACCTGCAGCCATTACACGTGCCCAATATGCAGTAAATCTCTGGGGGACATGGCGGTAGGCCCCCCCCCCCCCCCGCTCTCTGCCTGCTTCGTTCTAGCCCAAGTTCTTCTCACAGTTGAAATCGATCAGATATTCTACGTGCCCAGATGAAGTCCGCCGAGTCTGTTTTGATTCCTTCCTAAAGAGGTCTTTTTGATTCTGTGGGGGGGATGATCTTCTTCCCCCTGTGCAGGTTTACTTCGGGATGCTCGACGCTCTGTTGGCAACGGAGGAGCTCCCGAAGGAGTACAGAGACCGCACCCAGGTAAGTCCGCTGCCACCTTCTCCTTCCTTCTCCTGCCCTGCACTCCCCAAATCCCGCCGCCCTCCGGCGATCGCATCCTCACCGCCGCCCGCTTCCACTGGATCGATCCCGCAGGACATCCTATGCAATGACTGCGACAGGAAGGGGACCGCCCGGTTCCACTGGCTCTATCACAAATGCGGTTCCTGCGGGTCCTACAACACCCGGGTCATCTGAGGGCAAGCCGGCTCTGCCGGCTGCATCTTTGTTCCCTGCCCTCTACATGTAAATACTAGTCTTACATCTCTCTCTCTCTCTCTCTCTCTCTCTCTCTCTCTCTCTCTCTCTCTCCCCCTGGTGAATCAATCCCCTTTATTATGAATTCTTTCTTTCTTTCCTTCTTTCATTCCTTCTTTCATTCCTTCTTTCTTTCCTTCTTCTTTGAAAACCAGCCCCATCAGCTTTCTTCTCTCTCTCTCTCTCTCTCCTCTGCCGTGCGGCTGGGAGCAAGGGAAAGGGGGAGATGGTCCGCTGGTGCATACATTCGGGACCCGACCGGCTTCGTTAGTACAGGCTGCTTGCTCATTCTTTCCTGTATACAGACCCCCTGCTATTTGTACAGACTGGAGCTTGGAGAGGGACCGCCTTCACTCATACATGCACCCCCCTTCCCCTGGTGTGTATATATATATATGTATACGTGCACACAGGTATACATAGATACTTACCTATAGTTATGTACATACGATCAGAGTGGCATATGTTAAAAGTGTCTCAACTCTCTCTCTCGCCCCCTCTTTTAACATATGTATACGTGCACACAGGTTTGTCTGGTCTGATCCTGATCTGCCTGGTGAGCAACGGTTGACTGCAATGGAACTTCCTCTGCATGCTCCTCGTCAAACCAGTGCGATTTGACTTCTCATATGTGCCCAGTGCTGCTGTAGAGACGTGGAGAAAATGGGTCTAGTACGTGGCGGGCATGATCCCCCAGAATTGGCGTTTTGAATGGAAGAGGCAAATCCAATCGTTTGATCAGAAATACCCAAGACTAAAGGGAAGCCCACCCATGTGGACTGGATGCCAAGAGAAACACACACCTAAGATCAAGTCGGCTGGCAGGCTTTGGCCTGCTGAACTGAAGGATTTGATGTTGGAGATCCAATTAAAGGAATGGGGACAAGTGCATAAGAGGGATGAAGCATGGTGATTTTGTGAAAATAGTCTTCTTGCTACCAACCCGCCACCAATTGTCATCCTCATCATCATTATTATCATCACCACCACCACCAAGATCATCATCACAATCATCGTCGAATGCCAATGGATTCTTCACATACACGTCTTCATGGGTCTTTGGCGATGATGCTGCTCACTCCTCTCTTTTCTCTCCTTCTCTAAAGGTGTGGCACTTTGGTTTATCCTGCTAGAAATTGGGGCATCATTCAGACTTGGCCTACTTATTCCCTTTCACAAACCGTGCAATTGAACATTTCTTAACTTTGGAGTACAATTGAACATAATGTCAGTGTGCCAGGCTCAATCATAACATTGGCCTAGCTATTAAAACAGCATTCATGTGTCCAATAGAGCAATGGTGGACCTTGGTTGAGGATGGAAGGAGGGGTTTGTAAGACGTGAAAAAGGCGTGGGGTGGATATATATATTTTTTAATTCTAAGGTCGGCTCTATCTTATGCTTGTAAATCTGAATTGATTTTTGCCTAGACTTGCATGATGTTAAGGGTGCTTTTCTAGATAATAAGGAGCTCAAGGACGCTTAACTCTCAAGTTCTTCCTGAACTCCGGTTTGGGGTAGATTATTCGCTGAGGATTTTTTTTCTTTTTTATTGTAAAATGGGGGTGATTTTTTGGCACATGGTCAGCTCGTAGGACACATACCCAATTTGAAAAATGTAAGGGGCTAAAAGTTATACCGACGAGAAAAAGCCGCCTGGCAAGCCGACGCAAATCCGACGTGGGAGAGGCCGCCACGTAGGCTGCGCAGAAGGACTGACGTCTACGTGGCGGACACCACGTAGGACGGCGGTAGGGCTTGGGTGGGTCAGCCGCGTAGGATGGCGTTACTACCCTTTTATTCCGAATAATGGCAGATAAAACTCGTCAGATCCGCGAGAAAAAGGGGACCTTCTTCTGCCGCTGCCCCCCCCACGCTCCCGCTCGCTGCGCTCGGCCTTCCTCGGGTCTTGCTAGTTGCTGCGCTCGGCCCCGGGCGCCGGCTGGGTGCTCCGGCGCATGTGGGTCCTTCGCGGGCGCCGCCTGGATTTTCTAGGGCAGACGTCTCCCCCGCCGTGGTTATTTATCTGAGCTCAGTTGCCCTAATGTGCGCGCCCCAGGGGGAGCAGGAGCGAGTTCTACGGGTTCTTAGGTGTTTCCCGTCCGGGCGCCGTCTTTCACGTGTGGGGCGCGGCAGCGTCGATCGTGTGTAAGTCTGCGTTCCCTCGAGTGCTTCTGTTTGCCCTGCTACTCGGGTTCTTCCGTCTTTCAACGCTTTTCTGGCGCGTTTGCCTCGGTAAAGCTGACTTACGCTCTGAATTTTGCATTCTTAGCGTGTGGCGAAAATTTTCTTCCAGCAAGTTATTGCTGTGTCGTTTAATTTTGTATCCATATTTCCCTGTATGCATGAATGATATTTTGGTAGACGCGGATGTGAGTCGATCGATGTTCGGTTGCTTCGAGGTCTCCATCCTCAATCGTCAATATCACTTCTATCACAGATCCTTGGACTGCTTATATGGGGTTGGTTTGGAGACTCGGACGATAGAGTGCAATGGCGCAATTTGGATAGCTTTTCGACTAGCTGTCAGCCTGATGATGATTTGTCTTTGCTGTGCCTTATAACTTCAATAATATGCTCCCGTCATTGGCGGGGATGGCAGGCCTGAAGTATACCAAAATTCTAGCTCAAGCGAATTCCATGGCAATATGGACACATGACAATATTCTTCAAATGCAATCCTAGACTAATGTCTGAATCTTTTGATGAATATATAAATGGTGAACATGTGATGCTGGGCAGTGATTATGTGAAGTAGAAATGTTATCTAAAAGATGGTTGATGTTGTAGATCACAGATAGCGCAAGAATCGATAGGGTAATTCAGTTGAACATATTAGAGATTAATTGTTTGAGAGATAAGGTTCAGTAATATCTTTCATTATACCTTTATGATTAAGTCCTACAGATGATAATTTGCCAATTCCCTACTTGTACTAGAGTTAGTTTTTAATCATTTCTCGCTGGATTAATCCTAAATCGGTACTAGATTACCAAGTTTATGGACAAAAATTAATCTATGGTGGGAATACATTTCGGATGATTTATCAATCGATGAGTGAAGGTTGAAACCCTAGGTTAGATCAAACTTTACTACGGATGAAATTGTAATTTTTATAGGGCTTCTAGCATCGATTTGAATGAAGTCGAAAGATTGGGGTAGACATTCCAATGGGGGAAAAGGCCTGGTCATTCTTATGTATGTGTATTCTTATGGATAAAAGATAGCATCATTCATATGTTCTTATCAGCAGCGTCGTCCATTTTATGTGGATGACTTCTCTGTGCACTTGTCTATGCCAAAAATAAGTCCTGTCAGATGGTATCCAGTGACGTCCATTTCATTTTTTCCTGAAACTATGAGGACGGGATATTCCATGATCTCTCATTTGTTCCCTGACTGTGTCGAAACTCGGATTATCTATTTGTTTGAGTTGGTGATGGACTAGATTGATCAGAAATTTTGATGTCATATAAGTCTATTTGCACTTTTAACCCATATGAGTATATTAACAATCTTGGATCACATTGTACTCGGTCTTTGATAAGTTTTAAATACTTGTCTCAAGAATTTAGTAGTTCGAGATGCACAAGCTCCTATTTAGTGACATAAAATCAGTCTCATCAGAACAAAAGTTCATTGTCGACTTTAAAACGTCTCATAACATTCTGCAGTCACTAATAGCATTAAATTCTTCTGCCAATCTGTTAACCGCTAATTCGCTGTCTTAGAAGGCACTTAGCTAATTGATCATTGATCTTATGCTGGCATTATTGTTGTGCAGTTGGTCATTAATCTCATGCTGCCAAATTTTACTAACCTTTTCTTCAGTTTCAGCATCCGGTTTTTGTGTAGAACTATTGGCCGGGAAATTGATAACAAATTGACATCAATTATTAAATGCATTTTTTTCTTATGCACATGCATTTAAAATTTTTAGTTTTTTTAATAATTCATCATAATACTTTTTTAAACTTGTATCATGGCTCCATTTTGATCTTTCCTCTTCTTCTGTTTCTCTTTCCACATTTTCTGGGTGGCCTTATCTCTTTGCGGAGCTCTGTTGTACTTTTTTCTTGCTTTGGAACTTTTGTTTATGCTGATTTTATGTTCTCCCTGTTCTTTTCAGATTGGCATGAAGGATATCTATTTAGAAGTATCGTGCTGCTGATGTTAGCATGGTGTCTTTAAATTTGCCAAGAAAACTGCATGAGATGGATCATTCATTGGAGCCTGAGATGACTGCTGGGGCACCGGTGGAGGTTGATGTAGATATTGACCTCAAAGAAGTTTATTTTTTAATTATTCATTTTTTGTCATCTAGTCCATGTCGAAGAACATATGCTCAATTTTGGAATGAGCTTTTGGAGCATCAGCTGTTACCTAGAAGATATCATGGTTGGTATTCAAAAAGTGGCGAACCTAGTGGGGATGAGAACGATGATGGGTGTTCACTCCCATTGAACTACTCTAGTTTATTAAAGAGGTACATGATCTCTTCCGTTTTCTACTCAAAGTTATTCTTTGATTTAATTATGAGCATGCAGTATTTTCTATAAAACATTTATATTTCATGTTTGATTAGTACTGCTAATCAGCAGTGTGGATCTCTTTCTGTTTTCAGTGCAAATGAATCATGATTGTTAATTCATTTTAGCAGTTTTCGTTTGAATTTTAGCCCTGAAATGTGAACGTGAAATGAGTCATGATTGAATTTTTCTTTGTTTGAACTTCTTGGGAAGAGAGGTTACGAACGTTATATTGTCATATTGCTTGTAATGCATGGTGTCCTGCTTTTGCCTTTTTAAAGCTACGGTGCTTACAATCTATCGGCATCTGCTTATTTAAGACATGGATCAGGCCTGTCAGCAGTTGTATTTCGGTCTTGTTTATGACATTCAAGACGTGTTATGAACCGTCGTCAATGAGAAAATTATGAACATATTCAGGACTTGTAAGCATGTGATTTTTTTAAAGTCAATAGCAACATCTTCCAATAGTATCAGTTGCTTACATGTGCTAATGCCAAGTGTGTAAATGTGTTCAGTGGTATCTTTGTATCCTTTTTCTTTTCTTTTATATTTGTGTAGCTTAATGTGTGTGGTGTCTCTGTTTCAAAAATTTAGATTTCCATTCAATCCAAAACATTCTTCTTATTGATTTTTTTTAGTTTATAATATGGGAAGTCATTGGGAAACATCCTTGCTAATTTTTTTTCTTCTCTAATAAAGATGTCATGTTGTTTTGATTAGATTTAATGAAAAATATTTCTAATACTTTACTATAAATGACATTTTTTGAAAGAATTGATAATGTTTGCTATTTCAATGACGTCTTTTGCCATCTGCTCATAGCTGATATGTTCCCAGTTGCTCATCTGCCGTTGCTTTTAATCTTCAGAGAAGTTTGAGGGATCTAATTCTGTACTATTCTTTGGAACAAACAAATGATTTTGCATCAAATAAAATTTTGAAGGTTAAGTGCTGTTGATCAATTCTGTATGCCACTTTCAGGTACCCTCATATTGAGCAAGACCATCTTGTAAAACTTTTGAAACAATTATTATTGAACTGTTCTCGTCCGTCAAATGGGATGGTTGGAGGAAACTTCCCAAATGCTGCTGATGTTCCGACTCTCCTTGGTTCTGGAACTTTCTCACTTTTGGGATGTATGTGGTATTATTTTTTTGTTTAGTAAATTCCTAGACATTTCTTCTTCTATCTGAATCGAATCTCTCTCTGGATGGAAGTGATTTGTGTTTCATTATCTTTATCCATTTCTATCTGTGAAATATTTAGATCTTCAGCTGATATTTTACTTCTTCCAGCAAATCTAGATATTGAAGATCAGAGAGCATATCGCTTGCCTGTACACTCCCGTTGGCCACATATCCACGCTGATCAGGTTCGAGGGCTCAGCTTGAGAGAGATGGGGGGAGGTTTTGCCAAACACCATCGTGCACCCTCAGTTCGTGCAGCGTGCTATGCTATTGCCAAACCGTCGACCATGCTGCAGAATATGGAAATTAAGAAAAGATTGAGAGGACACCAAAATGCAGTTTATTGTGGTATGGTTCTAACACGTTGGATCCATCTAGTTTTCGGTATCATTTTGTTGCTCATCTTTCCTAGACGTGCACGTTAGGCAAAAATATTATAACACCCAATGAAGTTCACTTCCAGTTAGTGTGGATAAGACGGGATTGTTTTCTTTAATTGCATCTCATAGTTCTCCGATCTGATACATCAATATCCTGATTGTTAACGTGATCCCACTATATTGCTCTTGTCCTTATGATGACACCGTATTCCGTTTCTTACTTTTGATGGCGTCGTTTAGATATGGTACTGGCGGATTAGCTTGAATTTTATTGTACATGAAATCTAAACTTTTGATTAAAGAAAAAAGACGCTTTGTTTGCTGTTTGATTTCTTGGTGGCTAATATACTAATCCCATATATCTGTAGTTCGAAGGGCACACTATTTTCTCCTTAATTGTCATAGGGGAAGTTATGTCCTGAATTCTAATTTGTTCCATCTTATGACTTCATTGTTGTTTCTATTTTGTTCTGTTCTCTGATAACGTGTTTATTCCTGGCAGTTTTGTCTAGATTTCATGTTGATATTCTACTATTACTGATTAACCTGACTGATTAACCTGTATATGTTCCGCTTTGCCCTATTCTTATTCTATGTTTTCTAAAAAGAAAATCCTATATATTATAACGTTGCGAAAGTAATAACATTGTGAAAATATGTAATGATATATTTACATTTTTTCTTGTAGCGATATTTGACCGTTCAGGGCGACATGTGATTACTGGTTCTGATGATCGCTTGGTTAAAATTTGGTCAATGGAGACGGCATTTTGTTTGGCTAGCTGTCGTGGACATGAGGTATATCCTGTTATTCTATTTCATTACCTTCTTGTTCTGTGGAGAGAACCTTAATTCGTGCTGTGCTTCTCTTAGGGTGACATTACTGATTTGGCTGTGAGTTCAAATAATGCATTGGTGGCTTCAGCTTCAAATGACTTTATTATCAGAGTAGTAAGTTTCTTCTTGCAGTATATTCTAAATTTTTGCATTTACAAATTTTTGTTGACTTACCTTATTGTTCATTGCTATAAAAATTTGACGGTATTTTGTTTTTGCTACAGTGGCGTTTGCCGGATGGATTGCCAATTTCTGTTTTGCGAGGACATACTGGAGCTGTAACTGCAATTGCATTTAGTCCCAGGCCATCTGCAGTTTACCAGCTTTTATCGTTAGTCTCCATTCCATCCCATCATTTTGTCCCTTCCTGTCTCTGTCAATTTCTCTTTACACACGCATCAAATTATCTGTCCGTTTATCTATCTCTTCTCTCCACGTGTACCGTGTGCTTGTGCATTTGTGCGTTGATGCCTGCTTGTGTTAGAGCTTTAATTGTCACATGCTGATGTGTGAGACATCATAATTCTGATGGTAAGCTTTCACTGTGGTGCCTAAATTGGGCCATCATTTGATGCGCGCCTTAGATACCTTGTCTTTGGCTTAAACCCAATTTTTTTCATAAGTGATAATCATTTCATGATGCATTTGTCTATTAGGTATCTCTCTTCCCATGGTTTGCATGCCTTTATCGACCGAAAATTTTCTTGTACGACGATTCTGTTTTCCAATTGAACTTTGTGTCAGTAGTCTTTTTGTTTATAAATATCAGCACTCTGGTTTGAATTTGAACAAACTACGTGAGGGAAGATTTATATTTGGATAGAAAAGTGGGGAACGATTTTATTTGTAAGTTTGAAAGGGATGTACCAGAGTATGTAGTTCAACATGTACTAATGTAATATCATTATAACTGAGGCTTTGTATTAATATATTTATTTCCCCGTTCCCCATTATTCTTGTTTTGGGTGGGATAGTAACTGTGGTGCACTCGTGGAACTCTGGGGCTGTAGGGTTGTAACAGCAGTCTGTGGCCATGGCAGTTAAAGGTGGGTGATTGAGGGATTGATAGTGGCGGGTGACTTTTTTCTTCCTAATCTCTAAACTTTCTTCCCCTCGTCCTTGGTGATTAATGGCTATATTGTGTGTATTTCCTTTTGTCTTCATCATTTACCCTATACCAGCGCAGTGTTCTTCCATATTCCATCTATTATAATTTCAGTACTGCAGCAGATGAGATAGCCAAAGTGAAATCAAGTAAGATCAGCCGGAAAAATCTCCTGATAGCTGCAAAATCGACAAATTTCTGCTGTGTTTAACTCATAAACTGGGGGATTTGGCCCAAGTTTGTGGATTGATTTGTTACTCGTGAAAAGATTTGATCTGTCCAAGAAATTATCCAACGGGGTAGTAATTATTTCGAGCTATACTGACTTGTTCCGCTGTTATCCCAAATTAACTGATTCCGAGTGCATTAATATTATCTATCTAATAACGCATGTATCATTTCATCATCCTATAACTCTTTGCAGCCAATTTCATGTTCTCCCTCTTCAGTTCTTCTTGGAAATTTTCTCGTTTCGTTTACATTTAGGAGCATTCTTTATGGCATAGTTGTATTTTCTTTGATTCATTTTTCTAAAAGGATGGAGTGCCTTAATGATTTGTTTGGGCATCGTTTCACTGATTCGACTTTCCAGTTCTTCGGATGATGGAACTTGCCGTATTTGGGATGCTCGATACTCTCAAACAAGTCCAAGAGTTTACATTCCAAAGCCTCCGGATGTTATACCTGGTTGGTATTTTATATTTTCGAGTATCAAAAACTGCTTAGAAACGTATGCTGTAAGCTTTTTAATCTTACTACAGGGAAACCCAGCCTTCCTTCTTCAAGTAATGCTCAGCAAGGGCACCAAATTTTGTGTTGCGCATACAATGCAAGTGGAACTGTATTTGTCACTGGTAGCTCGGACACTTATGCAAGGGTATATGTGTGGCACAAGTTGTACATATTATTTGTTTCTCTTTTGTCAGTTCTCGAGTTATATGGGACTCCCTTGTTGATAAGATGCATTAAGCTTCTTAATTTGAATGTGTACAGGTGTGGAATGCTTGTAAGATTAACCTTGAAGATGCTGAACAACCTAACCATGAAATGGATCTGTTATCTGGCCATGAGAATGATGTGAATTATGTACAATTCAGGTACATGGCTAGCACTTTTATTTTAAGTTTGCCATTTTCTTTTCCATTTCCCTGTTTATTTCTTGTTCTATTTTTAAGACTAACTTTAATCACTGTCTTGTATAGTGGTTGTGCCACTGTGTCAAGGTCCACCATGGCTGATACATCAAAGGAGGATAACCTCCCAAAGTTTAAGAATTCCTGGTTAGCTGCCAATATTTTGAATATCTCTTTACCGTTTTATGTACCTCGGAAATTTTATCTGAATGTAAATGTTTCAGGATTACCTTTCGATTTGTCACAAAAGTGATTACATTCTCTTCAGTTTGACCTCACAGCATTTATTCATTTTGTAGGTTTACCCATGACAACATTGTTACTTGTTCGCGTGATGGCAGTGCAATTATCTGGATTCCGAGATCACGTAGATCTCATGTGTGTTCTTCTCCTTGACTTTGCTTTTTGTGTCCATTCATGTATTTTTGAATTTCTTTTTTTCATTCTACAACCATGTTAGTGATACTAGGATGGACATACTGCAATTTAAATGTTTTTTCTCCTGTGTTATTATCTATGAAAAATAATGGGTAGTATTTGCTATAATTCGTGGGCCTGTTATTTTTGTATGTTAATTGTTGATTTATTGAGGCAAAATTATCATCTTGCTGTTTTAATTTATGTAGGGTAAGGTTGGGCGTTGGACACGAGCTTACCATCTTAGAGTTCCTCCACCACCTGTTCCACCTCAACCTCCTCGAGGGGGCCCACGCCAAAGATTGCAGCCAACGCCACGTGGAGTTAATATGATCGTGTGGAGCTTGGATAATCGCTTTGTCCTTGCAGCTATCATGGGTGAGTCATGTCAATGCTTCATCCAAGTTTTTGTTTTTGTTTATTGTTATTCCAAATGCTGCATCCAAACGATCTATTTGTTTCAGATCTTGGATGACTGCTTCTAGATGACTGTGGATGCTTTATGGTTGCTCATATTTTGTTGAATTTCGCCTAGCTTTGTTTCCTGTGTACTGTTTTCAACTCCCAATCCAAAACCAACTGTCTGATAATGTTTCCCCCCTTGGCACAAATGTTTTTTTTTATTCATTGGCTGAAGTTATGGAAAAAAATTATTAGATGATAGATATCTCTTATCGGAGAAATTAAAATACTCCACAAAATCATTCCGAGAAAGCCTTCATGCAGCATAGGTGGAATCATTGTTGCTCATCTTTATAGAAATCGAACTGGATTTTCTGTAGAAATGGAAAGATTGAATGAATTGCTACTCAATATCAGTTTACTGCCCATTATGTGGCTCTTGACGACTGTTGTTGTATTTTTATTTTTGGCTGAAACTATGCCAGCATAGTTGAATGCAATCCCTTTCTTATTCATGAATCAGGGTATGTGCAATTAAGTATTTTCCCCTAGAGAGTGGAACCATTGTGAAAGTCGGATCTGTGGAAATATCAAATAAGATTGCTTCTACATCTGTTTAATACTATCCTAATTCATTCAAGCTGGAGATCAAAGTTGGATTGGCGCGATATTGACTCTTCTTTGCCAAATATGACGACTGCAAAACTGTTTCATGCTTCCATATTTACTCTGATATTTATGGTCGATCAGCATTGGGCATGAATTTACAGTATGGGTCTTCTTCAGTGGAACTTTTAATCATATGGGGTGGAAATGTCTCCTGTTGTCCCGATACTAGCTCGCATGAAAAATAAAGTGGCTATGCAGAGTTGCGGGGCATGAAAAATCGATGTCAATGATGGTGATTCACTGGTTTCATATCTTTAGGACATGTCGACCCATTGCGGTATTGCGGTGATTGATGTGGTGGACGATTGGGGTAATTTGTTTTCTGTTATGTTCCACCGCTGTTTGAGAATGTGGGATGAAAACTAGCTTGTCTGCATTAATCTATAAGCATAAGATTATGGTATGGGAGCTAGTTCATTGAATGGCATAAATATCAGTTTTGACTATTCATGTAATGTTTGTTTTCAGTATGGTCCTATCACTTTCGTTGCTTTCTTTCACATTTTCAGGCCAATTTGTCTTCCTAAGTTGTATAATTTTAATGCTGTTATTAAGGTATCCTATAAAATCTTCACCTTGGGTAATGTTGATAACTTCCCATTGGCTTTCTATAGAAAATAATTTTTTCTGAAATGTCTGTAGCCAAATAAGGTTTCAAATTACAATTCCCAACGTCTGAGTTGTGTTTCAACGGCAAGAGTCATTCTGTACAGCATAGATTGAGAGATACGAAACCCACCCTTGAACAAAAAGTGGAATAGCTGCTATCCATATTTCAGTTCAGTACAAGTTCTCTGAAGATGAGAAATTCTAGGGCATGTACAAAAGAACCAGTGAAATGGGAAAGAATGTAAACTAAAATTTGTTCGTTTCTCCTGTACAAAAGGGTTGGACCCATATAGTCTTGTCATCAAAGTTGTGTACATGCTATTCCCCCAATGAGGGTCTGCCGAATTGAACCATTCACACTTTCCATGCGAATATCTCAGTATCACTCTATTTAGAACTTCAAATTTATTTTTAAAAGTAGAATGTACACCCCTGATGTACTCTTGAAAACTTATCTGCAAAGTGAATGTTGGAAGTTTGCAGTCATTTCAGTGTTGATTGTGAATTTTCAGACTGTGAACTCTACGCTCCTTTGTATATCTTTCCTGCTTTTTGTACATGTGCTCTTGCTTGTGAAACTATTATTGTGATATTGAAGCGGATAGTAATGACCAGGGATGTGCTTGATGGTGAACCTTTGCGATGGTAACATTTCTCTCAAATCGTGACTTTACCCTCCTTGCTTATGCAGATTGCAGGATATGTGTGTGGAATGCTTCTGATGGCAGTTTAGTGCATTCTTTGATGGGGCATAGCGAATCTGTAAGTGATCAAGTTGTTGACCGCTTCGTTTTCTGCTTAGCTAAATATTATGTAAGCGAGTGTTAGAAGTTTTCTTAAACCTTGTTTGGATCGGTCATTCTCTTATGCAGGATGCGACATTCCTCATATCACTTGATTGTTTCTGGTCTTTCTTAACTTATTTGTCTACTTATCATTCAACGATTTTGAGTCAATACACATGCACTGCCCATAGTCGTCCTATTCCATTTTTGTTGACCCTCTTGATTTGTGAGAACACTAGGCTTTCATGCTTGTATATTTTATTTGAAGGTGGTAAAAGTTCGCGCACATTAAAATAATCATGTTACTGGAAATATCTTCTCTTGAAATCTCTCCGTAGAGAAATATGGTGACATAATTCTCTTTTGATCTGTTAAGTGATTAATAGGGCAAAAACCCTAATGGAAAGAACTGTGATGCTGGTATAAGCATTAGTTTCAGCTCAGGGAGCTGGGAAAAGGCGGAATTCACCTACCATGCCAATTAATTTTCCCTGCCAATATAAATGATCCTTTACAACCAAGCTAAAGATTTTGTGTTTTTCTCATCCCCAATGACCCGTGATAAATTGCGGGGAAGCCAGTCCAGGTTGTAGGAAAGATACATTGCCATGAACCGTAGGATACAATCAATTATGGCGACTTGTTGTCATGTAAATCCCCTTCGCAAGATCCTGTCCCCATCTACGTAAATCATTGTAATCCCCTGTGGAGGTCCAGATGGAAGCCTTCAATTTTTTGTGTAGACAAGAGGGCACAACAAATTTTCACACACCATTAATATGAACTCGCTCTGTTCCTTCCTAAAAGTAAATGAAAAAAATACAGCGTACGTTTTCGAGTGCATAGCTGGTCTTTGAGCGGTGCACACCAGGGATCTCTGGTTTTATGATCTTTTTAAGGGGCCTTCAAATCCACCTGAAAACCTCTTTAACCTATGAATCCATTCCCTCTGTAAGTCATCCCCACACATTGGCACATAAGGGTCTACGGCACGGCACCCTTGAATACACTCCATAGGGGCGGGCATTCTTCATGGTTTTCTAGCCTTGGCCTGTTTTCTTCTTGCTATTGGACGTCACACTCATCTAATGACTATTTGCAGAGAAGAGTTCTAACTCTCGTCTTCTTAGCTCCATTCCTTTTCTTGTATCTTTAGAAAAATGTGTCTGCTTTTTTGCATTCATTGATAACTTTTTTAACTAACATTTTTCCCTCCCTGGATAGACATTTGTCTTGGATGTTCATCCATTCAACCCACGAATTGCTATGAGCGCTGGATATGATGGAAAAACAATCATATGGGATGTAAGCTCTCAAAGAATTGGTCTTTTTGAAAATATTTTGTTTTTGGTATAGTTCTCTCCTTGACCGTGTATGACATTTTCCGATATCTTGATAACTGTTCACAATAGATATGGGAGGGAACGCCTGTTCGGATATATGAAACCGGACGATTCAAGTTGGTTGATGGGAAGTTTTCACCGTAAGTTGATGTACTCAACTCAAAGCATTCTATTCTTGATACCTGCGTAAGATTGCACTAATCAAGGTGTTTTTCTTGGTTTTGGGCGAAGTGTTGTGTGGATGCCCATTTTGTTTGGCAATAGTTGTCTCCTGCTCGACGTGGTTCTGATAGATGTTGGCTGTCTTTTGGTGTTAATGTCTGGCTTAAGCGTTGAACATTAAAGACTCTGTCGCTTTGAAGCTGTGAACCTTAAGCAGTGAATAAAAGGCCAGACTGCATCAAGGGATTGCACATCTCCCTAAATATATTTTATTATAAAAAAAAGTCGTCGTTTTTAAGCTTATATCCATTCATTCTACGCCATGAAGCAAATAAAGAAGTAATGTATGCATAGTTTGTGAAATGTACTCTCTGAAGGTTAAAAATCCAGATGCGAGGAAGAACTAGATGGGGTACCCACAGTGGTTTCTTTTAGCAAGATTATTGGACGTTATAATCACCCATAGAGGAAGCTATAATTACATATTCTGGTTCTTCAACCTAACTGTTGTTTGATGTTTACCCAGTTTGTTTTAAATGTCTCTTATACTTAATTGAATTGAGACCTCCTTTTCTAATGTCATCATGTGCCTTGGACCCACATTTTGATCCTGTGTTTCAGAATGTTATTGTTTTCTTACTAGTATCTTTATCTGATTTGTGTATGTAACATATAGGGATGGAACATCAATTGTACTTTCAGACGAAGTCGGCCAGATACTTGTCATAGCCACTGGTCAAGGTGATTCTCTGGAGGATGCCAAATATGATCAGGTATGTTCAAAAGTAGGCCAGCTGGTTTTATTCTGAGGGAAAAGTTGCGTCTTTCAGATTCAATATTACTGAATAAATTTTACATCTTCAACAGTTTTTCCTTGGCGATTATCGCCCCCTTATTCAAGATACTCATGGGAATATTTTGGATCAGGTTGGTGTGCGCTTTTTACTGTATTGCATCTTTGTAATAATGAGCTATGATAGTTTTACTGATTATTCGTATGTCTTCATCTCTCTTTTGTTACTCTCCATAATTTACTTTTTCATGGATGTGTCATAGATCATGTTACTTATTTGGTACAACCTCTTTCCGTTGTTTATTTCTCTTATAAAATAATGATGCACATTGTTGGGTAGATAAACCGCTTCTTATTCCGCTTCTTCCCCTTTCCAGCTCTCTGTTCAGTTGTGCTAGCTGGAAGAAAGATGTACCTTGCTAATTGTTATATATCATGACAACTACTCGTCCTCCGGTGGTCATTGTGACGCTTCTGCTTTTCCAATTTAAAATTTGTCGTCGATTTTTTTATTTTTTTATCCTTTCTCCGTAGAGGTTTGAACTTTCATTATGATCAATCACCTTTTAATTCTAGTTTCGTTAGTTGGCTTTTATGATAGGCAATAAGATTTTCATTATCAGACCAAGAAAAAACTAGTGGACCATATATTTAGGGTACCATCATCAGATAATTTTGTCGAATGAACGTGGGGGTGCGTTGAAATTTTTCAACGAAGGGTTGGAACCATTTTCATACTCATTCCAAAGGTCATTCGTTGCACCACGGTAACGCGATGACATTGATAATGAACTGTCCTTGTTTTGGTAAGTTTGAAATGGACGAGCTGTTCAATAAGGCTTCAGTGTCACAAGGCCGCCCGGAACTAAACTTCTGGTCATGGGGACGTATGGATCCATTTTCAGAGAGTGCGATAAAATCAAGAGCGAGATCTGTGAAAATTACCATAATACTGTTGAAGGGTTTTCCAAGGATCATCCTCTATAAAAAGGATATCGATGAGACGCATGATCGATCACAAGGCTTTTTTATGAACCGACGATTTCAAGGAGCTTAAGGACATTTTTCGCATCGACTGGGTTTATAGGATAGCAAAATGTCCGAGATGTGAGATGCTGTTCTATCGATTATAAAGTGGCAGAAAATCAATCTCTTCTTGTTTGGAAATCAGGTGGCCCACAACTTGGCGACACCATGCTGCCCCACCCAGGATGACAAATCCATGGCGTGATCTATTTTTTTTGCTCATCCATTAATTGTACCCTATTTTTTTCTCAGTCATTAACCTGCAGTTTTCCGGATCGTGGACAATATATTTAAGATCCACTGTAAATATGCTCTAAATATGCGGGCAACGATTCTCGACGCGGCTTGATGGTTCCTTGACCCCCATGCGCAGGAGACTCAGCTACCTCCACATCGCCGGAACATGCAGGATCTCCTTTGCGATTCAAGTATGATCCAGCCTCATGCATGTTTTCTTTTCAATTTTTTTTTTTGGTTATTTACTGCTGCTGCTGCTGCTGCCGTTGTCGTTGTTCTTGGCGCTCTGGTGTTCTGATCCCTTGCCCGGGCGATGCCAGGTTTAATTCCTTACCCCGAACCTTATCAGAGCATGTACCAGCGCCGCCGGCTGGGTGCCCTCGGCATCGAATGGCATCCTCCTTCGGTGAGGTTCGCGGTTGGCCCGGGCGAGAACGCAAACGCCGCCGCCTTTCAGATTCCGCTGATTGACCTGGAGAGATGGGTCGAGCCCGTGCCCGAGTTCGTGGACGCCGTCGACTGGGAGCAGGAGAACGAAGTGCAGAGTGAGGACACCGACTCGGAGTACGACGCTGCGGAGGAGTTTTCTAGCGAGGCAGACCATGAGAGCGCGAGCATCGGTGCCTCCGGGGACTCGCAGTGCAGCCCCGACGAGAGCGAAGTGAATCACAGCGCCACCAAGGACGGGCTTCGTCGCTCCAAGAGGAAGAACCACAAGCCCGAGGTGAGTGCTGCTGGCCGGGAAGACGATCTTCTCTCGTCTCGTGCTCTCTGCCGCGCGGATTTATCGCGTCGAGGGCTGACCCTGCCTGCCTTGCTACTTGCGGCCTTGCAGGTCGAGCTCACCACATCCTCCGGAAGGCGGGTCAAGAGGAGGAACTTGGACGAACGCGACGGCCCCGCCGCCAGCAGCCACAGAGCGAGGAAACAGAAGAGCGGCAGGCCGAGGAGCAAGTCTTCCAAGTCCAAGTCGTTGCGGCCTCAGAGGCGCGCCGCTCGCAATGCCCTCACTCTGTTCTCGCAGATCAACGAAGCTTCCTCAGGCGGGGAGGAGGAGGAGGAGGACGATGCCTCGGAGACTGATTCCTCGGAAAGCGGGTCGATGCTCCAAGATTCGTACACTCTGAGCAACGAGTCCGACCGCACGGTCTTGAAGGCCCAGGGGAAACAGGCGAAGCACAAGGAGGTGCTGGTGGACGGACTCGTCCAGGAGGACGCTGCAAAGTCTTCACGAGCGGGGAACCCGCCGTCGAGCACCCGGAGGCTGGTGGTGAAGTTCTCCGTCCGCGACCGCAGAGAAGCGCCCGGGAACAGCACAGGCCGGAGGCCATCTGCGAGAGGAGAAGGCCGCGTTGGAGAGCGCGGCCATCTCTGATCGTCTGGACGCGAGTAATGGAGCCTGCTCGGCGTCGTATGCGGAGGCGGCGGAGTCCTCTGCGCGCGCCGCCGTTGATGCCATCTGGTTATCTGAAAACGGCGGCGGAGACAGAGTCGGCGAAGGATGGCATGCTGGAAAGCTCGTGGATCAGCCTGCCGACGTGCTGCCGTCCGGGTACAACGGCGGAGCCATCAGATGGGGAGAGGTGAAGACGCGCTCCACAAAACGCCTGCGGGTGTCTGACGCTTCACCTGCCGCCGCTCCGCCCGTGCAGAACCCAAGCGGAGATGGCCCACATGACGACGACAGGAGCGCGAACAGGCATGCGGAGCCGGAGCTCAGAGACGGAAGAGACTACTTTGGGGAGCAGGCCGCAGCCAGCATTCTCGAAGCTTTCGCGAGTTCGAAACTTGAGCAGCCTTCTCCCGACGCAGAGGACGGAGCCAAGTCTTCCTCGCCGAATCATCCATCTGGGCGAGGACTCCGAGTCACATCTAATGGGCAGGCCAGCGGCTGCGACCAAGATGCCGTCCGCGGCAGCGCTGGGCGCGACGTCGGTGATGAGGATGAGCAGCGAGAAAGAGCCGGCGCGTCGAGTGGTCCCGAGGGTTCATCGGCCCCAGGTCCGGCGAACCCGCGAGCTGACGCAAGACCGGTGTGCAGGAGGTTAAAGATCAAGTCCGGCGGCAGAGCGGCGGGTGAACCCGAGAGCCCACCCCCCAAGTTGAAGTCTGTGGCGGTGGATGCTTGGAATTCCGACTCTGGTTCGATGTCCGGCCGCCTGCTGCCAGTGGTGGGAGTGGAACAGAAGAGCCCGCACGCAGTAGCCATTGGGGCGGATGAGGAGGGCACCAGCCGACGGAGCCCGGGCCGCGGCGACCGGAATGGTGGGCGCGGGGAATTGGATTACTCAAAGGACTCGTCTGCAGATCCTTACTCTAAAAAGTACGCGGCTGTTTACCGGAGGTCGAGTTCGTCGGGGGGCAGAGGAGGAAGACGAGGCCTCGGAGGCGAGGACTCCCCGCAGACTGAAGAGCTTCTGACCCATGAAGATGGCCACAGTGGAGACGAGAACTCGGGGTCCTCCAGCCAGGAGCAGCAGCGCCCCGCGAGAACAGGGGCTTCGGGCTTCCCGGATTCTCTCGTGAATGGATTCCGAGCCAGGGGGAGGCACAGCTCTGCGGAGACGTCCAGGGCGGCGGCAGGGGGAAGTCCGCCATGAATGGCTGCGAACTGTTCTTGTCGGAGAAACGGAGGTCGGCCTCGAAAATGACCGTCGGGTTAAGATCTCACCGGAGCCGGAGGGACAAGTACAGCGCCTGCGACCCGAGCCCTCTGGGTAGGAGGAGGGCCCAGAACTCGACGAAGAAGATGTCGTGGCTGCTCTTGTCCGAGCACGAGGAGGGCTACAGATACATCCCGCAGCTGGGCGACGAAGTCGCCTATCTGAGACAGGTTGGGGGGCCGTGCCCGCTTTACCCATCTCTCTCTCTCTCTCTCTCTTATTCTCTCTCTAGCTCTAACCCCTTGTGGGGGTTTCTTGCTTTCTTGCGGTCCCAGGGGCACGAGGAGTATCTGAGAGCTTCGCGCGCGCAGGAGGTGGGGCCGTGGAAGCTGGTGAAGGGGGGTAGCCTGAGGGCGGTGGAGCTGTGCAGAGTGGAGGTGGTGGACTACTCGACGCTGCCGGGGTCGGGGGAGAGCTGCTGCAAGCTGACGCTGGAGTTTGCGGACCCGTCGTGCTGCGCGTACCAGAAGGCGTTCAAGCTGACGCTGCCGGAGCTGGTGGCCTTCCCGGACTTTCTGGTGGAGCGGGCGAGGTACGAGGCGGCGATGGAGCGGAACTGGACGCACCGGGACAAGTGCCAGGTCTGGTGGCGCAACGAGGGCGGCGACGGCGGCAGCTGGTGGGAGGGCCGCGTGGTGGCGGTGAAGCCCAAGTCGCCCGAGTTCCCGGACAGCCCCTGGGAGCGCTTCGTCGTCCAGTACAAGAACGACTCCTCCGAGCAGCACCTGCACAGCCCCTGGGAGCTCCACGACGCCGGAACCCAGTGGGAGCACCCGCGCCTCGACGGCCGCACCTCGGCGCTCCTCCTCTCCTCCCTCTCCAAGCTCGAGCAGCTCTCCTCCACCAACATGGTCAGTCTTCTACTTGGTCTCAGCGCTCCGTCTTCTTAATTGGTTGGTTGGTTGCTTCTTCTTCTCCTCCTCTTTCTTTCATCCACTCTCATGGCGGACTGGTTGCAGGACTACCACGGGATCCAGAAGCTGAACCAGGTCGCCCTCAAGTCCGACTTCCTGAACAGGTGGGCCCTCTTCCTTGCCCTGGTGACGACGATCGAATTGAATGGCTTTCTTCTTCACACCGTCTGTACGTGTCCGTGTGACATCATTTTGGTGGGTGGGTGGGTGGGATCTGCAGGTTCCCGGTGCCGCTGTCGCCGGAGGTGATAAGGCGGCGGGTGGAGAGCGGGTACTACCGGAAGGTGGAGGCGGTGCGGCACGACGTCGAGGTGATGCTCTCCAACGCCGCCTCCTACTTCGCCAAGAGCGCCGAGCTCTCGCTCAAGGTCCGCCGCCTCTCCGAGGCCATGACCCGGGCCCTCTCCTCTCTCTAGGGCAGGGCGGCGCCGCCTCGCCAGCAGCAGGTTTTGAAGAGCGCCGCCGCCGCCGCCTTCCTCCGCCTCCGCTTCGTGTACATCCCTCTGCAAGAGCTCCTCTCTTCTCTCCTCTCGATTGGGATATTAATTTAATGGTCCTGCCCTTTCGTACCGGAAGGAGGACGATGTCTGGAGAGAGAGAGAGAGAGAGAGAGAGAGAGAGAGAGAGAGATGGGCTGGGTGCGGTGCAGGAGGCGCCCAGCAGCAGAGAATTCTTTCGTGTATAGATTCATTGCCATTAGTGGAAAGGAAAATAGAAGAAAAATTGTCTCTCTTCATTGCCCCCCTTTCTTCTTTTCCTCGTCGGGGGTGGCTTCAATTCGACCGTTGCGGCGTCGCTCGTACCCTTTCGAGGCGAAGATACCGCCGCCACCCGGACGGATGGGTGGATGGACAGGTAGATCTCCACGTGGAGAGCGAGAAAGAGAGAGAGAGAGAGAGAGAGCGGGGCCCACCTGGGTTCCTATTCGACCGTTGCGGAGGCGGCCCCAGGAGCGCCGCCCATCACGTCTTCCTCTCCCGGTCAGTAGTAGTGAGAAGAGGAGCGGAAGCTGAAACAACAAGGAAGCAGAAGCTCCTCTGCAATGAAGGACGACGACATCGCCCCGCCCAGCTCCGCTCTCTCCCCCGAGCTCGAGCTCTTCTTCCCCTCCCCTCCCCGCAGCCCTCCTCCTCCGCCGCCGCCACCGCCGTTCAACCGCCACCCCGCCGCCGCGCGGATGCGGCGGGGGCCAATGTACTCCGCCTACTCGGAGCTGAGAGACTCCAGGCTCAGGAGGAAAAGGGAGGAGGAGGAGGAGGCACTCCTCCTCGGCCCCTCCTCCTTCAAGCTCGCCCGGACGACGCCGGCGCTGGAGAAGATCAAGACGCCGGCGACGGCAGCGGCGAAGAGGACGATGCCGGCGGTGATGCGCTCCGTGCCCAACTTCTCGGCGGCGCTGAGGAAAGAGAACAGGGACCCGGGGTTCCTCTCCCCGCCGCCGGCCAAGGTGGGCAAGTTGCAGGGAACGCCGCCGCGTCCTCCGCCGGCAACCGCCGCCGCCGCTCCGTCGAGGGCCGGCCCTCTGAGGGCG
Organism: Spirodela polyrhiza; assembly: GCA_024713555.1. Classification (NCBI taxonomy): domain Eukaryota; kingdom Viridiplantae; phylum Streptophyta; class Magnoliopsida; order Alismatales; family Araceae; genus Spirodela; species Spirodela polyrhiza. The sequence continues at coordinate 3,492,084 of CM046548.1, read as the reverse complement.
TCGGCAGGAGCTTCTGGGTCTTCTCCCAGCGGGCGGAATGTGATCAAGTCCTCCGGCGGCCCCCCGGCGAGGAGGAGCTACTCATGCTTCAAGGAGCTGAAGGAGCTGAGGGAGCTCTCCGGCACTGCGGCGGCGGCGATCGAAAAGGAGGGCGAAGGGGGCGGCGTCTGCGTGGGAGGGATCTCGAAGAGGCCGCCGCTGCCGCCGCCCCCGCGGTGGTATTAGGGGCCCGGCGGATGAGTTTAGAATGCGCAGCCATGGAGGGCGGGGAGAAGGATCTTTTCTTCCACTGATAGAAATAAAAGGAGGCGGAGGCGGAGACGGAGGGCCCTTCTGCTGCCAGTGTGGAGCTTCGCTGTTTGTAGGCGCGGGATCGTCATCCATTGCTCCGGCCAGGATTGGAGCTGCAACCGAATGGGATAGCAAATAAATACTTAGCCGATCAGCGTCAAAATATATATCATCCATACATCTCTTTCCAGGGCCTTTTGAGCACCGACACCTCGCCACGTTTTATCCATCAATCGTTCTATGAGCGCTAATTTAACGAGCCCGAAAGCGACCAGCCTCCTAGTGATCATCCTCCGGGGAGAGTCTAAAGCACCTTCCTGGATGCTCAGCTAGGCGTTTGGTTCTCCTTTGAAGGAGATGTCATGCTGAATGCAATCTTATTTAGATCAGACTAGGAAGGAGGCTGATTGCTAACCATGCACATGTTGTATTCCATTATTTTAATTAGTTTATGATGAAAAATAATTTTTTTGTAACACAGATCATAAATTTCCTCATGGATATGATTTTAGTATCGCTTTAATAATGCTCAAGTAAAAGGATTTTTGCTATGTGAATGGCCACCTCTCTACCAATATGACCTAGTTATTGAAAAATCTACTAGTTTCTCTCCTACCAAGAGTCAAGCCCTGTCATGAAACCATCGTTTAGAGATGACTTTTGAAATTTTCGAAAATGAAGTCATTTTTCCAAGTCGATAGTTCATCTTCTCTTTTAATGTCTTTAAATCTCAAGAAGCATGTATCCTTATTGAATTGAAAATTCATCCTTATTTGTTTTGACTGATTTTGAAAATCTTTGTTTCAGATTTACAAACAAATTTTGGTTCCTCATTTTGATGCTAAGTCTCTTATCATAATAGTTGGTAATTTTCTTGCTCATCATATCTTGAATTTTCAGCCTCTAAAGCTTGTTGAATTTGTTCTTTAGCTTGAAGTACGGTCACCACACACCTCCTCTAATAGCATCACATGGATCTTGGAGAAGAAAAATGAACTTAGACAAATACACCATTAAAAATTATGAATTTAAAGTGTCTTGCCCCAAATTCGAAAATTCTTTTGTTGAATTGTTTCACATTTTTCACTCGGGTATATAATTTCTTGGTTTGCAGACCATCTTTGGTCTTTGGAGCATTACCTAGGCAAAATTTGATGTTTCTTCTGATGAGAAGAAAGTACAAGCCTAAAAGAGGAGTTTTGCAAATCCAGGGAAGCTAAACATATTCAAAGGGATAAATCACAAGGTAAGGGGAGAGTAGAGATAGAGGGTGCATAGGGAGTGAAAAATGATAAACACATTTAATGCTTTCTGAAGATAAGTTTTCAAAATTCTGACATAATAGTGCTGAAACGTTAGAAATATTAAGTACTGAATATATGTCTTTACAATGCTAGTTAATGTATTTTTCTCTCATCTTTCATTAAATATGTTCGATAATGTTTTTACTTGACAATGTAACCAAATTTTTTGTTTCCCTGGGCCAGTTGCTGTCTTTGGCGGTTTTTGGGTCTAAAAGAAATATTTTAATAATAAATTCAATAAATATAAGTGCAGTACTTGCTGTATTGGTTTATTTTGGAAAGGAAGTGTGCGCAAGTTATGTATTTCAGAAATAAGATTGATCTGACTGACTGCACTCTATTTTATTATTTTTATAAATAAATAGTATAAAAAATTGTGCATAATCTAAAAAAAAACTTAATAAATTAAGAAATCATATATGAGAACAACATCATTTCGTAATAGATTGGTAAATTTACTATGATTCTCTATCATGCAATAATATGAGATCATTAAAATTTCTTGAAGTCCATGCACAATGAATATGGTATTCTTTTTTCCATATGTCAGTAACCTATGTATACATAGTTAGTAATTTATCTAGTACACAGCACTCATATAAATAAAATAATTTTATTTGAATCATTTCTTACAGATAATAAAAAAAGCAACTCCTTTTTTATCTGATGCTTAATTTTCAGCTTATGTATATATCTGACTATGTCAATCTCATAAACAATGCATTTAATCCAAAAACTTGATCTCATGTATTGGTCTTTTGAAACCTTTTAAAGTTCTCACTTCAATTATAACTTTGAATCAGACGAAATAACTTGGAGTACTCTAAAGCCATTGTATTAATTGATTCATTGACCTAAACAATTTGTATTGTTAAAATAGATATAAACAAAAGTTGTACATTTATTTTTTAACCTATAAATGATGAATATTCTTGGCTTGTTCCTATGTTTTTTCACGACCTAAAAGGTAATGATTGTTGGCTTCAAGAGGCTTACTTATCTTAATAGTTTTGATGATGATAGAAAACATAAGATAAATAAATACCTACTGAATATATTTATGATAAAGTTAATTATTGGCTTTAGACATTTTCCATGGGTTTATAATAACTATTGAATATATTTCAAACAATTATTTATTTATTTATCTCATGAGATTATGACTAATCACTGAATACAAGGAATTAACTATGAGATTAATGAATTTGATGAATAGGCAAGGGTGTCACAATTATAGGAGTATTTATTTTTTAGAACATAAATATTGAAATAGGTAAATGAGAAGAGGTAATGTATACTTATTCATTTTGATTCATTTATCTATATTAGCTGATCATTTAAGTGCAACCATTTTAATTTAGTTATATGTATTATAAAGAGAAATAAAAATGTTCTAAATATAAAATGGACTTTTGAAAGTCTTGAACTTGAAAACTAGATGTTGACACACTGGTTGCTTATGTGGAGAAAATGGTTAGCTAAGCATTCATATTTGAAGTCAATGTTAATAGTAAATTGTTTGTCTGTCAGAAACAAATCTTCAATTTAAATTCCATAATAAATGAATAAATAAACAATAAATTAAAAAAATTCAAATTAGTCAAAGGTTGTAATTGCACATTCTGAAAAATGATAAGAGTTCAAATTACTTTCTTGATTTTATTTGACCCTTTCAAAATAAAAAACCATTGAAAGATGTTATCTTATAAGGGAAGCTAGAGAAATATAAATAACAACTTTTATGAGCATCTACATTGATCTATCATCCTCAACAATCAAGGGGAATCCACACTGAGCATCAACTACACACATATTACTTCATCTAACATTTATACAATCTTGGTAATCAAAAGATATTTTTAGATATTTCAATCATGCTTTCCATTAGACCTAGAGATATTTTGGTGGTGAGAGAAGAGGTTTTGGGTAAAAGCATGAGGTGCTTATTGCTTGGTTTAGCCTATGAGGAACTAAATTTCTACAAAGATTACATTGGTGTGATTGGACTAGTGATTGCATGAAAATCAATTTATATTTATGAAAAAAATAGTGAAATCTTGTAGAATAGATCTTTCGAGACTAGAAGTAAGCAAGCGAGAGACAAACTAGTATAAAAAAGAGTCTTTTTTGTGAGGGAGTAAAAATTTAGAAAGAACTTGCAAGAGGAGCAATAAAGAGAAGATGTATAGAGATGAACAAATAACTTAGTTAGAATGTGTATCGACACATTCACCCTCTAGAAGAAAATCTAAGTTTGTAGAAAAATAAGTTCACTCAACTCTCTTGATATTTCACCTAGCCTCTTAGATCTTACAATTTATATTAGAGTTCAACTTGATTTATAAATATTCACACATTTCAAGAAGTAGACCTTATGGCTAATGAAATTAGCGAAGCTTCTAAACTTAGAACATCTATCTTCGATAGATCTAACAATGTTTCTTGAAAAGTCAAGGTTATGATTCATGTCATAGGTCAATGATTAAAGATACAAAATGATTAAGGAAAGTTCACAAAAATTAGTAGATGAATCTATAGAATAGTAAAATTGTACATTGAATGAAAGGGTCAATAATATTTTATTATGTAATTTATGTTTCTAAATTCAACTATGTATCAAGTTGTTATATAGTCAAAGAAATTTGAGACAAACTTGAGATAACACACGAGAGGACATTATAAGTAAAAGATATCAAAATCAACATTTTGGTAAGTAGGTACTATTTATTTCAGATAGAGAGAGGTGAATCTTTCATGACCTTGTTAAATGATTTAGTGAAATCATGAATGGCATAAAAAAAATTACTTAAAAATATTCTAATGTCTAGTTAAATAAAATATTATTTAGATCATTGATTGATGATTGAATGGCTATGAAAAGAGCAATCATAGAATCTAAAGATTAAAGATTATGCCTCATGGTGATATTATTACATTTCTAGTAACACATGAAATTGATGTAGTTAGGAGTAAATCAGTCTTAGAAAAAAAAGGAACTAAGATGTCTAGTAAATGTTCTGAATTTTCTGATGATGATGAGACTGCTTTGTTGACTAGCAAGATAAACATGTTGTGGAAGAAAAAGAAAAATTTATAGTGCAACAAAAATATATGTAAGCCATTTGAAAAATAATGACTTATGTTTTGAATGTAGGAAGCAATGTCATTTAGAAGTTGACTGCCCTAATGCTAAAAAAGGAAAAGTCAAACAACAAAAGAGGGCAATGATGGTGCCACAGTGTGACAATGATTCTAGCACATTTGGATAAAATAAGAAAAAAAAATCTGTCTAATAATGAGATCTTCAAAGGTGGAGTATTCTAGCTCTTTTTTTAAAAAATCAATTACAAAAGATCTTGAAAAATTGATGATTATATTTGAAATTGTTAGGAAAAAAATTAAAATTAAATAAAGGTAAAAAATAGATATGTAGAGAATTAGATAGAATCTTAGAGGACAATAAAATATCAGACAACTATTAGTGATAGGTTAACAAGAAAATGAACAACTCATATTGAAACTTCATGTATCAGACAAGGAATGCAATGAAACCTGTTCTAGCATATCTATTGCTTATGAACAAATATAGAGCATAAAACATATACTTGTAGACAACATACAACTAGAAGATAGATGTATGAGCCAGAGATCATTGATTGATTTATCTATTTCAACACATGAAAATAAGATTCCTGATTTTAATACAAAAAATTAGAAGCTTAAAGAACAAAATAATGTATTTCATGTAGAAAAAAACACTCCAAAGAAAATGATTCAAAACTAAAAATAAATTCATTGATTTGAAATCATTCTATGATAAATTGTGTGATAGTTAGAGAGCATTAGAAATATTGTTTGAAAGTCAAAAGTTGTCTTTGAGAAAAGAGGGTTCAAGTTTTGATTCTCACTCTATTATGGCTAAGTTTAAACATAAAAATATATCTAAAAGTAAATACCTGAAGGTATTATAATTAAACTAATAAAGCTTTCCTAAACTAAAAAGTTAACCATTATTTAAGGGGAACTCCAGTAGACCATCCCACGATGATACTTGAATAGTAGGTGTTCAAAACATTAGACTTGATGTCAAAAATGGCTCTCCACATTGAAGCCAATAGATGGAGGAGAAGTAATATTTGGAGATGGTAAAAAGAGAAGTATTCAAGGATATAAAGATATTTTTTAAAGAAGTAAATCATTAATGTAATGTATTTTACTTGTTAATAGATTAAATATACATTAATTAATACTAATTAGTTATGTGATGATGATATGGAAGCTAGTTCTAAAAGGGATGTATACTTAGTTATAAATGAAAAAAATAATGATATTTCACTTGTTGGTGACAGTTAAAAATGTTTATGTTTTAAACCTTAAAGATTTAGTTAACTCTAATTGTTGTCTTATTGTTGAAAAAGATGAAGAAAAGATGAATCTTAGGTATAAGAAACTTAGACATCAATATTATGATCATACTCAAATTTTCAAAATTAGGATTTGTTAGATGACTTCTAAAATGCACAAATATAAAAACTATACATGAGAATTGTATTAAGGGAAAACAAACTAGAGAACACTACATAACTAAGGAATCCATCTCCTTATTGAAAATTTTAGATTTGGTTTATTCATATTTATTTAGTCGAAGTAAAATTGTTAGCTTAGTAGGAAAGTACTATCATTTAGTAATTGTAGATGATTATACAACATTTACCTGGATATTTTTCCTAGTTTAGAAAAATGAAACCTTAGATTATTTTACTGAGTTTGCAAAGAAAATACAAAATGACTTAGGTACATCTATCAATATAATTCAAACTGATCATAGTGGTGAATTTCAAAACACATTATCTCTAAATCATGTGATGAATCAAGAATAGTATTATTTTTTAGCACCTAGAATCTTGAACAAAATGATGTTGTAGAGAGAAAAAAATATGACTCTACATGATTTGTTAAGTACATTTTTAGTCATAATGATTTTCTTACATATTTTTGGGCTGAATTTGTTGCTACAGTACATTACACCATTAACATAGTTTTCATTAGATCAAAATTAGAGAAAATACCTATTGAATTTCCAAAAAGTAAGAATCTTGATTTAATTTATTTAAATCATTTGAGTGTGTGTTTTATCTTGAAGAATGATAAAGCTGGTTTAAAAATTTATTAGAAAAGTGATGAATGAGTTTTTTCAAGACTCTTTGGAAAATTCTAAGACACAAAGTATGTAACAAAAAAATATTAGCATTTTGAAGAATCCATTAATGTCAAATTCATAGAACAATTGAAAGTTCAAAAAGTTATATCTCCTATAATTGACATGTTAAGACGAGTTCCTCAAATAGTTGGAAAATTGAAGAAGATGAGGAAGAATTACCTCATCTAAAGCTAAATATTGATCATGAAAGCTTGCATATAACCAAGAAGTATACCTAGAGTCATTGAAAAGAAAATGTGCTAGAAAATTTAAATGAAAGAGTAAAAATTAAATATACATTAAGAGAATGAACTCATATGACATTCACTTCTTAGATTAAACCCAAAAACATTAATGATGCTTTACTAGTTATAAATTGGATCATTGTTATACATGAAGAATTAGAATAATTTGAAAGAAAAAATGTATAATATTTAGTTTCACAACTTAAACATTAGAATGTTTTAAGAGCAAAGTAGATCTTTAAAAATAAACTAAATGAACTAGAAGAAGAAATTAGGTACAAGAAAAAATTAGTTTCAAAATATTATGTTCATAAACAAAGGATAGATTATGAGAAAACTTATACTTTTGTAGCTAGACTCGATGTAATAAGAATTCAGTTATCTTTTACTTGTGTTAATAATTTTAAATTATATTATATGGATGTTAAAAGTAATTTTTTGAATAGTCTTAGTAAAGAAGAAGTCTATGTCAAACAACCAATTGAGTTTGAAAATTTAAATATTATGATCATATTTTTAGAATAAATAAAATTTTATATAAATTAAAACAAGCTCCATGAACTTGATATGAAAAGTTAAGTTCATTTTTATTAGAAAATAATTTTCAAGAGGAAACGTAGAGACAACTCTATTTATTATAAGCATAGGAAATATGTTTTAATTGTTAAAATATATGTTGATGATATTATTTTTTTGTGCAAGTGCTGATTTTTTGTGAACATTATTTTTATTTTTAGTGTTATTGAATTCAAAATGAGTATGATGAGAGAATTGAATTTCTTTCTTGGTTTTTATATTAAAAAATTAGAGAATGAAATATTCCTCTTTTAAGAGAAGTACACAAAAGAGTTACTCAAGAAGTTTTAAATGAGTGATTTAAAGTTTAAAAGAATTTCTGTAGGAACAAATGTCAAACTCAATGCAGATGAAAATGGAAAAGAAGTTGATAAGAAATTATATTTAGGAATGATTGGGTTTGATTGTATTTAAAAAAAGTATGTACAAACTTTTATTTAGTATTTACCCATGTGTTAGGTTTTAGAATAATCTTTAATAGTCAGACCTCATGGCTGTCAAAAGAATTTTTATGTAATTAATTGATATATTAGCTTTAGGTATATGATACCCAAAGTATCAATATGAAAAATCTTTTAGGATATTATGATTCTAATTTTATAAGTTTTTAAATTTGATAGAAAAATATTAGTGGATGATTTTTTTAAATTAAATTTTATGTCTTGAAGTTCTAAGAAATAAATTTTTATTACATTCTCCACTATAGAGGTCGATTATGTGTTTATTAAAAATTCTTGTGCATAGATACTTTAGGTAAAATATCAATTAAAAGATTATATATTAAAATTAAAAACAATACACATGCTGTGATAACACAAGTGCTATCAACCTAGTCAAAAAATTGATTATATATTTTAGAACTAAACACAATGAAATCAAATATCATTTCATTTGTGATCACAGAGAAAAAGGAGATATTGAACTATGTTTTATAAAGATATCAACTTGCTATTTTCATGAAGAAAATATTTAACTCAATTATTTGTGAAATTAGAATGTGCAAATTGAATGATTTCTCTATCTAAGTTATTTCTTAATTTTTCACTGACCATGATAATCTTATGATATCTAAGCCATCATTTTATATTTGATTTGTATCTCATATGTGTAGATTTTGATGTTGATATGACCTCTATTATCTCATTTTTGAGTTTTCAATCATTAGATTTTTACAAAAAGGATGTACAACATGTGACATGTTATTGCATACCTTAAAAAATCTAATATTGTGTCTATATGCATAGTCATTTATCAAAAGGCTACATCTCCACATTTAAAAACATTTGATAGCTTTCCTTTATCCTTTTTCACTTTGAAAACTCTCATCTCATTTCTACTTGCAAGCACTTAAGCACACAACTCGCATTATATAGGGTCATCTCCCAAGTGAACACAATGTATTTTCCTTCATCTATTGCATTACATTCATATCTCATTCTAGTCTTTCCTCTTTTCAATTCTTAAAATCACCATGTCGACACCAGTTGTTCTGCCCTTCCCATTCCTCCTTCTAGAGCATATAGATACCCAAACATTTCTCAGAAGGGCAAGGGAAAAGAAGTCATTATAAACTCATCTCCGGAACAAATGGTACTTTCTTTGGTAAAAAAATTTGATAAAATCATTTGCATTGTAAGATTCAATCTGCCACTTCAATTGTTTTGTTGAAAAAATCTTTAATCACACATTAGTTGTATCAATGCAAAAGTCAAATATATAAATCTTTCCATCAGTTCTCAAATCTCATCTCCTCTATGAGTTACTTGGATTTCACGTGACCTCCAAGGAATGTCTCGGTGGTAATGACTATGCTCCCATGAGTTGTGGGGATGATCTTACAATAGTCTGTGATCTACTAAGTGGGGACCCAAATGTTGCTGCTTCTGGACTCAATGGACCTCGGTCCATGCTGTCAAATGTAATTGACACTTACCTAGAGGTCCCCTACAAATACTAATAAAATATATTTGTTTAATAATAATAATTGTTTTCATTTATTACATAAAAGAAAAAACCATACATATTAACATGAAATAATTAATTAAAAATGTTGCATTAGATGAATTGATTTTAATTGCATGTAAAGGGAAAAAAGGAACTTAACAAATGAGTGAAATAGTAATGAAAAAAAAGTGAAATGACATGCTCAAGAAAATGTAAAATCATTTTATTTCAGTGCCTTGGTACAAATAAATGCATCCTTAGTATGGTAGAAACTAAGCTATCATATAATACTAAAACCGTTTCTAGTTATAAAACTAATTTTTAATGCCTAATGTCCAGATGTTGTCACTTGGATATGAATATTATGGATGCAATGTTGCTGACATCTGAAGCATAGATTTGCTACTATGTCAAAACAAATAAATGTATACATCAGAATTGAGAATTGTAACATTAATATGATCATTTACCTATGTCGGTTGCTATATACATTAAGTGTTAATACGTATGCATGAAATATTAATGCTACATACATAGAGTAGATTTATTACATGAAATAGGAAGTGTTAAGACTCCTTTGATAAATGTTGTCAGAAATTAAAGTCTCAACTTTTAGCATTCTAGTGGGAATAATTACAAGACTCGCAATGGATTTAGGTATAAGATAGTCCAATAAGTTTACATAATATTTATCTAGTCTTTTAGAAAACAATGTATTTGGATGATTTGGTAACAATTAGTCGTTAAAATAGAAGGAAGAGTTCCAAAAATTTTCATGGTTGATTTCTGTTTTACCTATTTATCAAAAGGTCTCCTTAAAATAATGTTGGTGATCTTTTTCATATAAATTATCATGTATTTAGAAACTATGCTAATTTAAACCGAAAAAGATTATTTGTTCATTGCAAGTAGTATTAAAAATACTAGGATATTTGAGAAACGATTTGAAAATTTACTTTCTAATCGTATCACATAGAATGGTAAATCATGGCTTCTAATAGTCGAGAATAAAAGAAAAATGAGGGCATTGAATGACATAATGGAGCAGTTTGGAATGAAAGTATTTAATATATTAAGCAGTGTACTTCTGATATTTTCACAAGCTTATTAAGATTATTTAAATCTTTTAAGAGTTTCTAGTTTCTGAAAATATTGAGAAAAGATCATGTCCAACTTGTTCACATATATGTCCAATCCATCTTTCCAATTTGGGCATAAAGAAAGTAAAGTGATGGGTCATGTGGAAAGCAGTAGGTTTTATAATACTTTAACCAACTTGATATTATCTTCTCCTACTTGTCATAAATTAACTTTTTCATTGAGCTAGGGTTTTATTTTAATTGTATACTATTTTATTTTTGTAAAGAAAAACATTTAACCTTATATGACCATTTTTCTAATATTACTTTTTGGGGGTCATTAACAAAATTTGCGTTGGATCCTTGTATGGGATAATATATTCTAGTTTTTTTGGAACGTACGTGTTTGGGACTAATTAATGTCATTGTCGACTATGACTTCAGTTTATTTGAAGCTTTAAACACCACCACTCATGCTTAAATTTCCAACCTGAGGAATATCCTAATTGACTGCTAGTACATGAAACGTGTTGGCAATTAAAGCTCAATCCGATCTGTTTATGAACTATGTTCCGGGAAACCATAAAGATTCCCTCCAATCGGGTTGAGATAAAATATTTCACTGATTTACAAGACATAAGGGGGAAGAACTACTGAAAGAAAATTGGTAGGAGAGAGAAAGACAGTGATTGAGAGGGTAAGTGAGATAGAGAGCAGGAAAGAGAGCAGAAGACGAGGGGAGAGAAAGAAAGTGAGAGAGATGGAGTGGTATTGGGAGTCACTCGAAAGGCTAATAACGATATCTCATGTTTTAAAAGGTAGGATTTCGATATTGAAAGCATACATTCAACTAGCATAGTTTATTGAGATGGCATTATTTAAAGTGATACGAATCTTGAAGTGATCTATCACATAGACCTCTACATCGTTTAATCAAATCGCGGCAGGTGAAAGACTTCACATTTCAGCAGTAAATGCATGGGCCCCCACTCGGATGCTTGTCCGCCATAAAAAACATTGGTCTTCGTAGAATATGACGTCTTACTTCCACCAAGTCGGCAGCTTTCTCCATGCACGAGACTTCCCTCCAGTGAAGAAATTTTTATTAAGCAATCGCAAGTGTGTGTGCAATGGGGTCACAGAAGTACCCTCCATAGCTACCGGGGTAAGGTGCGTGATGGATAGAAATTAGTTGATAGAATTAGTATTATTATTATCCAATTACAGAAAAAATACCAGTCGTAAGGAATTCGTTTTGATCCAGAATTTTCACTAAGCTATCACGATTGCTCGTGATTAACAATCCCAAATTAACTTATGCCTTTATCTTCATAATGCAAGTGGCAGGTACGCAAATGTTTAATGTTGCAAAGGATGCTTAGTAAGACGGCAATTCCTAAGGAAGTGTATCTGAAATTCTCTCACGGAAAGAATCCTTATAACAGGTAGCCCAAAAGAAAGCTTGGTGACAAAATGCTTATTTAAGCAAGAAAAAGAAAGAGCAAAAAACAAATGAAGAATTGGCTTTGATCTCTCCATCTCTCCCCCTCCCTTTCCTGCTCTCTCCTTCTCTCCCTCTCTCACTCTCTCTTCCGCTCTTTTCCGCGTTCTATCCCCCCGCGCTCTCTCCCCTCTACCGCACTCTCCCCCTCTCTTTCTCTCTCTTTCCCCCTCCCTCTCTCTCTATCCCTCTCTTTCCCCATCTCTCTCTCTCTCTCTCTCTCTCTCTCTCTCTCCCCCTTCTCCCTCTCTCCGTCTCTCTTTCCTTTCTTTCTCCCTCCTTCCCTCTGCCTCTCTCCCTTCCGCTCTGGCAGACGGTGAGGAGAATCGTCTTGCGGGAATTTGACGATGATATTGCCATCAAGCGATGGAGAAATTAGATTGACATGAAAGCTAGGCTGACTTAATTGGATACGGGAGTTGTTTCAAGAAGAGGAAAAGATTATGCACATGATTAATAAACATCAGGTTGTAAAATTTAATGAGAATAAGAGAAATCTCGAAAAGGAACCACCAGCAACAACATAGCCCGGATAAAACCGTAGTCTCTTCTTACGAGCCGGAAGGCGCGAGGCTTAGGTGCAAGTCGACCCCAAATACGTCATCTGCGGCATTTCGCTTGCCGCCGGCACCGCCACCGCTGCTCCCCTCTCCGCCGACAATGAATCCCTCTGCAGAGAACCCGCCAAAGACAAGCGATGGAGTGCTTCCGATGGCTCTGGCTGAAGACGGCCCCGTCGTCACCATCATCTTATCGTCCATCTCGTACACGTAGGGAAAGGGCGAACTAGCAGGCATCACCCGACCTTGCGAAGCTGCGGAGAAGATGTGAAGCGGCGCCGTCGCCGTGCGAGGATAGTAGATCCTCCCGCCGGCGGATGCCAACCTGCCTGCTGGAGAAAGGACTACATGGGTTGCGGTCGCCGGGGTGGATCCTGCGAGAAAAACGTGGGAGGAGACCGCGGCGGCACGGGCTTGTAGCTGGGCTCGCTTGAGCTGCTGTCGTTCCTTCTTGTGAGCGTTCTGGTGGCCACCGAGCGCCTGTGAGTTGGCAAACTCCCGGCAGCAGTATTGGCACTCGAACTTTCTCCCCTCTCTGCCACCCACGGGGACTATCGTGGCGACGGCTAGCCTATCCCCGCCGGTCGGTGTTCCGACAGCCTCCGGGTCTTCATCTTTAGACACATGGAAGCCGAACAGTTTTAGCCTTGGGCTCGTAGTCTTACTAGGGAGCTTTGCTTGGCGTTCCATTCCTGTCATCCCTGGAAGAGCAGCAAGGAGAGGGGATAGAACGGAGAAGGGGGAAGGAGAGTGGGGGAGAAAGAGAGAGCTGGAAAAAGGGTGAGATAGGGCAAGAGAGACAAAGACAAAGAAGAGGGAGCAGGAGAGCAAAGAAGAGGTGGATGTTGAGTTATAATATCGGCTGGATCGTAATATATATGTAATTGTTGAGACAAGTAAAAATGTTATTTTACTGTCTTTCAAATCACAGCGAGATAAGGCAACCCAGAAAGCGGAGAGAGTCCGGAAACCTGTGATGGAATAAAGCATCATCGCTGGACAATAGGGAGAAGAGAGAGGGAGAGAGGAAGAGAGAGAAAACCGGAAGAGCGGATAGACTATCGCTGGGCGGTAGATAAAGAGAGGGAGACATAGAGAGTATCTACCCGACATGGCAGCCCATAACCAGAGAGGGAAAACATAAGAAATGATTTGGGATGACAACATACCCAAACGTCTCTCTCTCCTCTCTCTTTATATATTTTATAGACAAGTATACCAATATATATGTCCACAGGCCTCCCTTATGCAGTTCACAGTGTCAATGGTGGCGTGTGGAAGGCAGTCACGTTGTGCGAGTCTCGATGGGCGGGAGGACGACGACGACGACGACAACGCCGACGAAGACTAATAATTCCTCCAACACACACACGCCCCGCCCCCCTCCTCCCCCATCTCCCCCCCATATTCCTGACGTGAGGGAAACCTTTTGTACGGTTACATGGGGGTGATGCTATTCATAGTAAGTGACCCCCCATTTCACGTCGGGATGGTGCTGTGGGCAGAGGGCTGTCCCCCTCTTCCCTTACCCGTAATGGTCGCTCCCTGCCGCCGCTTCTCTGAATGACGCTAGTCTCGTTGAAAGAGTAGTTTAACTGGCCCAGCTGACCTTTCCTGACCAGACCCTCCGTCGTGCTCGCTGCTCGAAACCCAGGTATAAAGCTAACACTTTCGAATAAAATATTAATATGAAACCCGCTGCCCAAGAGAGATGCATCATTCGTCACACGAACTCACCAATAACTTAAAATAAAACCTCATTTGTCCATTAATGACAATTCTCATGTATGACTTTGATTAGAAATCATATTCTGCCAGGCATTCATATAGGGATAAATACGATTACATGCTAAGCAATTCTGAGCACAATCAGCTCTTGACGATACCTTTATAGCGTCCCGTCGGGCACTAAAAAGAGTTTTATTGGGATTATACTTTTGTCGAGCAGCTCCCTCGATTATTCTTGATGTATGAATATTACCAACGAATGCAGTAAAATGAACCACTGAATATCGAAAGAAATGTCGCTATGCGAGTAACGTAAAGACACCTGTGTATTTATATAATGGCCCTTTACAGTCGCGTTAAAGGGCTACATGGAATGATTTTTATGTGTATTTAAACAGTGAAAGCATGTAAATGTCTTTAAAGTTTAGAGAAGACCTACTCTCGGCCCATCACTTAGGCCATAGTGGGATAGAGTCCGCCCTCTTTCATCCCGTCTGGAGACGAAACATTTAGGTCGTCATGAAATGCCACCTTGCTTGAAAGATCAACGGAATCGATCAATATCATAAAAAAAAATAAAAATAATAAGGTTATGATGATCATCGTTAGGAAAAAGCGGTAAAAGACGTTCATAAATTGTTGTTCAAGTAGAAATCTAGCAGAACTTGGGCATATTCATATGCCAACCCACGGATAACATCTTAGGTTGTAGCTCTTTCCTTTTCTTTATGAAGGAAATGCTGATGGCTGGTTTTAAGATTATAAAAGCAGAATAGAGTTTACTTCATAAGTCAATTGGATGGAAACTTAGTAGGAATTTCCAAGATCGTCAACAATGTTATCTCATCCACATAAATGGGGAAGAACACTAGGATAGAGGCCAGCTGATCTGCGAACAAGCGCAAGGGTCTACATGAATACTCCTGAATTCATAGTATGCATCGTCCCACACCATAAGATAAACATTAGATATCAGGGACAGAAGAAAATTTGGATTTAGGAAAGTAAATATTGTGGATGAAGGAAAAATAGCAAAAGGATCTTGTTCATTAATTGGAATTTTATTCTAATCATAATATTATAAATTTTGAAATTAAAAAAAAAATTCTGTTTTTGAAGGAAAAAGAGTCTCTCCGAGTTCCTTAGTAGAGGTAAGGTTTTGAAATCTGGATAGGTTTGCCTGCCTTGTTGAGAGGGACAGTGATTTGGCAAGCACGAAATCTTAAGATTGAGACAAGCATTAAGTCTTTTCAAGAAATTATAAGATGATCTGTAAAGGCTTTTGCTTGAAAAATATTTATTCAAATAAATTTCCAGATTAGAATATTATATCTGGATGGTAATGTTACGGGAAAATAATTTCAAGGACTCCAAAGAATATAAATCATATGTAGCCCTTGTCTGATGAATCACCGTGCACTCTTTCCTTACCAAATTGTGCTATTTGTTCTGCATCACAAGATAAGTTATTTTAGAATGAAAAGCCTACTAATTTTATTAGAGAAAACCTGAACCGCACATTTTTACTGTTCTTAAATTTAGTTTCTATGTGAAAAGAAAACTAATGTTGGACAAAAAGGGCAAAAAAATGCACTTTGAACTGTCGATGAACACTTCGAGAGAAACTGCCTTTACCTCGATAGCACCGATGAGGTTTCATTACCTCAATCGTGAAATTACAATAATACGCATTTCTAATTTCCTTCAAGGAATCCAATAAATAAATTTGGACTATTTTAATAAAAATAGAAAATAAATGATTCCGTTTAAATCATATAAAATATCCGTTCCACAACCGTTTAACTTCCATTCGTAGCGAAACATAATGATTGGATCAGCCACCTCCTTTAAATGATGCAATCCTTTCCCCAATATGTCCTATGTGCATTGACCTTCCGTACAGGAGCCGAACCTATCTCCAAATGAATCAAGCAAGAAGAAATGGTGAAACATTCATTTATTGTGTTGTTAATATTGACTTTCTGCAGGAACCAATTATTCAAACATAAACTCCTTTTCATTTAAGTATTCTTCTCCTTATCACGTTTTTCCACCAAGAGTTATTGGTTCTTTTAAAATTAGTCAACCACGTACACATGCGTCAGAGGCAACAAGTAATCAAAAGTTCAAAATGGGGAACTGGTGTACACTTCTTTCGACCCTTTTCACGACCCCACCAGAAAAAACTATCCAGGATGACGTTCTTGAAAGGATTAGTTGATGCTCTGTCTCTCTCTGTCTCTCTCTGTCTCTCTGTGTTTTGAGGGCTGACGTTGACAAATACTGTACCCTGTATTGCTCTCTCTTTATTTATCTCTCTCTCTGTCTCTGTCTCTGTCTCTCTCTCTCTCTATGTGATAGTGGTGAGAACTGATGATAACGACTATTCCACTCTCTTTCTCTGTATCTGTTTTTCACCTACTCTCTCTCTCTCTCTCAGAAACACACACACCCACTCGTCCCCAGTATAGTTGTGTTGGAATTTAGTTTCATGGTTTACAGGCAAGCCCGTTGTGTTCGTCGAAAGAGACGCGAATCAATGTGCTGGTCCAGACTCCCGAAGGTCATTATATAGTTTTCTTTCATCTCCCCCGGTCAATGTGTGTAGGGAAAAAACTAGTGGCCTCCGTCTTGAGACGGCGCGGCGCTCTATCTGTCTTCTACTGCTTAAGTGCTAAGGGTCTCAAGTCTCCGGCTCGCGATAGGGGGAATCCAAGCGACTACTCATTTTGAAAAGTGTACAGCTTCTTGTTTCCCATAACTCGCGCCAAGGGAGATGCCTGGCCGTCAGCTGTCTCCTTTCTCTCGGTTATCCCCCCTACATTTTACGCAAGACTTATTACATGACTCTCAAATGGTCTGTGAATCATTTCAACTCCATCGGCGAACTCTGACTGCATGAAACGCTGATAGTACATAGGAGACTTTCTTATGGAAAACCAGCTCGGCTCTATCTGAACGAACTTACCGCTGAAAGCCAAGGTAAGTAGCTTTCGGTCTGATTTCAAATGCGGTTTCCACAAGCAAATCGAGACCCACATTTGATTACAGATCTGAAAAGTTACATTTGTTTACTCTCTTCACAAGATATTTAAGAAACGTAGCCTGGAGATCTGAGGGTTTCTTAGATTCTTCGTAGTTATTAGGCTACATTCGGGCTGGCAGTGGGGAGTTGATTTATGAATCTAAGATCACTGGATCCGTATCGATTTCGACCGTCAGGCGGCGGTAGACGGGCCCCTGAGGTCAGATCTAGCATTTTCACGATGCTGGAGTTCACGGGTTCAACATGTTCATGTAGGAATGCCGCGTCGTAGATCAGAAAAGAGACGAGAAAGAGAGATGGGCCCCATCAGTTTCTCATTCTACTCGTACCGCCTGCAGAGATGCTTCATGACAAAACTGGAATTGTTGAAGTCAGGTTAAATAGGTATCCGCCTGTCTACTCTAGAGAATAGAGGTGAATGAGAGTTGGAGAGATAGAGAGGGAAAGAGACAGATAAAGATAGAGACGCAGGGGACAAGACACCGATAAGACTCCGACCTCACAACCGCAAATTAAAACCGTGCGATAAACCAATGAGCAGAGGACCGTAGCTCTCCCAGGGTACACAGGTAGTGTGTGTCGTACACCCAACTCCGCATAGACATTATTTAGTTATTCAATTAAGATACAAGCCGAAGAATATAATTATTACGTTTTATTGATCAAAGTTGAAAAATATATCTATATCCATCGAAAGGTTACGAAAAAAGTTGACAAAAAGTGGACAGAACCAAACTGGAATGGCCGAGGGAATGAAGTAATGCTACAAGAAAGTTAGGACTACATTTTGGGCGGCTGGAGATTACGATATTAAAAACCCTTTTCGTTTTCCCCATCCACTCTCTTCTGACAACCAAATCGCTAACACTCGCACCTAACAGAGCACCAAACTGTCTTCATTCACATTTTTCAGGTCTTGAATCTTATCCTATTCAATGCCGCCACCTCTCACAATTCTAGACCCCATCGATGTCGCCCTCCGGGAATACAATCACCACCACCTGTGATAAGAACCTAACACAACGATAAAACCCGCGTAAAATATCACACGCATATCCATTCACTAAACAACAGAAAAAAAGACATTATATGGTCTTAAAGTAGATATTACAAGGGTTTTACCAGAACAAAATCTGATCGTACCTAGCGTATATAGTAGTCTATACTTCTGTACTATACATATTAATTAGTATTAAATGATGATATGCTTTGAGAAGCGAAAGAGACTATGGAGGGAAGTTGCCGGGATTGACGCTGAGAAACGGAGCATAGCAGAGAACAGGAAGCTGCTCCACTCCGTTCGTCGTCGTCGGTGGGAGGATGAAGTGGATATCTGTGTTGGAAACCTGACTTACGCACTATTCTACTTCTTGAGGTGCTTTCGCCAATTTCCTCCACCGCAAAGTGGGCGGCTTCGCAACTGTCCCCTGCCCAGGCATCCACCCCTGGTCCCTATCCTCCCGGGCGAACCTGTAGCCAGACCTTTGACATGTTGATGGGAGTATCTGGAGACAGAAAGCTAAAGTGCGGTATTTCATGGATAAACTAAAAGCTATGCTCATCAGAGTGCGGTATTTCATGGATAAACCGAAAGCTATGCTCATCGGAGTGAGGCCCTCAGCCATCCTCAAGCAACTCCTTATCTCTATCTCCATTTCAATCTCTACCACTATCTGTCCATATAGATGTAGACATACATCTCGCTCTTTCAACAGGTCTTTTACCCACTGTCCTTTCCAAGGACAGATTAGACAGAGGTGACCGTGAGGCCCAAGTAAACTTAGCTTGTTTCTTATCACGTTGCTCCGGGAACAATCCACACGTTTCCGGCCAGAACCGAGGACAAAGGCCACCATCACCACGGACGGCAGAGAGCCTACTGTACGATCAATGGGCCCGTTGAGAGTGGGCTACCGATCAACTTACCCAGAGGAATGATCTCGCTTTCTTGCGAAATCATCATTGAGATGCGACCAGTTGTCCTCAACTGCTTGTGGGGGGCATGTTCATTCAGGGTCTTTAGCCTACGTGAGGGCGAGTCTTTCGTGGTGAGCTAGACAAGTTGATCTTCCTAGGCAGAGAACAATCAAGATTCCTCCATCAAGGGTGGTTTTTGTTTTCTGCATGGTGGTAGAGGTGCGCTACGCACAGAAGCCATGTTACCCTCACACCTACCCCTCTATCTCGGCCGAAGCCTACGGTAACGATCAAACAAATCCAAATGATGCAGGAAGATTCTTCCCACATTGCAGCTTCTTCTGTGTGCCCCCGTCACCCCTTCTTCCCTCCCTTCCCATCTCCCACTGCATCTCTCTCTCTCTCTCTCCTCTCCTCTCTCTCTCTCTCTCCCCCCTCCTCTCTCTCTCCCCCCTCCTCTCTCTCTCTCCATAGGTTGCTTCTAACAAGTCTCCACCCGAGGCAATTACTGCATGATGAAAGAAAATGTGATGGGGAAAGGGGAGGGGAGGGCTGATGATTGATAGCACATGGCTCTCAGCCATGGCATGTGGAGAGGCCGGCACTCGTCAACAGGCAAACTACTTAAGCTGGTCCATCTATTCCGTAGCAGCTTTCAACTGGTGCACTGGGCAGGGGTTGACGACGACTAGGTCCCCCCTCCCGCACCTCTCCTATCTTGTGGGGCGCCGGACCCACAGCGGGATATAATTCACCCCAGGGAGTACTATGGAGTTCTGCTTTTGTCGAGGCTGAGGGTGCAGAAGGCAGCGTCGGAGATCGCCGAATCCAGTGGTGTGCCCCCACACGGTTGTGTTCCCAAAGTAGACGAGCACTCCACATCCATCTCCTCCCGACAAGACATTTAATATGGTAAGAGCATAGGATCGTCGTTCTTCGCTGATCACGGTCATACCCGGATTCGGCAGATCCGATTTTTCTGGGTTGGAGTGGGGAACAGGTGGCATGATCCTCCAACCTCATCTTTATGCTAAGCCTGTCCACCTCCCATCGCCGCAACGAGATGCAGAATCTCCGTTGCCGCTGACCTAGCCGACGCCGACCACCGTCAAAATGCTCTCTCCCATGCTAATGGATCACTACCAACTGACTGCGGCTGGCTGCTGCGTTGGGCTGCCTCCCTCTCCCATGCAAGTTTCGTGAATGAAGAGGAAAATGAGTACGAATACCTCAAAGAATTTCATTTTATTTCACTGTCGAAATCTACCCTTCCGACGCATAGTAATTTGTAAACCTGGGATTCCACGGCCTGGTCTGTGCTCCATGGTCTCCGACGCAGTTTGAGTCCCTACGGGACCCATCAACTTTAGGGTTTGTCTACTGTACAACAAGACGAAGACCACTTTCTTCCTAGGGAAGACCAGGAAGAACGGATAAGACCGGAGCAGACACCGATTATAAGAAAACTGGATCCGATATAATCTTCGATGATGGGTGATTTTATAATGGGCTAGCTATCGCTAGAAGCGGATTGGTCGGCTTCTACTTCTCGTAGACTACTGATTCTAGTCACGTGAGATGATTCTCTAGGCCGCACTCTTTCCAATTGCAAGCGACAGAAGAAAACCCAACCCCTAGGAGCCTCAGCCTAGAATGTTCCGGAGAGACTTCCGATTTAAACTGATATAAATAATTAATCCTATCTTACCCACTAAAAATATTCGATGTTCAAACGCTCACCAACCCCAGGAAACATTTCTGGTGGGTCTACTCTGTCCTTGCTGGTTCTGTTTGCTTAAGAAATTCAGGTATGAATACGGGGAGAGAAAGACAGAGTTATCAATTCATCAATCAACAGTCAATACATCATCCTACGTTACAGTAAAGTATGGTAGCAACAAAGAGGCGATCTTTCCATATTTTAGGGCTTGAACATTTATGGAACTCAGTTCATGTCTCCTTGGTCAAGAGAGGTTCTTCTACCCAAACTTTGGACGTTCTTGATGTCCTTAACTATATGAGAAGAGTCCATTTTTTTCTGGTTTATTTGTTTAGGATTTCTGGGTGTTACTTGGGCACCACTACACGCACGGCATTGCAAACTTGACGATTTCTCCATGAATTCTCTGTGGTTACCTGTATATCTCTATTTGCATAATTGGGTTTGTTAATTCGCATGATATTGGTAATGCATTCATCAATAATTTCAAACCAATAAAAGAAAGAGAAAAGCACCATGGATTTGTTTGAATCAAAGGAAGGTACTAACACAATTTGGTCTATCGTCTTACTTCCCACATCTCAGAAGTGAAGACAATATTGGACAGTTCACTATCTAGATACACTAAATTGTGAAAATTTTCAAATGTATTCAAGGAGCGAAATTTGTAATGTTAAGAAAGGATCTCCCAAAATTCATTCTTTTTACAGAATCTAGTATACACATCTGTAAGCCTAGTATTTGTGTTATCTTCTATACCACTAGAAAGATAATGACTTTTTTATAAATATTTTAGTCAAATATGTCATTAAGGAAGGAATTCAGGCAGGCTAAAGATGTCTAGAGTGGGAGTGAATAGTCTTATTATCATGTGAAACAAGAGATAATTAATATTATTCATTTTGAAAATGTCATGGTCGAAATATATTTTTAGTTGGAGGTCCTATAGTAGAAATGTAATGAACATGGAAAATTAGGAAATGCAGGAGATTACTGAGTATCTAGCAATAATAGTTAATCTAATCGAAATGTTTTTCTCTCAATCTTCTAACTGACTATGTTGCTAAATGGGTAAAGATAAATCGAGACATCTTAAAAAATTGCATGCAAAATAAGAACACAAACTGATCTTAACTTATTTTCTACATTGACTGTCTAAAATAGGTCTCTAGTTTCTTGGGTTCCACTGATTTATTTGAAGATCACAACCAGTACACATATGTAAAGCCACTAAATATCTATAGATACTAAAAACTGTCATGCAGTTACTCTTCCATTAGTTACTGAATCACTGAATTACTCCCATGCAGTTACTCTTCCATTAATTATATTGGTTTTGGACTTATCATGTACTTTATTAAGCCAATGTTTCCTTATTGATTTTCTTCAGTTAACTCACTAGATATTTGATCACAACATGACCACTTCTTCACTTGCCCTGTGACTAAGACCCCTTAAGTAACTCTTAGTGCTACCCAACCTTGACTGAAAACTTAGTTTGTGGTTTAGATCACAACTACAATACTATTGTAGTATACACAAAATTATTAAAATAATACAAAGCTATCCTTGTAGTGACTCAAAATTCAATATCTTTCATTCATTGTTGTCCTATAGTTTCAATTTTTTTATGATTTGTAGGATGATCTTCAGAATGACTTTCCAACAAAATATTCATGGTTATATTGGTGAAAGGAAATCAAAAATATATTATAAAAATTCAGATGTCAATTGAGAGCCTAACCTACAAAGCAAAAATAACAGCTTTAGACAACATAGTAGTCTAATATGTGTGCGTAAGGTATGAAATAGAACAATTAATCATGATTATAGGTGAGAGTGTGTAAATAAATTTTTAGCAACAAATAAATGTAATATAGCGACTATCACAACTCATAAACATATATTATGTAATTTAACCTAGTTGATAACACCATATATCATTAAATACAAATTGTGAACAAATGTAAGATAATATATGCCATAGAGAACACTGAGAACATTGAAATCTAAATTTGATCTCATAACATTGTTGAGTTTAAGGATTTTGGTTGACACTATGACATAAAGATAAAATAAAATTTGTTCCAATAGATGTTTTACTACACTAGCCCAAGAACATAGATATAAATATTTTATCTTGTACTCCTAAAATATGTAAATTTAAGGCAACATATAAAAAAGAGATGTTAACAACTTAAAGTAGAATGAAAGGACAAGTTTTAGTATGAAAAAAAGGGAGATAGAAATTTTTTTTGACCAATGTATTTGTTTGTAAAACATAGTATCAGCCCATCAGAAATTGAAGAAAATATAATAATCTGCAAACCCACTAGAGTTTGTGTTGATCTATTTGAGGAGAGAAATTGTGACAACTTACACAGAGTTTGTGTTAATCTAAAAAAGACATTGTGTCAACCCATCAGAAATTGAACAAAAGATAATATTGTGTGAACCCCAAAAATTTTGCCTTGATCATTTTGAGGAGAAAGAGTTTGTCAATTCACCAAGATTGTGTTGATCAAAGAGAGGGATATTGTGTCAACGCATCTACTTGACTAGAAAACTTGGAAGAAATTCTTAGAAAGAGGGAAAATATTTTTTCTATGAAAAACATGTCATATCTTGAGTAGTTAAAAAATTAAACCTACATGAGAGAGTTGCACTAGCTTGCCTAAGACATTACCAATCTAGAAAGCTAATCACACTAATAACTTGACTTTTTAATATGCTTAATAGGTCCATTGCATGTTGACCTATGTAGTTTTTGATCAATATAATTTGAAAGATTGTAATTTCAACATTTGGGATTTGAGACCATATAACTAATCGATTACTTGTGAAAATCACATGTTAAATGATGATCATATTTGTGAAATTAATGAATATTTTACAGGTATTTCACAATTTATCATAATGATTTAGTTGATGTGTCATTTGAATGAATTTTTATAAATTTTTATTTAAAATGATATTTTATAATTAGATAAATATTAATGAGAGTTCATTTTCATGAGAAACAATGTGCATGATGCATGAAATCTTCATAATTTCATGAAGTTTCATATTTTATTATTTTGTGGTGATTTTTTGGTAATTTTACTAAAGTATTTTCATTAAAATATTTTCCTACTATTTTATTAATTAAAAAATAAAAAATCTGCTCACCACTTCATGGATGTAGTAATGCACACATTGCTACATGATAGGAGACAATGAGGACTGATGTCCATATACACTAGGTGTGGAATGATGTCTTGAAGTTGAGGCCACATGGCATATCTCTATAGCATACTAGGAGTTAGCATCTCAATCCAAGTGAGCCCTAGTTGCCAAGATCTTAAGTTTGATCAACATTTGGGAGATAGCTTTCAAAATGATGGCACTATGATTTATATATATTGGAGCTGTGAAGGCATCATGTTTTGTTGATGGCAAAATCATCAAAGGTCAACCAATAATAATTTACTTAATGAATTATGCTTCAAAAATATCTATACGTTGAATAAATAAGTTCATATATAAACATTGTATATTCATTATGATGCAATATGTGAAATCACATACATGAAGTATACATGTTATGACTTCAAGCATTCAATTGACTAGTTAATCAATGAAAAAAAATTTCATGATATGAATTTAAATAATCAAATCAGGAGATCATGAGAAATTTATCATATTATATGTTGCTATGCAAAAATGTTATTATTTACAAAAACTATGATTATCAAAGGTGTAGTGGTTTGATTAAGCAAATCAAAGAGTTTAGATAAAGTAAAATATGAATATAAAAATTATTTAGGTATCTAAATACTCATGATTTTAATTTATAATAATTGGATGATTTAAATATAAAATAAATCATATAATTAGTTGAGTGTCAAATTCCTTGAATAAGATTTTTTGAATATATTGAATATATTTTGAAAATCATAGATATTAATCCCAATAAAGATTTTATGATTTGAAGGATTGAGATTGAAGTTCACAAATTTTACTTGCATCTCATATCTTGTTTGACTGAATTTGGATAAGATTTAAATTAGAAATCATTACTTCTATAAGATATGTCCTATCAGACTTATAATAGAGCTTATTAGATTTTTTATGGGATTTTTGTGAATCAATGGCTATTGGATACGAATGTAAGTCTTAAAGGATTCACACATTGATTTTCTTAGAGGATATCTAAAGCAACAAAAGGACATGTCATATTAGATTCACATAGGTTTTGATTTTGACCATATTTAAGTGAATCTACTCATTAGAGATCTTAGAAAATATGTAAATAGTTTGTAGATGATTTATCTATAAATACTAATAATCTCAAATGAGAATAATTAATCTTCAACGACTACATTTATTCTTCCATCCATTCTTTTTCTATTTAATGATTTTCGCATAGTGGATTTAAGAGGAAGAGAGAGTGGATTGATCAACTAACTACTAAATAGTTGTGAGTATTTAAGAGAGAGAATGATCATTTGATTTAAGAAGGAATTACCTTTAGGAGTGTATTTAAAATATTCTTTATCCTCAAACTAACCTTAATGACAAGCCTTCAACCTATTGTGGCAATTGATAGAAACAAAAAGAAGACTAATATACAAGCATCCATGCATTCATCTTCTGGTATTGCAATGATTTAAAAAATTTAATTCATACCTTCTAAACATACCCACAATGTTATTATTTTATATATTTGTGGGTTAGGATAGTGATTATTTATTTAATCACTTGAGGAAATCATGTGAAAATAGCAATGTAAGGCCTCCTAGAGTTCTGAATTTAAAAGAGGATTTCTCGGTGAATATGCTAGGGGAGTTGAGCTCATTGAAACAACTACTGTGATCTAGGTGGTCATCTAGTAAAACCTAAGGATAGGAAGTGTCCTAGGAGAGTGGACATAAGTCGATGTTGAAGTACTATAAAAATAGTGTGCACATATTCATTGCCCATTAGGGACAGCCTAGTGGTAGAGTGCCAAGGAGTTCATAGAGAGAAAACCTTCAAGCAAGAAAAACTCAACAATATACACGATATTTTGGGCAAGAGAACTGATGTGGGATTAACCTCTTTCATTTCATATTTCATGTCCAAAAATAATAACTTGATCCAACAAAATGCAAAGCTTCATGTCATCATCTTAAATGAAGGGATTGGATGCATAGAGTCCACAAATATGAGGATCATTAGAGTGATATATCATCGAGACTCCAAACACAATCATAAAAGCTCAAATCTCAAGCCAAAAAGGTAGAGCAATTTGACGAAGCAAGAGGAAGCATGAAATAATGGAAATAAGCCCATAAATGTCTCAATTATGCTCAATCAAGGCCCATTCTCCTTTCCTGAAAATTATGAATTAAATAAAAATTATAAAGGTATTTAATAAAAATATAATATGAAGCATTAAAAATTATCCATGAAAATGTAGATGCATTTATGAATAGATCAATAAATTATTTCACACATTAAAATTTACTCTTGCTATAGAATTATGTTTATCATTATTATTTGAGGCTTAATCAAACCAAATTTCATAAATTAAAAGCAATAAAGGCTAAATGAAATATGCAATTCAACAAAAATGACTCAAATTTGATTTAAAATACCTAAAACATAAATTATCATGCCAAATTCATCATTCAACAATTAATTTAGGTAGCATGATAAATCATGTATAAATGACAATATTAATGTATGGAATTAGTATGCTATCACACCCCCAACTTGAACCATTGCTAGCTTGTTAGTAATGGGAATATAAAGTATCATATGACTACAAAATGATTCAAAAAGTCATGGATGAAGCATCAATAGGAGCTGATATGAATAACCCTTATCAAATGATTCCAAGGTCTATCTTAAGTATGGGCAAGATGTACTTAATCCCCTTAGTGTCGAGGCATCCCCTCAAGTATATAATTCAAAACACCTTCATGATCCTATGCACACTTCTTGCTATTCTACATAATTGTAAGTTTACTAGGTATGTAAGAAAAATTCACCTCAACATAAGATTGTGTCAAGTTCTAATTTTTCATGAGATAGAGAGAGTGTCACTCCTTCTATACATAATGGCTATAGGTATAGGGGCTATAAGACACATAAGGAAATTTTCTCACAAAAAATTTGCATGTAGGTAGTTTTTCCTAAATACTCATGACGAGAGAGATGCATTAGTCTTTCATAGCTCACTCGTGTTTTTTTCAGCTTTTACCTTAAATACTCACAAGGGAGATACCCTGTTGTCTCACAGCAGATTCCCTATGTATTTCTTCAAGTTTCACAAATTTCTCACTCTTTTGCTCTCTTAAATAGATAACTTATTTTCCTGAAGAAGTTTTGTATCCCTCTATGAGTCAGGGGCTTCACTCTATCATAATAATAGTTGCCAAAAGGGGTGACACAAGCTCTACTACATTCTACAAAGGGTTTTCATCCAAGGCTTGATCAACACTAACTCAAGAAAAGGTGAATGAATAGGTTTAAGAAATTCTAATAATCAAGAAGGGTTTGAAAACATATGTATACATGAGCTTGAGATGCATGCTTAGACTCAATCTAGTGGTCATAGCTCACCCTAAGGGAATACCTAAACCCTTAGCACAACATAGAACTTATGACATTAAGTGGGTTCTTCTATTTTGCTCCTCCACACTCAACCCATGGATCTTTGAATACATGGGGCTGTTTGTCACATACTGCATATTACAGTGATGCATCATGTGTTTTTGAAAATTCATAGAATAGTTCCTCCACTTGTATAAACTGGTATGTTTAAAGTATGCAGAAGATGATATCCACCTATTATATGCAAGAAATTTTTTTTAAATTTCATATAATTTTCAATAGAAAACATATGCATAATCCTCAACTTTGAGTTTTTCTAACTCTCACCCCCCAACTTAAATCTTAATTTTCCTCAATAAATAAAAACAACATGCAAATGATATCATCATAAAAGTAAGCATGAAAATAGAATATAATTAAAATATTTTTAGAGAAATTGGGTTTAGAAAAACTCATTATGCAATTTCTAAAGTAGCTCCTAATCTTCTTTCATTTCCCATTGAATCACTCTATGAATCAAAGACATTTATTCACATTCCTATGAAAATCAATAAAATATGAAGAAAGAAAGAAAGAAAATAGTAAAGATAATATAAACTCAAATAAACATTGGGTTACCTCCCATCAAGTGCTAAGTTTAATGTCTTCAGCTAGACACTCATAAGCTCATAGATCACATAGATGAATCTCTTGAGGCTCCTGAATAGTGTGCTACAACTAAGCTTAAGTCTATGACCATTAACCTTAAATATAAAATCATCCTTGGAATATTTGATCAAGACTGCACCATAATCATAGGCTTCTAGCACAATATAAGGGCATGTCCATCTAGACTTAAGCTTCCTTGGAAATAACCATAACCTTGAGTTGTAGAGCAAACTCTCTTTTGGATAAAATTGTCTTCTAAGAATATACTTTTCATAGAAGGCTTTTTTTTTGCTTTGTATATCTTTGAGCTCTCATAGACTTCATTAAGAAGTTCCTCTAACTCATTCATTTGTAGCATATGAAACTTTATTGCATGTGCGAGGTCCATATTGAGTTGTTTGATGGCCAATATGCTTTGTGCTCTATCTTCACAGGTAAATGGAAAGGCTTCCCAAAAATGAGTTGATTTGATTTCTGATGTATTATCTTTATAAGATAACTAAATTCAATATTTAGGAAATATTAGCTTATCAATATAAAATGGGAGTAAACTAAATGAAAATGTTAAATTGACTATTTTAATGTAGTACAATATTTGTGTTTAAATATAGACACTAAAGGTATCATAAGAATCCAAAATGATTTATTTTAATTTAAAATTATGAAAAATACTTTTTAGAAATGTGTTTACTAAGCTTAAACTCCTACTGATTTATTTATGAGCCTCTATAGGACCTTGGAGTAACCAACCCATTTAAAAAGGCCTATAATGGGCCCAACAATAGGCCTTATGAGGGGCTCATTACAAGAGTTAAAATAGAAGCCTAGGATGCTGGCAGAGGGAGGGGGGGGGGGGTAGATGGGCCTTTCTATGCGATAGCTAGGGCATGGGAGCACTACAACAGTGTGTTGTGGGAGCCCATGGTAGATTATACTGGTGGCGATGGTGTGCTATGGCAACCTTTGAGATTGGTGAGCTCTCCTCTTGAGTGATAGTTGGGGCCAAGCTCAACAATGACGGTGAGACGCCAAGGTAGAAACAGGCGACTACAGCATCACAGGTGGAGGTGGTGGTAGCACGACCCTAATTTTCTCAACCTAGTGACCTTCTCTCCCTACACATACAGGTGGCAACTGGCTGAGCAGCGAACATGGAACATTATAACTCTCATTTCTTAGTTTAAATCATGATTGGTTAAGAGTTGTTCTTTCAACATGTGGGTGACAGTCGCATGACACATTTACTATTTAGTTTTGTTGAGATTTTCATTGGTAGTTCTGCATTCCTTCCTTCCCCTCTTTTTGATCTTCACCCTTGTTTGACAAACAAGATACCTTTCACATTTTATATTTTTCAAATAATTATGTTTACTTTAATTTAAACACTTCTAGGCTCTCAATTGCACTTTCAACTAGTTGCTATGTATGATTAGCTAAATGTTAAGCAGATTATGCTTCTCTTCCTCTCATTTCCATTCTCTTTCTCTCTTGCTCTCTTTGTATTTTCCTGTTATTTTTTTTACCTTCTCATGTTCTGACCAGCTAAATGGATTTTAGAGAGCCAAATTCGACATTTAAGCTAAAAACTATCCTTGAGGAAGGACCTGATCCACTAGAAATTCTAAGTTTTTCTTAATTATTTCAATTGAGATAAAAATATAAATTTGTTGCATTTTATTTCTGTGACTGATATGCGATCAATGATGACATGCCTATTGATGTCTCGTAGACTATCCTATAAGCCCACAAACCATCATTTAATTTCTCAGCCCAATCATTGCCATGTGGCCTAATCTCACATTACTCACTTCAACTTGCCCATTTATTTGTGGATGATAAGATATCGACACTTTGTGATGAACTTCATACATCCTTAACAAATCTACAAAATGTTGATTTGTGAAGTGAGATCCTCCATCACTGACGATTTCTTGCAGACATGCAAACCTAGAAAATATATTAGTCTACACAAATCTAACAACTTTATGATTATTAGTTTGAGTAGCAATCACGTCAACCCATTTAGACAAAGTCTATAGCTACAAGGATGTACTCATATCCATTAGAGGGTGGAAATGGGCCCATAAAATTCATGCTCCATTGATGCAATCCTAAGTCATTACTAAAATCATCAATCAATTTTAATAATTTTTAGAGCCAAAAATAATTTTAAAGGGATATAGTGGTGAGCTAGGTGGTCTCCTTAGGTAAGACTTTTAAAAATCTTTTTATTCCCTCATTTAAAGGATTATGAAATTTATTTGAAGATTTAAATTGATATTTCAGGAAATAAAGGGAATAAAATAGAAAATTAATGTAAATATGAGTTTAAAACTTAAAATAATTAAAATATTAAATAAAATATGCTTTGGAATGATGAAAATAGAAAAAAAATAAGTAATGAAATGAGAAAATCTAAGAAAATAAATTTATTTCGTAGATTCAATAAGAAAATAATAAAAACTATATTAAAAATCAAACTTACAATCCTTAGAATGCATAGCTTGATGTTGACCTCTAGATAGAACTTCTTAATCTTACCTCCAATTCAACGGAATAGATTTAAGGTGAAATGGGTAAAGGAGAACAATCAAAATCA
Source organism: Spirodela polyrhiza (assembly GCA_024713555.1). Taxonomy (NCBI): domain Eukaryota; kingdom Viridiplantae; phylum Streptophyta; class Magnoliopsida; order Alismatales; family Araceae; genus Spirodela; species Spirodela polyrhiza. Next base: position 3,461,147 of record CM046548.1, on the reverse strand, counting down.
ATGATACACTCTTCAGATTTCTATCTTTGCTTAAAAAAGAAGAACAATGTTTTCTCTCAAGAACAAGCAAAAAACAACTCAAAAAGAAGACTTCATTTCTCTCTCTTCTTCCTCCTTTTTGTTCTCTAGATCTACAAATCACATTTTCTATTTTAACTTCCTATTTTCTATTGTATTTTTCTAATTTTTCTCTAATTTTTTTACATTTTCTCTTTTTCTTGTATGACAATAATTGATATTATCTATTTTATCATATGATAATTGATATTTGCAAATTTACCTTTCTATGTGCATGAGGAAATAATTAATATTGTCTATTTTATCAAATAATAATCAATATTTGTAAATATATCCTCTAACATGTGACTCAATGAAGACTATTGGATCCTTGTGCCATCATTTCAGTTTGAATAGGGGTGACATGGCCCAATAGTTGCTGTCAAACTATTGGATCCTCCTTTTTGTTCTCTAGATCTCACTTCTTTTGTGTGTGCTTTCTCGAGATCTGTGTGTTTGCCACAACACGTCCTAGCACTTGCTAACATATCCATTTCTAGTGTGTTAGATCTAGTAGTAGTCGTCACTAGATCAGGTGTTGCTTTTCATATGATGGCAATTGTGACATGGTAGATTCCTACGCATCATATGTGAAAATAGCCACCATTGGATCAGTGGCTACTTTTTCCTTATGATGGCTGCAATGACATGGCTTAATCCGGTGCATCAGATTTGATAGTAGCCACCATTGGATCCTTGGGTTATTTTTTAGCATGATGGCAACTTTGATGTGGCATCATCCGATGTGTTGGATCTAGCCACTATTGCCACACTGCTATTAAATCTAAAAAAGAAGAAAAAGAGAGGATGTTTACTCCCATATCAGAAATATTACATGAATATTTGAATATATAATAATGACACCCTTTGCATCGCTATAGGCATCTCCAAAAAGGAAGATCCAAGTTCTAGCCTTGGCTCCCAAGGTTGATATGGGTCTAACCCCTAGCTCCCAATAGGCTTTAAAGATGACCCTATGTGGCCCAAACCTAACTCCCATTATCCAAATCCAAATTTGCAACCTATGTAAATAAGACCCATGACCTTTGGGCTCGCTTCTAGATGTAGTGTGGCCTTTGGCTTGCATTGGGCCCATTAAGTAGTTTGCCTCTGGCCTATTAGCAGTGTGCCCATTTTTCTCTTTTTTATATTTATTTTAATGCCTAAAAATTTCATAAAAATTGTAGAAAATATATTTAAATTAAACATATTTTTTAAAAAATGGAATAAATGAGAATTAAGCCTCAAGATATGAAATAATTTCTCATCAATTTTCTTTTTATTCATAAAAGGTCAATTTAAATCAAGATTTAGAGAGGTTCATTTGAATGACAAATAAAATAATTTACATGATAACTTGTGAAATACTTCTCAAATATGAATTATTCTCCTTGATTTGATGATAGATTAGCAAATGATTTTCACAAGTTGTCACTTACACATCAAAATTTTCTACTTTGAAAATTGAATTTATTAGCATTGCATTCTTCTTAGCAAGATTCATAGCTACTTGACAATTGAAACAATATATATAAAATTGATATAAATCTTTAAAAAGTTACAAATAATAAAATCTACTTTGTAATACCTTTCGAGTTGTCTTTTTACCTGAAAAATGTCTGCCACATTTAATGCATAGTAGAAAGATAAAATACTTTGTTGCTCACCTTCAGGGACACATCTTCTCAACATCTGATCCTACCCAAGAATGTAAAATTCAAAGTTATTCTAAAAATAAGATTGTACCTTATGAAAGCATTGATTCTTCCCATCCTTATTCCACCAAGAAGAAATTTCACCTAAAATAAAATAATTAATGTATGTTACATACCAAGGGGTCAAGATTTGACTCACTACAAAAAGCTGCTTTGTAGGAAAAGAATCATACAAAGAAGTATCAAGAACTGTATGAATATGTGATAAATGATAAAAAATGTCATTTTCTAATCCCTTCATATCTGTAATATTTGCATTGAATTCTTGCAAGAGAAAAATCTAATAATCTTGGTTTTGCATCCTTCTTACTCAACAAGAAATTGAGTGTTGCATGATTTAAATAAATGATGTTTTTTGCTCCTAATAAATATGACCTAAATTTTTCTAAAGCAAAGACTATAGCTAGCAATTCTTTTTATGTAGTTGTGTAATTCAATTGAGCATCATAAATGGTCTTGCTACCATAAGAAATCACCACAAGATTTTTTCCTACCCTTTGTCCTAGGAGTACTCCAATTACATAATTGGGTGCACCTCAAGTTTGGGACTATCCAACCTATGGCTCCTCTATGTTTCCTAATGACCTCTAAGAGTTTATCTTCTTGAGCAAAAGATAAACTTTTCTTATTATCTAGAATAAGAAAATCAACAAGAAAATAATGACCTTCAACCTTAATGGATCTAAATTGAGATTGAATCTAAATTCTCTAGCCTTAATATTTTTGGTAAAGTCACCCTAAAGAGTGCTTGAAACAAGGATAAAAATGTAATATAGTTTATGTGAAAGTCATTAACATGGCATCTCATAAATGCAAAAAATGACATATATGCATTACAATAACATATTCTATCATGAACACAAATCATAGCATACATGTATTAAGATAGCATACTAATATTTATGTGGGGTAATATTATATAGTATATCACAGAAAATTTATCATCTTTAAAACATTACAATGAAAAAATATATTGTGTGCTTGTCCCATGGTAGATTAAGTACCAAGAGAAAGGTAAAATTGGTTTTATAAAATATTTTAGCATTTTTGTGTGATTATATCTTACTTTCAGAAATTTTATTCATAGTATATTACATGATCAGAAATGGATCACAAATAAAATGCACTATTAGCATAGATTGGCTTAATATGATGTAGTGAGTGATCCGTGTTGATTAACATTTTGGCTAGAAATATTAAGTTGGCAAGAATGAATAAAGCTTGGTCCATAACCCATGCTAGATACCAAGATGCTAGCTAGGCTGTCTACCATAGTAACAACAACACCTCATACTGCTTTCTCATAGACACAACTTATTGGAACTTGACATCAATATCTATATTGGTATCTATAATTGTGGAACTCTTGGTGATATCTTGGCTGAATCTCATTGATTTTATTGGCAATTAATCACTTGAGGAACAGTAGGTGATATGCCCCAAAACTCTACCTTCAGAATTCAAATCTATAAATTTCTGATGGTGGTGGATGAATTGTTTGATCATTGATGCATCCATTGAAAGCTCTTACAAAAAGCTATTTAAAAAGCCCATGAGCTCAACCATTGGGATTAAGTGCTCTAAGATTTGATGGGCCAAACATTACTCAATCAAATTACATGGTTAAGTTCTCCTCTTGACTAGCTTTTGAACCTGATTATGTTGTACAAATATGAAGGCAAGATTTTTTTGAGTTTTGTTTGTATTTTGCCATGTCAAGATGGCATCCTTACTAGAGATCCTTATACAATACATCCCCTCCAATATATAACATGTCAAACTTTCCAAAGAATATCTTTTTTCTCCCAAGAGATTTAATTTAACTATTTTCAAGATCACACTTGAGTTGATGCAATTTCTATATTTTAATCTTTTCTGGGCCCAATGTTCATGCCTATTTTATTTATGATCATTGAAAAAGAATGATACTAAATACCACATTAATCAACATTAAATGTAATAAAAATTAATGGAAAACATAAAATGGATTAGTGACTATGTTTCATGAATTCTTGCTTAAACCTACATTATATTCTTGAAAATTTTTCATTTTATGTATTGATCCATATTCTAAAATAATTTTCCAAGGCATATATACCTTCAAAAAATATTTTTGTAATTGACATTAAAGTGATGAAAAGTTAGAATTAGGAAAAATAGAATTTTCCCTAGACTTATCAAAATTCATGAAGGGGAATGTGATATGGTAATGGGCCAATGATGGTAAGCCCCATTATCACTGATTGAAGGAAAAGGAGAGTGAAATAGAATGGGGGAACATGATAGTGAGAGGGTGTGGCAGCAGTGCAGAAGAGAATTTTGGCTGACAATGTTCTCACTCTCTTTGGATAATAGGTAGATATGAGTAAAGTGGCACTAGGAGGAGCCTCTATCTTTAAATGACCTTCTCTTTGTCTTTCACTTATTGATATGATATATATTCATGATTTTTATATTTAAGAAATTATAATTAGCATGTTTTTCAATCTAATTCTATGGATTGTGAATTTAACATAGGTTTTTTTAACTTAAGTCATTTGAATAATATTTTTATCTGTTCATGATATGAGTAACTAATTCTTCAATTGAGAGTTGACTTTCCTATTTCATAAGTATTTTATTTCATTTTTCATAGATTATTGATTTATCTTGTATTCAATAAATAGGAGAATAGGCCAATGAGCCTATTGGGCAGCCCATGAAAGAAGTTAAGGGCCCATTAAATAAAAGGAGGTATGATGAGTATTTGTCGTTGGTGTTAAATTTCTACTATCTAGTAAAATTCATAACTAAGACTTATTAAATTTTAGTAAAGTAACGAGTCTCAAGTTGAGCATTAGGAGAAAGAATAATCTATGATGAATTATAATTTATTTTATTCTTATGAATAATTATTTTTTGATTTTTTATATATTTGTATGACTTAAATTATTAGGAAATTAATATGTTTTGGAATTTTTTAGATAAAGAGAGAAAAGAAGAAGGAAATAGATGTGGGATTTCAAAGGGATTAGAGAAAATAATGTTTAGAGATAGACATGGGATTTTGAAGGCACTTAGAGAAAAAATTTAGAGAGATAGATATTAGATTTCAAAGGGATTTTTAGATGTGGTGCCTTCTAGATCATCAGATGAAGCCATTGGATGAACAGATGGCTATGATCAAACCTACAAAATAAGATATAAGAGTCCCTGTTCCTAAATAGGTTGATTGGATTTCATAGCTAGCTCTAAGGGTTAACCCAAATTGACACTCAAGAACCCAATGGGCCTCAGAATGGTTGAATCGACCCAAAACCAAAACTTTTTGCGGCCCAATGTACATGGACTTTTGTCCTCACTACCCTAGGTCACATAGCGGTGAGCCTAGTGGACCTATTCAAGTATGTAGTGAGCCCAATGCATCCATTATCAACCTTTTCATTTTTCATTTATTTATTCTAGAGAATAAAAGTCAATGTTTTTTTAACTTGAAATAATTCGTAAAATTTTTTTTTTGCAAAAATACTAAAGCATTAAGAAACATTTAATTGGAAATTATAACCTATTTACATAAAATGAAAGTAATGTTTTGTTATTTTATTTCATATTACATTTAAAAAATGATATACTATCAAGGTACCACCTATTTAATGCAACCACCCCTAGTCAAATAGGATTGTCCACTCTTTCTTTCACTTCCTTCCTCCTCCACCCAAGAGAACACATGGCAGTCTATGAGAGGCCACGTCTTCTCACAAGGGAAGTGGATAGTCAGCCATCCAAGGAAGGTGGAGGACCTTTCTTTTGTATCCTCTACTCCTATTGTTTTTTTGAGTGACATAAGGTAGAGCTAGGATGATATTAGATTAGGATATCTCTTGCTATTGACCCCAAGAGTGGTATTAAGTAGACCTAGAGAGAGTGAGAGAGAGAGAGATCACTAGGGATACAGGGTCATAGTCATGGTCAAGTCTTAGGCTAAGACCTAGACCTAAATTTAGTCTAGTCACAATCTAATTGAAGTCTTAGACCTTGACCTAACCTATGACCCATTCATTATTATATTAATAATAATTAACATAATATTTTTTGTATTAAAATTAATAAGTTTAGTTTGATCGTAGTTAAGAATTATTTTTAAATTATTTAAAATTGATTGGTTATAAAGAACATATCTAAAGAGGAATATATGATACAAAAATAAGTGAATGAGCTACTCTATGAGATGTCATCTTGACCATTCATCCAATGTAACCATGCCAAAGAAGGACATTGGTTGTATGTACTTTAAGAAATTATGGTGAACCAATATTATCTCATTTTTTAGAGGTAATGTGTGTTAAACTAGTAAAATATTTCATGAATTTAATTCAAATAATTTATAAATGTTGAATAATTTTTTTAGTGTTTTCTAATTTTTTGGAATTTAAGTTAATTTTTATGAATTATTTCAAATTAAAATATTTTCTTACTATTTTATGAAATATAAAAATAAATTTAAAATAAAAAATAAAATTATTTATGAGTGCTTTGCTTAGCATGACCGATGGGGGCTGGGGCTCACCACATCTGAAAGTAGAACTAGCAAGCACACTATTGCACAACCCAAGTCAATGAGGATCAAAGTTTGTGTCACAAAGTTGTGGAAGATACATCATTTTTAGGTTGAGGTAAGATGTTCCATGGCCCATTGAGCTGCTCTGGTCTCAATTCGGGTCAAATGCTTAGGAATTATTGATGAAATCCAATTACCTATTTAGGAAAGAATACTTAATATGTTGAGGTGGTTCATATACATTATTGCGAAAGGTTCATTGAAACAACTAACATTAGACTAAATTTCTATTGTTTATTTTGTAGAATTTGATTGTGATTGTTGAATTGTCATGTTTGTTTGATCTAATGGTTTAGAACATGTCACATCACCCTTATTCAAGCAACATATCGACGGTGGTTCAATACTTAGAATGAAAAACCAATTATCTCAGATTTTTGGAAAGCACAATGTACCCCCAAGGTATAAAACTAGATTTGATGGCTCATAGCACCAAGATATGATGATGTACGATGTGCCATGTACCCCTAGTGTAATTGGATGATCTGAGGGTCTAATAAATCAATTAGATGGTAGAGAAAGCACCATGTGATCATGGTACTTGAGTTTCAACAAGGGATATTAATAATTATTGATTATCATCTGGTAAAACAAACACTATCACTTATTGCAAGTAAAATAAAATAGCAAAGAGTTTGCTAGTGGCAGATATTCCATCTTCTCCCTCTTTGCGCCATAAGAGCCTTTAACAATTGTTGAACCCTCTTCTTAACTCCCTTCGCTAAACTTAGAGCCTTTAGTGAGTGGCCACAAGTTTTCCCTTCCTCCTTAGATGGCAGTAACAGTAGTATTGACCCCTCTTTTCACATAATCCTTTCAATAAATAATGTAGAGCCACCGGTTAATCTTCATACATCTTTTGGTGTGGTGTGACATGGCCTGATGATACAATGTCACTACATTAACATCTCTTGCTATTTAGAGGCAGACCCATCAAAGAACAACATTATTTTTAGATTTGTTTCATTTTATACTTGATTTTTTTCAAGAATAATGATTTTCGATCATTTGTTGAAACTAAGTGAAAGAAATCGAATAATAATTTTTAAAAAGACTTCCATTGCCTATGTTCTGAAAAAAATTAAATAGCATTACTTTAAAAAAAATAGTATAAAAAATTAATTTATACTATTTAAATGATAAAATTGAAAAAAAAATTACTTTAAAATAAAATAAAACTTAATTATCATGACAGATTATTTCTATTGCCTATGTTGTAATACTCATTTCTATACTAAATTTTAATTGAGTTTCAGTTATAAATTTTATTAGATTTTAGGTATTTAACACCAATGACAAATACTTATGATGAACCTAAAGATTTGAGTATATATATCATTTTATTAAAATTAAAATATCAATCATTTAAAATAAACACAAAAGTTTTAGCATTTAAACTATGCAAAGGACAGCTATGGCTTGAGGACCCCTCATATTTGAAGTGAGAGACAGAGAGACAATAGACATTTATGAAGGGGAGAGGGGAAATCGAGGTCTTAAGATTGTAGTTGGCCACTCTGATATAGATGTGCAGGGAAGAGGAAATTGGGGAGGGGAGGGGAGGAGGAGAAAAGGACAACTTCTCCACTATGGATAGAGGAGGGGAGGAAATGAAAGGGGCACAAAGGGGAAGAGAGAGAAAGAGGGAGAGGGAGAGAGAGAGAGCCCTAGCCCTAGATAAAGGAGTGAGAGACAAAGAGAACAATAGACATAGGAGTGATGAGAGGGGTAAGGGGGTAGAGAGAGAGAGAGAGAAGGAGAGAGAGTAGAGAGAATCCAGTCATGACCAGTCATTAGTTTAAAGACCATGTGACCAGACTGAAATGGGGATCATCACATTTTACATGACCATCAATCTCGGTCTAGTCCAATCAATTAGTCCCTTGTGACTGTTGATCCTTAGAGATCACCCTATAGTAGTTTTTAATGCTCTTCTCCATTCCTTGATCATTTTTCCATTCAAGATAAATCAAGGTTGAACAAGAGATCAAGATACAGAGCAAAGTGGTGAGATTAAGAATGAGATAATGATGTAGATTAAGAGTAGCATAGAAGTTGTGTTTTTCTTGTCTTTCTGTGTTTTTTGTTGATTTCCTCTCACATCTTTCATCTATGTGATGTTGCAAATTTATTCTATCCCATTTGATCCTCCACATTGATCCTCATTCTCAATCTTTGTTTTTTTAAAAAAACCAAGTATAAAAGTTTGTGTTTCCCTTTTTTGAGCTTTGTTGGTTTCTCTTATGCCATCATAAGCAATACTATATATATTCAACTGCATTGGACACCTACCTCTATTCTCAACCCTAGTCCTGATCTTTCATTATCATTAAAAGAGAACGTTGGCCACATTCTTTTTTTCTTTCAATCATTTCCATGACTTTTACTTTTAACCAGATTTGCGCTCAACATTTCAAGAAGCTACTGTTGATGGGCGTTTTTTCATCTCTCTCCCTCCCAGGTGTCCTTCCGTATCAAATAAATCCAAGTACATACAAACAAAACAGATGGTCCGATCATCGCTGGCGACAGAGGGCATAATCGGTGACTAGCTCAAAGTGGCCATCTGAGCTTATCGAACAGGGAGGATGGCCAGGTCATCCAGGGCAACCTCACATCAATCCAGGCTCTTCCAGCCCTAGCCGGCCGAAACCCTTGGGAAGCAGGATGATCTGTGCCCTCAATTATACTACTGAAACAAGGCCAGGCTTAGAAGACGGCAAAAGAATTTGCAGGGCCCATCTTCTTCTACTACAGAAGGTGACCTTGAATTTATGGAGTTTACGCCTGCAACCTCCTGGACGGCCAGCTGTGAGCATCAAACACCAAGAATAGTACCCGGATCATGAAAAGCATCACTGAAATTCAACACTGCCAAATAGAACAGGTCCATTATTTGAGCAATGAGAGAGAGAGAGAGAGAGAGACGGGTGGGGAAGCCAAAGAAAAACAAAAACAACAATGCAAGGCATGCATGGATGCATCAGAGGCCGGGGAAAAGGGACCGATGAGAAGAGATGCAGAGGCATCGTCCAAGGGCCTCGCTCCGGGCACCATCACATTCCCAGGAATGAAATGAGAGCCTCCTCTGGAGCAGCTCTTTCTTTCCCTGAGGTTTAACCCTTCTTGTCGGAGCGATTCAAGTTCAGATTGAACCATTTTTTCCGGGACTTGTCCTTTCCATCGTCGCTCCCGTATTCGAGGGGAGTGTCGGCCTTGGGAGGATCGCTGGGGACCTTACTTGTGCTGCTGCTGCTGCTGCTGCTCCCGCTGTAGTTGACAACGGCCTGGACGGTGGTGAAGGACGAGTGGATGGTGTCTCTCTCTTTCAGTAGTTCATCCACCTGCATGGAGGAGATCAGGAAGTCAGGAACATACTTGCAAAGATTTTTGCACTAGACTTTTCTTCTTTTTTTTTCTTTTTTTTTTTGTTTAACTAACGATGTGTATACCCATCCTCAGCAGTTCCATTCAACCAGAAAGCAATGCTTATTTTTAAACTCCCAAGGAACATCGAGCGGCCACCCGAGTGGGAACAAAAACCCATGCGCGGTTTCACATTTACACAAGAATGGATGATGAAAACAGAAAGCAACAGCATAGAGTTTGGAAAAGCATGAGTACCGGTGAATGAATAATGAAAATCATGTCAATGGAAGGTTTATTTAATAGATGCTTCACAAGGGAGAGCGGGTTGTGATGGAATCACAGACCAGAACCAGTCACACAGTGGGTCAAGGATCCCCGTCGTATAATCCATGTGCCCAATAAAACATTCGAATCAACATCCCCGTCATATAATCCATGCGCCCCATGAAAGATTAGAATGGAACTTGGAGAAAACTTTTTCTCTCTTGTACGAATACGAACCCCTACGCATCAGTGCCATCAAAGGGATTATGAGACCTCACTTCTCTATCGGTGTCCCTGGGAATGAGCCTCTGGGGCGTGAGGCACACAAGCATAAGAAAGAAATCCTGCAAGAAGATTAGGCTCATCGGACTAATTGCCACATAGCGCATGCCTTTTCACTTGCCAAAAAATGCGAGATACCTCAATATCTTTCTACACCGCAATTCGCACACTCCATAACTAAATGGCAAATAAAAGAAAACAGCTAAAGTAACATCATGGCATGAGGTAGATGGATCCCCGGCAGTGAAATGATGTGATCTGATATGATGTCTGTCTTAAGCCCCTCGGAGTGTAAAGTGTTGATCAAAACAAATTATCAAGACTTGCATATCGTGACGCTAAATTTACGTAATGCAAGAATAATTTATCATCCAACAAACAAGGTATGATGCTTTCCTAGAAATCAAGTTGTTTTTTCCCATAAAAACACTAGAAAATATGAACGGCAAAAACGAAGCGACTAATGATTAAGATTACGTATCACACGCACGATGCAACAGTTACTGTAATATTTCTTTCCCATATGTACATGTATGCTGTGCAGGGTGTGAATGATTTCAACCAAAAGTCTCAGGAGCCTTCTCTCTACCAGGTTTAGGTGGCGCATAGTCCAGATATCAGCTTAGAATATTTCACCCCAAAACGTTCCTTCCTTAATGGGGCACACTTTATGCCCTGCCATATTGGCGCCCAACACAATGCGACAGTAATCATGCATAAGATTAACATATGCGGAGGACAAATAAAACAACTAAGCCTTCCGAGGACACCAACGGTGACTTGACGAAACATGAGAAGGTTTCTGCAGGAGAAAGTGATCCTACTGCTGTCGAAAGGATCACCGAGTAGTAACAAAATAGGTAAAAAATATTACCAAAAAATTGAAACAGGTTCAAACTTACTGATTGTTTTTCTTCGTTATATCTATTCTTAACTTCTTGAAAATGTGCCATTGCCTGCAGAGAAGGTTCGCCCAATCAGCTAACTCAGAAACATTGTTTTAAGTATTTTCATAATTGAATCGAGAGAACAAAGTTCAAACGCTATGCCGACCAGATGCACAAGATGCCACACAATTAACAACGTATAAAGGTCATGTAATTCTTACTTTTTTGTACTCTATCTCAAACTGCCGTAGATCATTTCTCTTGGCTAGTATTTGGGCTTCAATCTCTTGGAGTTTCTGAGTGACGTTCTCAAAAGATTTTGCACAAAGAGCTTCGATGGTATAGGATGCAGTTTTAAAAAAGTTGTCACCTGAAAATCAACATCAATTTTTTATGTGCCAACATCATCTTTTTGAAGAATCTGAACGAGAGAAACAAGTAGAACATACCATACACAGCAAAAATGTGAGTCCCAGGTTTGAGTTCAGAGACTTCACAAGGTTGTAGACCATCCAACCTTTTAAAAAATGCAGCCTCAGGATGTTTGGCCATTGCCAACTACAGAAGCAAATAATATACCAAACGTTTGACCAATGACAAATTTCTAGCAATCCAAATCTACAATGAAATGGGAGAAAAAAAGAAATGACAACGTACCACATTCACTGTCGAATCCATTCTGTAAACTTGGAAGTGTAAAAAGTACATTCCAGCAGATGTTACCTTGCCAGTTTTTTCACTATCTTCCTGTTGACAAACAACTAAATAAGTTGACACCAGCTATCAGCCTGCCAACAGATCTCAAGGTAGAGTAACAGGAACCTTTCCATCTACCACACTTCAGACTAATGAATGGCGCACCCAGCAACAGACCTAGTTTCTAGATAAGACTATTTCAAGAACAAGTCATAAATATACCAAGAGCACCGCATGCTTTAACATAAGCAGAAACATTTCGATCTCAAAAATACCCTTCAGAGAATATCTCAGTTCGAGTTGGAGAGGGACACAAGGTTCCCATCTGAACGAAATTTTCTTTTCTACTACACCTCTAATAGCTTTAATCTATGTTGTATATAGTTTATACTTCATTTTAGCAGGGACAGGGGCAAGTGTATCTGAGGATTCACATATCCCTAATGCAGCACATCACGTGATGATTTCAGCTTGTCAGCTCCGTCAACAGACATGCTCTATAACCAAATACTCCCCGAACCCAACCCTTTTCTGACCTAGGCAACACAGCATCAGAAAATTTTAATTTTCAAAAACTGATAGATTAAGGATGGAAAATGTTGATAAGACTAATTGGATTCGAAATGAAACTAAGCCACCATTATGAAACCAGTTTACTTCCATATCATCCTAAACATTACAACTGTTTGTAAATCGGAAAAAGGACAATGTCTCCTAAATTGACACTAGCTTCTATTGAAATTATGGCATGGGACCGCACTATAAATGATACAATTTCAAACAAATTCGATTTCCCCCACTCCAACTCCCAAAGCAAACATAAGTGCTAAATATTTTTGAAGAAAAATAGGATATTTAGACCATATATCAGCTGATGCAGCCTCATTCGCATCTTCTTTTACATATTCATGGATGACAGGGAATGACAAAACATTACAGATCATTCTCTAGTTCACAGTTATTCTTATTGAAGAATAAATACATTTGTGAAAATGAATAATTACTATTTACGTAATAATCAAGGGATAGTATAATAATAAATGGAATTTGCATTCTAGAAAGTTGACACATTGCAGAGCTTGTTTCCAGTTCATTCTAATGATCATTCTTTATGGTGAATGAGCTGTCTCTCAGAAGACAGAAAGGGGGGGGGAGAAGTGTGACTAATGATACGAATGATAAAATCGGTCCTGAGAATCCAAGAGGTTTTGGGAACATCCAAAAAGAAGAGACTTTTACGTGATTGAACCTCAAAAGAATTAACGATTCCAAGATCCCAGTATACAATACTTTCCTTTTGAAGCACACCTCCAGGTTAAATGTTTATCACCCCTTGAAAGGAATATACTGAGTAGAAACCTCAAACGCTAGCAGTTTTCCAGCCGTTTATCAATTGTTCAGTCTCTGGAAAAACTCCAATGGCGTGAAGAGGACAAGCTTCGTAAATACAACCATTCTATAAGATTTGGGAAACATAGTCATAGGCACTTCAAAGCCGAATAAGTTCCAAGTCCAATACTAAGGGTGCACGAATCTGAATTCTCAAAAGTTCTATCATTTATGTAATGTGATGCAGGGTAATCCAAAATTAAAGGGGTTTCAAGGTTTCCAAGAAGATCACTCACCTCAATCCCATAGTTAGCGTTGCTATTATCAACCTCTTCAATGAATGTTATTTATCTGTGATGCAGTTACGAATTTCTCTCAAGTATTACTGAATGGAAATATTGAGGACTACTAGATAAACTGTGATACGTAGATCATTACAGTATAGGAATAGCTATTAGCGGAGTGTTTATTAAAAAAACATTTGCATTCAGTGAAGTGGCACCATTAACCCCTAGCCATCGTATTATGCTTATGTAGTGCCTAAAATGATCTCAGAAAGTGGACATTCGTTTGTGGATGATCCAAACTCCAAAATATCAGTGTACTTTTGCTTGCCTTAACTCCCTTTCATACATCCTCACTCACCTTAACTACATAATTGCCGAATGGCAAGATTGGCTTAAAATTTCCAATTTTCAATGATCTAATTTTCCAATTAAACCATAGCCCCTCGCTCATCAAGTCTAAGAGCTGCCCTCAAGCCTACCAATAAGACTAATCAAAAGGTCACAAAGCGGCTGCAAAATAGGATAAGTTAATGAGTAACAGGAAGAACTCAAACTCCATGATTTAGATAATAAAGGATACGATAGTAGAATAAGAGTAGGTGCAGGTCACGCACTGAGACGGAAAGAAAGAGGAAGTGATGGTTTGGTCTATCACAGTTCTGTTGCTCTATCACAGCTCGGTTAAAGTTTGCATGGACAACTTAACCATAACCTTTTCACTTCATCTGCCTATAGTAGATGCCAACAGCTTTGATATCCTTTATTAGGCTTTCTTCATTCCCTTGTTCACAATGTGTTTTGACGAGCTATATCAAGTTACATGTTTTGGAGCCAGTTAATGTCCCATAACAGGGTTCCAACCCTATTAATTGCAGGACATCAACCTTGTTGATCAAAAAGAAAAGACCAACCAGAAAAAACCGCAAATATGACCATTCTGAAACTGAGGTTTGGAGAGGTTAATCCAATGGCCAGTCAAAGCATGGGAAGTTAAGAGGGGTCTTAGGGAACTGAATAAAATCTCCGTATTCGCTAATTGATCTTCACTCTTTTCTCTCATTGCCTTCAATTTATGTATGTCCTCTTCCATCATAAAAGGGGGAACCCTGATGTAGAGCACTGATTGGATTTAAGGAGGATCTCATCCATCCTTCCATCAAAAGAAATATCCTAATTGTGTAGAGATATGTTCAAGTTAATGTTGTCGACCCAGGAACTCCAAACTCCAGAGATCGGAACAGAAGTAGATGTAGGAATAGAGTCCTGAACCATAAAAGGAATATACACGGTTTACTTCTACTATAAACTTATATTTTACTTAGGCACTGTTACTTCTTTTAGTTTTGCAACTTACTAAAACATTGAAAAGCCAGTCCTCTGCCTCCCCCTCACATTAACTAAGAGTACATATGACTTAAAGAAGACGGCCAGACAAAAATCAGAAATGAAGTGTGTTACCTGTAATGCCAGCCCATAACCACCATTTGCCTCTTGCTCAAAGTAGAGAAGCTAAAAGTGAAACAAAAAACATAAGAACTAGTTGTTAAATATCGTCGACCATTTTAAATACGTCAAATGTGACATAAAAAACTTATTATTATGATAGCCATTATTGGTGTGGTGATTGTCATGTGCAAGAGTCGGGTTGCAGAATATGTTCATACTTTAAATTTGCTTTGTGCAGCAGAAGTAACTCTAATTACTACTCCTGCCTGGGCTTGCTCGTCATTAATTGTGACACCAAAGAAATGGGCACTTTGTTTCTCAACCTACACCAGACAGACAAAGGTAAGGAAGATGAACTTCAAATTGTATTTTTTACAATTCACAAATAAAATTAAGGGAACACATACCTTTCCGCTTACTGATGTCCCAAGAGGAAGAGGTCTAACTGTGACAGTTCCATTAAGAGCTTCTTCAAGAACAGTTGCTGAAACAGTTGTCTTGATGGGAACTCCCAACTTGCTGCAAAAGATAAGATTGAAAAACCAGTTATCACCCACACATAACAGTCTCTTGAAATTGAACAACAATGGTACCTGAAGAGTGCAGCAAACATCGTATTAACAGTTCCAAGATTCGATAAATCAATCTCCATGTCCATACCTTCAGTCTCTAAAGCCTAGGGAATTCAAGGTCAACCATGGGATGAGATCGAAATTTGCAACAAGCATGTATCAAAACACATACATGAAAAGAAAACAGAAAGTTGCTAGATCACCGGAGTAATCTTCAAACACAAAAAAAAATATAGATGGTCACATCAAGGAGCAAACATTGTTGTCCTCTCAAAAATCATCCTTAGATACAAAGAAGATTCCCCCCCCCCAAAAAAAAAATTGTATAATGCGAAATATCGACCAAACGAAATCTTATTTTATGAATGACAATACAAGTTATGGTTACCTAACATAACAAAACAATAATAATTACACATTAAGGGAACATTTTCAAACTACAGGTTGATCAAATTATCTAACAAATTAGATAACGATTGTCTATTGGACAGTTATGCCTATGGGTAACAGATAACAAGGAATGACATGTATTCTTTAACTCATGTCGTCAAACATACATTGTTAGGAACTTAAGGATAGAGAACAATTAGACAATAAATACTATACTAAAATGTATAGCCGTACCAACAAAACCTGTGATTTATCGATTCAAGTTTTTGAATTTCAAGTTACAAATGCACCAGAGACCAGTGATTATCATGAATTCATGGGATAAACTTTCATAGAAGAACATCCAATTCCATTCGAGTATGTTCGTTCGATGATTAAAAAAAAACCACGATATGACGTTTGGAATGTCTAAATATCACATAATTAATAAATTCATTATTTAAGCATACGGTTATGTAAAGTAAAAAAACTGGGTCGAAATAGACACTGTAATAAACTATTGCGAAGCACATAAATTTTTTTTTGTTCAGTTTTTAAAAAATTTAAGAAAAACATTGATTAGTTCAAGGCCACTCACCTCAAATCCAGCAGTGTCATACTGTCTTCTTTTTTCTGGGTCTGACAAGATGCTATATGAGTATGCAACTTCTTTAAAATGCTCTGAAGCTTCAGGGTTGTTGGCATTTTTGTCTGGGTGATACCTTCTCAAAGAAAGAGAAAATATCAGAACTTCAAATGCATAAATCTAATTCCAGTTTAAATTTATATAACAAATGAACAATACAGATAATTAAAAGGGGCACATGCAAACACAGCTACGTAATAAGATTATTTTAACAGTCTTATCCTCGTTCTTTGACAATGATAAGAAAATCAAATTACTGGTTGTGGTAGTTTAAGTTGTTGGCCTTTTTTCAATCAACTAAATCCAAACATGGCTTCGACAAGGTAAAAGAAAAAGATAACATAATAAAAGGAGAGGGCAATAATTTAAGAAATTCAAATGAGAAGAATTACAAAACATTGAACACATTCCTGGATTCGAAGAAGTGATTTGGTACAAAGCTGTGCAATGAAGAAAATTAATCAAAGACCCAATTTAGCCATTGAACCACATCAAATATTTGCAAAATATTAGAAAACCCAATTATTCTTAATTTTGTGGCAACAGCACAAAGGTAAAAGTGCATGGCAGCAGTTTACAATTTCCTGAGAAGGCTGATGTGGATGTTTATACTCAGAATCAAGGGCCTAAAAAATAGAAGTAGCTTTGGGTGTGTCAACAGGTTGTATAGACAAGAGGATCACGTCTGCAAACATCCACCTTCCTTGTACTTGGATTCCCATCACGGTGCTCCCCATGATACATGGAATGAAGATGGGATAGCCTCTAGCCCATCACAGTTCATGGGCTACTTAGCACTTTCGAATGCTTATAGCCTATGCTCATCATCTATGCTCATCGCCTAACATTGGAACATGAGGGTGGGAACAGCAAGATGAACAGTGGGGAACCTCATCTGTCGCCCAATAAGATGAACAGTTTAGTTGATCGACAATAAGATTATCTTTACTTGAACTGATCACTTTCAGTTACTTGGACTGATCATCAACAACAAAACAATTTTCGACTCATCCATTAATGAACAATAAGTTGCACTGATCTTTTAGATGAAAAGTAATTATCAGCTGGGAGGAGACAATGGACCGGTTATGCCACCAGTTGAAAGCTGTTGAAGTCAATAAATAATGGATAACAGCGCACTTTAAAATATTTTTTAAAAGTTCAAGGCAGACAGCAAAGGTCTGTTGATTTTCAATTAGCTTTTATAGTAATGGCGAGATCTACTTCCTCGTTCAAACAGGGCGATGGAATATAAAAGGTAAATGATGGATCATAGTGGGAAATATGGTCCAAATAATCTTGATAGTAATCCCATGAGCAATCCTTTGCAGATTAGTTTATACTAGGGCTGATCTGCTCCGGCTGCTGATGCCAACTTCATTTGAAGACCCCAAGGCCATGTTTTATTTGAATGTAAGAGCACCATTCAGCTCGCACCAAATCCAGTGTTTCATGCAAAAGTTTTTTAGGCCATACATATCAAAGTTAATTTTCACGACGTTAGTAGAAAAACCACTCTTTTCACACCAATCATTCACAAGAAAATTCACGAATACAAGTAATTGAGAAATATAATCTCTCAAACCAGTATTTATGGCACTGAAGATTTGGGACCTAAATCCATAGTCATAATAGTCAGAGCGAGATAACAGTACAAGATGATTAGATAAGAATGATGTATATTGAGAACATGACCAAGATCGAGAATATTACGATCAATGTCTTTCGGAATCCTGCTTTTAAGGATCATGATATTTAAAATGACCTGGAAGAATCTATTCATTCATGCATGTCATGGAGATGGACAATGGCTTCCACTGTGCTCTGCCATCTAATGGTGAAACGAAATGAACAGTTTTTTAATTCCTTCTTACATTGATCCTGCACGCTTGCTTATATCATTATTTTTCACTTCATATAGGGTCACTGGTGAGATGGATAGATGTCCATTGATACGAACTCATTCCCTCGTGCTTTGACTCCAGCCATTATTCATTCGATTCTAAAACGAGATTCCCCTTCGTGGCCAGTGTACTTCCAGTCAATCATTCTATGAAATTGAGGCCAAAAATTTATCTCAAGAAGCATACGTGATGAGATTTCTAACTCGCTTTCGAAGACTGTATATCTGGAATGGTATCCTGGCAGAGCAGGCAGATAGTTGAAAGCCTGCCTATGGTTCAAAAACATATATTAACGAATATTTTAGAAAAGTAAGATATCACAAAGCTATTATTAAGCTAAATAACCATAAAGACTACAAAAACATGAGGTTTGTTCTTTTTTCCACTAGATTCGGCTCCCTCGTCAAACTGTTACAGACAATGGGTGGATATCCAAATATTCAATGACATTTTCCGCGGCTCTATTCACATCCTTCAAAGGGTTTGAAGAACGAGGTATCTCATTGCCAATCATGTTCGTCTACGCCAATGAAGCTTTGAGTACGGGGTCTTCTGAAGCACACAGACGTAAAACATTCTCGACTAAGAATGAGTCATTTTATCCTTATTGATTACTTATCTTCTCTTGGGCATATTATAGTCACAACTACAAAATGGTTTGATAACATCTGCCATGACCACCCAGATCTACCAAGAACTAAAAATGGCGTAATCTAAAAGATAACACAGTGGAGATTCGCTCTGTACCATTCAATAAACCAGAAATTAACTCAATTATCCGGATTTTCACTTTTACATCTGTAGGGTACAACAATAGACAACGAAAATACAACATCAAGAAAAGGAGAGGAGCATGATTACTTGAGAGCGAGCTTCCTGTACGCGGACTTGATCTCCTGATCCGACGAATCTCTAGACACGCTCAGTACCTCGTAGGGATCCCGCCTCACGGCCGGCGCTGAGGGTCCTTCCATCTTCCCGGATACCATCACCAGCGCCTATTCCCGCCCCCCTCACCCCTAATACATATCCACCAAATCTCTGAAGGTAGAAAAATCAGCCTATAGGAGCCTAGCTCAACCCCAAGTGTTCCTGCAGGAGAAGAAAACGAGCAATCAGGCGGCTAATTAGATCCACAAAAGCAGCCATGGGAACCGTAACTCCCCATAAAACCCCCTCCCTGCCCCCTCCCACACACAGATACACACCAGGGAATCGAGGAATGGAGATCCGAATTCTCAGGGAAGCTTCATCGTCACTCTTATGGGTGCACCAAAACGAACATGAGAGAGAAACACAGCGAGAGAGAGAGAGAGAGAGAGAGAGAGAGAGAGAGCCAGTGTACCTGCCTGCAGGTAAGAGGAGGAGGATCAAGCGACGAGAGCTGGAGAGGGTAGAGGAGGAGAGGGGGGGGCTTCTTCTCCGTCTCTCCGAGCCGTCGTCGACGATTCAGCTCCCGCTTTTCTCCCCAGCCACGTCTGTCTGTCGGTTATTCTCACCAGGGTTTCAAACGCGACGGACGCCGCGTGGGGCGGGCCTACCTGGCCCATCTACTCGGCCCAAGCCGACTAAAATTCCACGCCGGCCCATTCCTCTCTCGAGGGCCGGGCCGCGGTTACGGGCTTCCACGGCCCGAGAAATCAGCCCGATCGGCTGGCCCACGTCTTTAATCTGTTTCCCCATTCACCCCACCTCCTCTCCGTTCGATCTCTCATTATGCGGACTCCATAATGGGCCCTGAAATATCGGCCTGGCCCATATTCTCTCTCTCTCTCTCTCTCATTCGACTTCTATCATCCCTGAGGAATTTATTACGAAAACCGTCGTCAACAACCAACTCAACCCTCCTGGACCAGCCGCGGCGAGCGACGTCCTCTCTCTCTCTCTCTCTCTCTCTCTCTCTCTCTCTCTCTCTCTCTCTCTCTCTCTCTCTCTCTCCCCCCCCCTCCCCTCCACCTCCCCCTCTGGGAGCGGAGCAGAGAGGCGCAAGTGGTGCGGGCGTCCCATCAGAAGTCGCCTTTGCTGACAGGAAGACAGGACCCGACGGGCCTGACCGGATCCGGTAATGAAGCATAGATCTACGCCCGATAGCACCACCTCAACCAACGCCGCAAACACGGGCCGGGCTGAAGCTCGCCGGCCCTCTCCATCGGGCGGGAGAAGATAAGGATTATTTTGTGGATAATTAATTGACCGGGTTAGAGATTATAATATGCCGAAAAGAAAATTAAGCCATAAGTTGCAGGAATGGAGATTCTTCCCCGGACAGCTCCGACAATGGAGCCGCCGCTCCCTCCCTCCTTCCTCCTTCCTCCCTCCACCCAGGCCGCTTCTCTCTCCCCCTTCTTCCTCCCCCTCCTCCTCCTCCTCTCCGGCGTGAAGGCGGAAGAACAGAGGCGGCGACGGCTCATGCGAATGGAGAAGATACTCTCGGCGAGGTTCGTCGCCGGCCGGCGGCAGAGCGACGGAGCCCTCCTCTCCTCTCTCTCTCTTCTTCCCCGGCGACAGGAGTAATTACCACTAACCTCGCCGGTGATGGAAGCAGGGAGGAGATTAGGTTTCGGCTCCCGGACATCTGCTCCGGAGATGCCTCCGATCTTTCGCCGCTGCGAGGAGGACGATTGCCTCCGCCTTAGCCCGCGAGGGATCAGGAAGGAACGGGCGGCGGATCGGCGACCAGGTAGGCGTCCAACGTCACCTCCGACAGCCACAGCCCTGGGAACAGAGTCTGCGGAGAAGAGATGGAGAGATCAGAAGCCACGGAGAGGAGGATGAGGAAGATAGACGAGAAAATGAACGCTAGGGTTCGTGCGTACGTCTAACTGCTTCTGGACGGCGCGGGGGCGCTTCTTGGGACGACGAGAAGCTCGGCGGCCGGTGAAGGCGTAAAGATCCTCGTCAATCTCCTCCTTCGTCAGAGACACGGAGAACTTCGGCCACCGCCGGCGCAGGCCGGCCTCCCTCCTCTCCGGCGCCGCTGACCTGAGCCGGGAAGTCACCTTCGCCGGCGGCGATGGCGCCGGCGATGGACCGAGGGAGCGGGGAGCCGGCTGTGGATTCTGGTGTTGCTGGCGAACGTTAGAGGCCACCACCGCAGGCTTCCTCCTCCGCAGCTTCCAGGGAAGATCCTCACCGCCGCTGGGTGGTGGAGGGGCGGCGGCAGACGAGGGATCATCGACGCCGGCGGGAGCGGAGGTGAAGTCCCCGCGGTGAGCATCCTGTTCGCCGTCGCCGCCATCCTGCGCTTGTCCGGCCGCCGCTGCGGCCGGCTTCCGTCTCGCCTCCCCTGGAACCGTCGGCAGCTCGATACGCCCCACCGCCTCCCGGAGGTGGTCCATCAGCTTCGCCCTGATCCGCTCAAATCCGTCGTTGGTGGCCTCCTCCGGCAGCCTTCTCGAGGGCGGCGCCGCCGCCGGGGACGACGCCGGCACCGCCGCGGAGCCATCACTGCAGCGGAGGAGGCGCTGGTTGTTGGCCCAGGACGCCCGGAGAGGCGGGATCTGGTGGCGAGAGCGGGGCTGCTTCCCCCGTAGCAGCAGAGGGCGACTCGTCGGCGGCGAGGGAGAGGACGAAGAGGCGGCGGCGGCTCCTGCTGCCGCCGTCACGACCTCCACGGCCCTCGAGGCGTCCCTGGGGAACCCCATCTCGTGGGATCTGGGGGAGGCCCCCCCTGAAACTATGCGGGCGGCGGGAGCAGAGGAGGACGTAGGACCCCGCCGGCGCCGCCGGTGAGAGAGCGACCGGGGGGGGGAGTTGGGGGGAGAGAGTGGGAGGCGGGGGGAGTTATTTGGGGGCTCTCGGGAGAGGGGGGCGCTTTGGCGGCAGGGCCCGGGAGACGAGAGCGTGACTGTCCTCCCTTAAAGGTTTTTATAGTGCCGAACGGCAATAGTTTGTTAATTCAGGGCGACATACAGGAGAGAGAGAGAGAGAGAGAGAGAGAGATGCAGCGGGAAAGAGAACAGATCGTAGGCAGAGCGTAGAGGAGAGTGGGGGGGGAGGGGTCTGTGTCCACGTGGCAGAAGCCTCTCATAGGAAACTCAGAAAACACGAAACCCTAATATAAAGAGGGTCCCTCAGACTGGGTCGAACGCCCGACCCTTTCATTGCGTAGCTTGATCGTTATTTCTCACAGATTAATATTTCCAACAATATTTACACGAGAAAATTATAAAACAAAAATCTGTCAGCTATTATGGGCGTGGGCAGCTCCACAGTTGACTCCGAGGGTCAACCGATTTACTTGGACGGTGAAGGCACCGTCATATTTTGAAGGACGCAGAGGCGACGTGTCCGTCAGATCGCCGTCCGATGAAGCGTGTCCTCCGGGCACACGAGAATCGCGCGGAGAAGGGGAGCGGATGAATGCCACGTGGAAAGTAAATGCCACGTCATAAGTCGACGTGTGGACGCCCCCTCCCCCCCCCCCTGCGGAACGAAGTGCGGCAACGGGATTCCCAACGGCAGAGGATTTTGGTCACTCCCGAGGGGACGACGGCGGGTGGGGCCCGACTGGGAAATGCCGCCAGTCGGAAGGTCGGCCCACCGGAATAACCCGGTCCGGGCCGGCCCGCCCGGTTCGCAAAGTTGGCGACCCTCCGTTGTCAGGTCCAACGGTCGGCTCTACCGATCAGCCTGTTACCGACATGGGAAGCGGGGCCCACTAATAAAATCCGACAGCGATTAAATGAGAGCGCCTCTCGGAAGTGGGGTGGGCCCCGCATAGAACCGGTAGTACTGGTTGTAGTATCTTCTCGTGGAGGGCGGGCCCCCATTCCCTACCTCCCTCTCGTGGCGCCTGCTCCAGGTCAAACCCCGCCGCCCCGCCAATTATGACGCCATAATTCATATAATTAAAACAAACGGTTAAATATCCTCGGCTCCCATGAAAGAATTTTGATTACCTCCATCTATTTATTGCCACGTATAACCGGCTTTCTTATTGTACGAAGAGGGGAGAGAGAGAGAGAGAGAGAAAGAAAGGCTCGGGGATATTTTCCCATGCAGTATCTGCCGTTGACGTTGAACTTTCTTAGTGTCTTCTCCCTTCTACGTCGTCCTCCTGTATGGACTGACCCAAGTCTCTCTCTCTCTCTCTCTCTCTATATATATATATATATATATATATTTCTCGGATCGCAGCGCGTTTTTCACGTTGACCTGATCCTTCAAGTCCGCTTCTGTATCACATTGTTGACTCCGCGATCTCATTCGCGTTGACATGAGAGATGGCCGCGAAAATAAAAAAAAAGGGACCCACCAGGATAGGGCCCAACGTCGCCGTGCGTATAGCTGTCAGTGAGTAGACTTTTCAGGGTTGGAAAGTAGACATTTTTAAAGTACATTTTGGGAACTGTTCGGGCCCATTCGTACGACAAGCGGTCAACGAAAGTGAACCACGTGGTCAGCGATCATTGGTCAGCAACTATCGATGGTCAATAATGGGCCAAGCCCACATTCTCTCAATTGGGCCTCAAAAGAAGCAGTGAACCGGACGGACACGTGGGCACTGGAGCTTTTTACGTGTTTAAAGCGCCAATAATCCTTTTATAATCCACTCGTACCGCCCCAGCAGTCACATGCCACGGTCAACGGCATGCATGGTGAGCGTGATCACTTCGGATTTCAAACGCTGACTGCTCTCTCCACGCGGCAGAGCGCTTCTTCCCTGTGGCAAAGAAGCAGTATCCCATAGGAAGAGAGAGAAAGTAAGAGAGAGAGAGAGAGAGAGAGAGAGAGAGTACAACCACCGGCCCAATCGTCAAATGACACGGTCAACGGCATGCATGGTGAACCTGATCCCTTCAGATATCCAACGCTGACTCCTCTCACCACGCGGCAACGTCCTTCCCCGTGGCAAAGAAGCAGTATCACATGGGAAGATAGAGAAAGTAAGAGAGGGAGAGAGAGAGAGAGAGAGAGAAGAGGGAGACTACAAATAGAGTGGGAGAAAGCGGCCTCCCTTCCATCGCCATCCCTTTCATAGGGCACTGGGTGCATGCCATGCCGTCCATCGCCATGAGGGGTCCATACCTGTCGGAATTCGCCCTCGCGCTGGCGGCGCTGCTGCTTCTGCTGGCGGAGCCGGCGGTTGCGGCTCCGCCGTGCGTGGAGGCGGACCTGGCCCCGTGCGCCGGTGCCCTGGAGACGGGGAGCCCCTCCGGCGAGTGCTGCGCCCAGCTAAGGCTGCAGCAGCCCTGCCTCTGCGGGTACATGAAGAGCGATCCCAAGATCTGGGAGCGGGTCCACTCACCTAACGGCCACAAGGTCGCCGCGGTCTGTGGATTTCCCTTCCCCTCCTGCTGAACCTTCTTCCTCTCTCTCTCTCTCTCTCTCTCGCTCCCGCCCTCTCCCTCGCTCCTCTCTCTGAATAAGCTGTAGCTTTGAGCTCCTAGCATGAATAAGTGGGAGGAGCCTTTCGCCGGTGCAACACCCACAGAGGGCCGGCGACGGCGGTTCCTTCTCTTTTTCCCGATCTAATGAAGTTCGTCTGCTCCTCGCCGCGATTCACGCGCCTCGACGTGTGCGTATACGAGTTATCGGACATCGCGGAGCATTGAAAAGCTCCTCGAGTAAATGGGGAACAAAGATCATGGATTAACTCATTCGGGGCCATAACCTGAACAAGAAAAGAAAAGTCCTCTCGTTGCCGAAGGCGGCGACCATGACTTGTACACCTGTTCATGAGTGGTTTTTTTCTTTTCTCCTAAGCCATGTGAAGGAGTCCTGTTGGTTGAGTGGTAGTAACCTAATTCGGGACCACAAATTTTATGAGTTCTTCACCAGCAGAGTTCACTGGGAGGGGCGGACGAAGCTAATGAACAGGGATCTCTTTTTTTGAACAAATACGCATTCCATCACGATCTGCCCAACGAATTTTGTTAGACTTATTAATATAAGATCTATATTGATCAACGAAATGTATAAAGTAAAAAAATAAAAGGGGTCATATCAAAATCTACTTTCAAATGAGAATGACAGAGAGATAACCTTTTGAGTCTACACATAATTATATATATACTCACACTTATGTAAGATGTCATAATCCTAAGATTTACACTTAAGTAAATCACTTTAAATGAGATTAATTAAATGACATCATTAATAATATACAAAGTATTAATTTGTACATATTAGATTAAATCTAACAGACATCACCCCGAGCACATACAATTACTTCGGTTGCAATTATCTTAGGAACTTCTCTAGATACCATAGAGCTGTGGCCTTTCCAAGATAGCAGCCATGACCACCCATCACTGGATAGCGGAATAGCCAGCATATATGCTTCAGCAACCTCAGTCATTCACCCTCGGTAAAATCTCCCTTCCATTCAGTTAATTTCTATCCTTTGGATGTTCGCATCTTCCTCTGAACAGCGACCTAGCACGGTGGGACATGATGAGCTGGGTGCTACCGGAGAAGGTGAAGATACGGATGATGCTTGAGACCCATCCAGGGGAATTCATAAAACATTCTGCGCACAAATTCTCTCACCAAGATTGGATGCACAATCTTATAACGTCCCACCTCAGATTTTACCATTCCTACACTATAGCACTGCCTTCAGTCTCCACTCAAGAGCGCTATCGAGCAGGGTTTCAAGAAAAAATGGGGGATCCGGTGAGGGCAGCAGGATGAAGCTCGCCCAGGAACAGGCAGCTGGCTGCTGAAGGAAATCTCACACCGGCGCCGAGAAAAGAAGAAGGCGATGACGAGGGGTGCCAAATGGCGAAGAGTTCTCTGAATGGGGCACGGACTGCGCGTAAAAATTTTAGATTACAAAGAAACTTACAGAAGTTCTAATTGGATCATAGCAAGAAAGCTCGGGGAGGCGCGGACAATGATCCCAGGTAGGAAGGAGCTATAAATCTCTCCAGACTTTTTTTTTTTCTGACTATTATTTAAGCAATCCGTTTGACACCGTCTATGACCCTCTCGATGCAACGACTGCCATACCATGCCGATTCTCCTAATTACCCATGTTAATTATGTCATGTCCAACTAAAGCTCTCATTTGAAAACAAATCAATACCGCTTCGACAAAATAATTAATCGAATCCCGTTCCTACAACGAGTCACGTGGGTGGGTGTACGCGAATGACGCCGCCATTTTATTGGACGCCATCACCCGCTACATCGCCCAGAAGCTCGTGGCTATGCGTGCAGCTTCTGAATTTATTTTTAAAAATCTTACGATAGTAAGAATGAGAGCATGTCGGTAAGCGACGCAACCATCAGTTCTTTCAAAGAAGATACCTTTACAGACGTAAAGTCAGGTAAATGCCTCGTAGCTTTCAAGAGGGATTTCATTTTCCCAGAAAATATTAAAAATAATGGAAGGGACGATAGATCGATCAGTCCTCGTAATTCCTTCGCATGAATGCATTGAACCGCTGAAGTAGTATTAATAAGTTCTATGATCCTTCAGATGACGCTGCACACTACTCATCCGCCCCCCCGACTCCCATATTTGAGTTGACCAATGATGAACGTGCGCATTAGATCGCGGTCGTACCATGCATTCCTGATTGGCGATCGGGCCAAGTGTCACTGGCAAAGATTAATTAAGCCTTGATTGGCCAGATGGGCCCAATCTCCTTGGGCAGCGCGATAGGTTTACTGCCGTGCCGTCTTTCTCAACTTCTCTGCCGTGAGAACAATGGAGAAACCTGACGGGACGAGGACGAAGGGCATCGCGCCGGACCTTGGATTCGCGGTGATTGCATTCAGAAAGTCGACGGAATCCCGCTTGTGATGAAACTGGATATCGGCCACGCCAACACGATTAGTTTACGCTGGAAATACAGACAGGTTTCGATAGATGTATTCAGAGTTAGAGAGAGAAAGCGAGAGAGAGAGAGAGAGAGAGAGAGGGAGACATTCGACATCCAGCCTCCTCTGGTCATCCCAGAACACGGTGCATTCGACATTTCCATTATTAACTGTTGGATCGTTGGCTGACATATATTTGACACAGGATGATAAATGAAGGGCTTCCGTGAATGTCAACGAAGAGTGTGCCTTTCTTCCACTGACCCAGATGTAGAGTCGTGATCGTTCAAATCCCATTGTGTAAAAATGTGAGGAACCGGAACGAAGAGAAGTCACACTAATTCTATCCGGACACGTTATTTTCGCGCTACTTTCGCCCTAAAATCCAAATCGTAAGCAAAACGGAGCCCCCTCCAATGACTCCTCGGATTGTGAGCTATTTATGCATTACCGTTTGCGCCCCCCCCCCAACGGGACCAAAGTCAAAGTTCATTAGACAATTGCCAAACTATGACCAAGACTTGATTTGGAGAAACAAACAGCAAATTCTGTGCATAAATGGACTATCTGGAAGTTATGTAAATTTGAGACGACAGGAAATGTGTTTCAATGGGATGCATCATGATTCAGGGTCTCACTCCTGTGGTGGTTCAGGGGATACCAGATATGTAACATTAGGAGACAAGTGAGGAGGTCTTAGACGTTCATGTCCTCTAACAACACCGCCCAAATAAGAAACACCCTCGATGTTGCATTCAATGCAGGTAGCCCAAGTCCAGTTTCTTGTATCCTGGTAGTTTTAGTTAATGAGGTGTCAAATTATAACCAATTAGAAAAACTTTGAAAATTAGCACAACTTATCCATGATAATGGCATTTGAATAAGTCTAGGCAAGGTCTAATTGTTGTTTCAGGAATATAAAGTGGTCCAGAATAAAAATTACACACAATAAACCACAAATTTGTAAAAATGATTTAGCCTATACCACACTCACTGTTATGTTTCTCCTAAGCTGCTTGCACAAACCACTAAGCATGTTTTGAAGCAAATGCTTTACTCCTAACATTTTTCAGTTCATGGGCCTATATTAATTTCTAAGTGAAATTTATACACAAAAAATAATTATTTCTTTCATGTAATTCCTTATAAAGAAGGGCTGTATCATTTGGCAAGCAAAGACCTGTCGTATTATATTCGATGGAAACAACTAGACTATGATGAAAATAAACTTTAAAGTGGTGTTTTAATAGGAATTATTGGTTCATAAATTAGTAGATTAATTGATTTTTTAGACACAACGATTGTATTTTGGCTTTATATTGTTGCTAATTTATAGATTCCATAGCATGATCCATTCTGCTGCATGTTTTAAATGTAGAGTTATTAATTGAGAATCAATCCCTCTCACTAGCTACCACTACCTTTTAAAGTGGAGTGTTCCAAAATATTTCAACATTATTATGACAATTTTCAGAATATTCTCCAAATAGTTAAAGTGAGGCAGAAAAATGGTTATAGACTACATCACTCAGGCGTAGAAGTTCTAAATGCATATTTAATAGTTTTAAATTACATGCTGTCATATTAGCCTTGATATTGGTAAATTGAGAAAGAACTATTTGTATGAAACCTCTTGGTTTGCAGAGGAAAATTGGGAAAGAAGAACAACAGACTCTATCATATACAAATTTCTTTTCCTCATCATCTAAGTGAAACTTTGACCTATCATAATATAGAGAAAAATATTAGCACTTGAGGAATAATATGTCACATGCGTTCCTTTAGTATTTGAAGATAGTTTCACTCAAAAGCCCTGTTCTAGATTTATTCCTCTAGAGGGCCAAGGAGAAAAACGAACATCCACTGTATTTTAGATTCATAACTCATTAGGGGGAGAATAGAGGATCACATAACTTTTCTCTTCTAGATTGATGGTTCTTAGGGGCCAACCTAATTATCACTGAGTTAATTCATTCTAGATTAATAACTCTAAGTTAGATAGATTTACTATTCTTGGCCTTTCCGCCTGGTTATAGGAGACTTAAATTCATTTGAAGATGGTGCAAAGTATGTTTATACTTGCTTGATTCTTGATTTTGTGCCTTGAGAAAAATTTTCTTATTCTAATATTTAGGGAGACCATTAATTTTATACTTTCTAATTTTTTCTTGATTTCTTGGAATTTTCCAACTGTTGTTTAAGTGATCTTGTTTGATTTAATGGTCATAAATTGATCTTCTCATAGTTGTGTGGTCTCCCATGACTGTCTTATTCATATCATTTTCCTCTTTAGTCTATTACATGAATCAAATATTTCACACACAGCAAGTGTGCGAGTGAGAGTGCACATGAGAGAGAGAGAGAGAGAGAGAAAAGAGAGAAATAGACAAATAGACAAAGAGATAGAGATAGAGAGAGAGAGAAACAAACAGAGAGATAGAGATAGATAGATAGATAGATAGATAGATAGATAGAGAGAGAGAGAGAGAGAAATAGACAAATAGACAAAGAGATAGAGATAGAGAGAGAGAGAGAAATAGACAAATAGACAAAGAGATAGAGATAGAGAGAGAGAGAGAAATAGACAAATAGACAAAGAGATAGAGATAGAGAGATAGATAGATAAATAGATAGATAGATAGAGGGAGAGAGAGAGAGAGAGAGAGAGAGAGAGAGAGAGATAGAGATAGACAGAGACAGATAGATAAAGAGTGCATGATGCAATGGAACTATAGCACTTAGTTATATGGAAGAGCTGATGATGAAGTTGGTGGAGGAGAGGTTGAAATCATGACTTGAATCCTCAAAAATCATAATATTTTGTCGAGCCTCCTCTCTTGAATCCACAAAATGAAGAAGATAAGTCCCTTGAGACCACAAAGGTTAATCTTGAGTCCATAAAATCAAGAAATTGGTTCTTTGAGTCCATAGGGATATTGGAGTCTACTAGTAGAAGAGAGAATCTCTCAATAAGAAGAAACTCATAAAATTCTATTGATAAAATAAGTTGAATACCCTTGGGCTATATGGGAAGATTCTTAAATAGGCTAGAGCCTGTGAAAAAGGTGTCTACTTTGAATTTCAAATGAAATTTGAAAATTATGAAGAAAATAAATGTAAGAAAGTGTCACAAATAGGAAGAGACTTAAAATAGGACGAAATAAGATTTTAGAAGGTGGTGAACATAGAAAGTGGTGTCCAAAATAGAACGGAAATAAAGAAAGGATGAGACCTAAATATAGAAAGTATCAAATATAGAAAGTGCTCTAAATATACAAAGTCTAAAAATAAAAAGTGAACTAGATGTTGAAAAGATCTAAAAATAGAAAGTTTTAAAAATGGAAAGTTCTAAAAATAGAAAGTTAAAAAATGAAAAGTTGATCTTTAAGTCATCATGTCTTCTATTCTAATAGATGTCATATTAGTTGTTTGCATCAATGCCTTACTTCTTTTGCAAGGATAACGTCATGAGGATTATAGAAGTAGAGCAGCCTACTCGATGGGGGAATGGCGTAGGGAAAGAGGAAGGTGGTGGTTGAGGGGGGGGTGAGAGTATATGTAGGAGGCGGCCGACTGGAAGTGGCTGCCAAGAGTGGTGATGGCAGCCACAGAGGGGTGGGAGTGGCCGTTGGAGATCCAGATGGAGGCGGCAGTGGGTGGGAGCGACTTGGCGGCGGTTATCACAGGAACACAGAGTTCCTGTGTAGAAAGGAACTGGAGGAATGGGAAGAACAGAGGAAGAGAGAGAGAGAGAGAGAGAGAGAGAGAAATGAGAGAAGGCAGATCTTCGTTGTCTCAAATAGATGAATACAAGCGATTTATATAGGATCAAAAATAGATCCGTTAGATGGGGTCCGGTTCCCCTGTCCTCGTCTTCCACGATTTAGCCGTTTCGATATTAACTCCGGGTACGTGTCCGCAAGATGTTTGATTGGCTGGGACAGCGGTTATGAGGCACACGTGTTGTCGAAAACCTTAGGCGTTAACAGAAGGTGAGCTCGACGGCGGGGTCGAAGCGGTGGGAGAAGCACTCTTCTACCTGGTGCCGGACTGCATCAAGCAGCTCAACCCCCAGGCCTACACGCCGCAGGTGGTCTCCTTCGGCCCCTACCACCACGGCGCCGGGCCCCTCGTCGCCATGGAACCCCACAAGCTCCGGTCCGTCGCGCGCATCCTCCGCCGCTCCGGCAAGACCTTCCACCTCTTCGTGGCTGCGGTGAGGGAGGTGCAGGAGTGCCTGATGGACGCCTACGAGCACCTCGGCGAGCGCTGGACGGCCGACCCTGAGGTCTTCCTTAAGATGATGATCGTCGACGGCTGCTTCATGCTCGAGGTCCTCCGCATGGCCACCGCCCGGTCCCCAAGAGAAGCTGGCGCCGCGCAGTACGCCCCCAAAGACCCAATATTCAGTGCCCACGGGATGCTCTACACCGTCCCCTACATCTAGTGCGACATTCTCATGCTCGAGAACCAGCTCCCCCTTCTCGTCCTCCTCAGGCTCTTCTCTGCCGAGAGCGGCAAGGACCCCGAGGTACGCCGCCATTACTTTAAGATATGCGGTAAATTCTGTAAATCATGCTAGGGCATCTTCAACCTATGTGGGCATGTTCAAGGTCATGTTGATATTTAGCTTATCTTAGGATATAACAGAACTATTTTATCTTTGAGTTTTTTTTCCTCACTTGGGATGCTATTCTCAGTTACTACGATTTAGATCACCTAGTAATATAGTTCTGCTATTTTTAGTTACCAATTTATTCTTCGATTTATTTTCTCTAAAGCCAGCACATTAGAGTAGAACATCTGTGCATAGAAGGATTTAACGTTTCAACCTTGAATATATGATGAAAATTTAGTCATAAAGAAGGAAAAAACCTTTGTTATTCTTTTTTCCTAAAGTGTCTTTCACTACAATGGCTTAATTATAGTCCTTGACATCATTTTTCATAGTGGTTTTTAATACGTTGACTAGTTAAAAAATCTAATATTAAATATCTTTCAATTTCATCTGAGTACCTTTCAATGGGTTAATATGATGTCCCTATGTGTTTTGTTAAACCTAATGTGTCCTACTTGTTGTTTGATATCCCATGTATTTTCTTCCAAATGTTTGAAGAGTTAATCATTGGAGGCTGATATTTGAATTTTTAATTGAATTTATGAACATAAGAACTTATTTTCTACATAAGCTTGGTATGTAACACCCACGTATTATACAATATCATGTAAAATTCAGATTTTTAAAATTTTTATTGTTAAATCTCAAATTTCTTGAGCCTAAAATAATATCAGGAACCAACAGAACCTAGTGCAAAGTTAACAATTTACTTTTAGTAAAATCCTCTTCGATGAGTTCAATAAATGAGTGAAAAACATTCATGCATGAAGCATTAGTTAATGTAGAACTTATTGATTCACGTAAGAGTCACCATTCACGCCTCATTCAAGGGTTCCATTTTTGAATGCCTTTTTATAGCCATTTTATATTGGGAATTACCTGAATATATGCAGTGGTATACAAATAAAAGAGCAAGCACAAGGTATATGATACACAAATCAATAAATATTCAAGAAAAAGAGGGGAGAAGATTGACGCATATATTTTCTTTTATAATGAATAGTCTAATACACCTTCTCACGCCCATCAAAAAGAAATGAAAAGCTCCACTATGAACGAGGAAACAAGATGCAGATATGAAGGAGAATAAAAGACCCACAACCAAGCCACGAAGAGAGGAGATGACAGATCCCCAATGCCTGCCGCCGTTTTCTGTCTTATTTTTAATTCTCTCTACCAAGACTCCCTTTTAATCTCTTATACAATGGGGCAGGATTTGTTTTGTACCTAAAATTACTCCCGAAAATAAAAACAAATAAAAGAGAAGAAGGCTGGGCGGACTTCTCCCCATGGGCTCAGCAAGTCAACCAACATTATTCATATCAATTAGAACTCTTCTTCTTGATGTTCATAATTCAAGGTATGAGTGTAGCATACAAATTTGTTCTAGTTGATGTAACTTGGGAGATCCCAATTCATTGTTCCCAGATATTCCTGAAAATTCCCCAATATCATGCTAAGATAAGCGTCGTCTTGAAGCTTGAGCTTGAATTTTTTGTAAGCCAGTCTATGATGAAGGACGAAATGGGATTCAGTCAAGTGCTTCCCCTGAAGCTTTTTCCAGGAAATGTATCCGTTTTAAAGGAGGAAAGCGCCCCTGCCGGGTACTGGGCCTGGATGAAGGCCGAGGATTGAGACGCTAGAGGATCTAGAGGAGGGGGAGAGCCACATGGTGCTGGAGAGGAGGAAGAGGGAGGGAGGGAGGGAGGGAATGAGGGAATTGGGGGGAGAGAGAGAGAGAGAGAGAGAGAGAGAGAGAGAGGGCTCGGCGGCGGCGAGTGGGCCTCACTTAACGACAGCTTTCTTGAAAGGATGAAAGGATGAAAGGAGGGAATTTTGGAAAGTAATCAGGAGATGAAGGGGTGAGAAGAGTTCGACAGCCGGTAAAGGGGCCCGAAGGATAAGGCGCCGCTGGTGTGTGTAAAAGACGGCGCGTATACCTGGCCGATTCTTAACCAAGATCTGACCGTTGACCTGTTCCGCATGGATGCAAAAGGAACGGAACTGCGAGTGAGAGAAACAGGCTCCGGCACCGTCGGCGGACCTTTTCTTCTTCAAGAGGTTGAACAATCAGCCGATAAGTAAATTTGAGGCGCTCTCGCTCACACTAACGGATCCTCAGTCTCCCCGCCTCCGGCGCCGGCGACGGTGGGGGTTCTCTCCTTGTGCTCTTGCTCCTCGAAGGTGTCGCAGATGCCGCCGCCCCTCGTCTCCGGCAGGAACACGACGAAGAGGCCGCAGAACGATATGACCAGACCGAACACGCCGAAGGAAGCGAACCCGGCGCCGCTCCTCCGGGCGGCGGCCACCAGCTGCGGCGCGAAGACGCCACCGAGCACCAGTGCCTGCCTCACCATCGACAGCGCAGAGTTTCTCACGCACGTCGGAAAGAGTTCCAGCCCGTAGATGAGCACCACGTTGAACGCCGTGCAGGCGCAGAAGAAGGACACCACCTCCACCCCCATCTTCACGCCCCCGCTGAGGAAGACGCAGGCCACGCTGCAGGCACCGCTGGCCAGCGTGAAGCCCAGCACGGAGCTCCGCCGGTTGATCCTCCCGACGAGGAAGAAAGTGATGAGCGAGGAGGGAAGCTCCGAGAGTGCGTTCAAGGACACGCTGAGGTAGAGGTTGCAGCCCAGTGCCCCCAGCGCTAGCGGCATGCCGTAGTACACCATGCCGATACCAAAACCAGCAGCCATCACCGCGGCCAGGCGCTGCAGCGCCCATCTCTTCCTCAGCAGCAGCCTCAGCGCCGAGTAGACGTCAGTGTTGCTCCCCCATTCTTCTCCCCCGATGTTGAAACCCGAGAAACTGTAGGCCAGAATGTCGCTGCGGTTGGAGGTCGCAATGTCCCTGAGGGTCTTGATGGCCTCCTCCTTCCGGCCTCGCACGAGCAGCCACCTGGGCGACTCGCGAACCAGGAAGTAGACGAGGATAGAGTAGAGCAGAGCCGGCCCCGAGGTCCACAGATAGAGCACTCTCCAGGAAGAGTTCCTGTTCAGGTAGGCTGTGGCCGGGAGGGAGAGGAAGCCGAGAGTGAAGCAGAAGAAGCCGATGATGCCCACCTCCCCGCGGGAGCTCTTCCCGACCAGCTCCGTCGACAGGACGAGGGCGCTAGTGCCGATGGTAGCGCGACTGAATCCTGCGGCGAATCTCAGCGCAGAGTAAACCCATATGTTTGGGGACACCGCCGTGAGCATCCCCGCGAGGGCCATGGCGAGGCAGGAGAGGAAAAGCATGTTCTTGCGGCCTAGTGTGGAGTCCGCGAGAGTGGCAAGAACGAGCCCACCAAGGAGGCACCCCGCAAAGTAGGACGACGCAGGGAGGCCAGTTAAGGCGGAGCTGGCGCACTGGAGCGACCACTCGGAGATGATCGACGCGTACGGCGGCCGGTCCCATGCCCAGCTGGCGCCGGCGGGAAGGTCGCAGGGCGAGGGGAGAGAGGAGCAATTGCCGCCGCCGGCGCAATGCCACGGCGGCGGCGCGTCGGTGAAGACGTTGATGAAGGTCTGCTGGGCGTCGAATACCCAGGCGAAGGAGACGAAGAACGCCTGGAAGAGCTGGGCGAGGCCGATCCTGCCAAGGCAGCGCTCGATAACGTCGTCGACGCTGGTACAAGAGACCTTCTTGTTCTTCTCCGCAGGGAAGTCGGAGGGATTGGCGGTGTAGGAATGAAGGAGGGGGGTCGTATCCGCCATGGAAGGGAAGGGCGAAGGTCG
Source organism: Spirodela polyrhiza (assembly GCA_024713555.1). NCBI lineage: Eukaryota > Viridiplantae > Streptophyta > Magnoliopsida > Alismatales > Araceae > Spirodela > Spirodela polyrhiza. Next base: position 3,425,618 of record CM046548.1, on the reverse strand, counting down.
GATTCACTGTCGGCGATGGGTAGCTAATGCAGAGCGACTGTAGATCGTTGGACGTGCCCATTTATACTGGAATCCAAGGCTCCAGCTTGGTTATCCGACGGCGGAAATCCAAACCCGCAATCCAAGGCGGCCGCCGGTAGATGCCGACAGCTTCCCCCCGGGACAAGATTATCATGAGTTGGTGCGAGGGTTGATTCTACACAGAGCCCTACCTAGGACAACAGAGGCCTAGAAAGAAGCAAAATAAAAAAAAGGATCACAGGAAAATACGTATTTAAAAGCCACCAAACAATTCTAAAAAAACTTACCTTTCGGAGCAATATCCTATTGGAATGATTATGGAAAACCATACAAAGCCAACTAGCTTAGTGGGTCATATTACTATTCTGCACGTGGACTATATTATTGTTCCTCCCTTGGGAGGGCTGAGAAACAGCCTGACCCGGCTATCTTGTCTCGTTAAACTTGCCTAAGCGCTCTTTGTTCTGACCCAAGCTTGAGGATCTGGGTCGGGTCGTACACGTCGCCCGGCCCAGAAATTTTCTCAATGTATAATAATAGTTTGGATCCCAACGGTCTTCGTGTCGCAGCAATACAGGCCATGACGAGCTTAGTCACGTGGGTCTTGGAATGAGAAGCCAAGTCATCGAATGGGTGGCGGCGCGGGGTCAACATCGGGATGAGCTGGCGACGGTGGTGACAGAGTCAACCCCCCGCGTCTGGTCGCCGGCATATCCCTGGCGGCACCGCCCCCAGTTAACACGGGAAGCCGCTGGTATATCGACGCTTCGAGTGATGCATCTCGCGGCGGGGGCTCGGGCCAACGGAGATCGATATTACGGCGGCAACATGAGCATCTGCTGTATATGGAATCTCAAGGACTCCCCCACGTGCACCGACCAAAATATCTTTCAGAGCGGCGCCTCCGGGGTGATCCGGCCCTGCGAAGGGGCACATAAAGAAGAAGCGTCAAAGGACCGCTTTGGGATTCATTTCTAGAACTAGAGATGATCCAAAGATTTATATTACATGAAGAGACGATCAAACATGTGATTAGAGACGTATGTTTTCTAGTAAAGATTTATATTACATGAATGAGCCCTAAGCCTTGAATTCGGTTCCTCCCCTTTTTTTAGTTTTTAGTATAACCTTGCAATGGATTTGTCTAAAGTTTTAAAAGAAAGACTGTGTCCTCTTTCGTCAGAAGCATTGTATCCTCTTTTAGCATCACCGTAAAAGTTTGAAGATATATATATATATATATAAGCACTAATATTGCCTAGTATCTAATTTATCAGCACTACAATTAATAAAACAGAAGACAAAGTGGAAAATATTTTTAATTTGAACTCATTGGGTTCCATTGAATAAATGAGAACCAATGTTTATGAATTTAGTTAATGCTTATTAAAACATGTTAAATTTCGAAAAACTAATTTTTATCTATTAACATCCTGATAATCTATTTTGACTTGTTGAACTTGTCCAATGGATACTAACCAGTTGTTGGACCAAGTCAATTTGCATTTGAGACTACTAACAGATTCATCCAACATATATTCTCCCATCTTGAGATCATACCCTATCTAAATAGACATTAAAAAATCATTCAAAATGGAATAAATGTTTTTAAAAATAAGAAGCCATACACAAGTCAAATCATGTTGTAATAGTATGGAGTATGCTTTTTTTGGGGAGCTATATTACCACTCGGATGCAATGCGTGTGCCAATTTCTGAAAATAAGAGAAATCATGAAGGATAAACTATGTACCATCAATATAAGAATAAACCTTCTAATCCTACAGAAAAATAAAAATAAATTCATAATGATGGAATTTTTTTGGACAGCTTGAGGTGACTTATGCTTGACCCAAAACAAATGGTCATTTGGTCCAAAATATGAAGAGAAAAACTATTCACTAATTGGTTCAAGTATACATTGACTAAAATGGACAAACGCATATGGGTTCTATCATACAACTACAAGAGCAGCTAGAAACAAGTATATGGGCTACTAGATAATGATGGCAGGAAACACATATATTTGCACAAGTGGTTGTATTCAATCACCTAAGGATCAGTGTGTGGGCAGCTGAACAAGCAAGCATGTAGGGATAGTCATAGATGTAGATGTGTGGGGACAAGTATGATGAAGAAGGTGGTCATCATGGACTAACAACATGGCAGTATAGTAATTGGAACATGGACAAGGGAATTAAAAATATACAAAGAAAATGGATGAGGATTGGGAGACCTTGAAGAATGGAACCAATGGGATATGTAGGTGATCTTAATCTTATTTCTTCATAACTATGGTGTTGGAGATTAGAAGTCTTTAAATAGTGTCATCAAGGCATTGGTAAGAAATAAAATTTAATAATAGGGGCAATTAAAACTCAACATAAAGGTAGATAATGGGTGAATTATGAGAAATAAAAAGAACAAAAGTTCTACTAAATTGAGGATAAATGGATAAAGTATGCTAATTTATGTTGGATTTTGAAGTCTTTATAGTTTTGAATATGATAATATATAGAAGGGTAAAATTATACTTTCACACTATAATAATTATGTTGACACTAGAAAAATATATGCAGAACATTTTCTAACCTTACTGAAATATCATATGATTTCAAAATTGATGGAATGACTTAAGGTGTTTATTTGTGGTTTGCAGAGTTAACTCTTCTAGTTAGATGAGATTTTAATATTTGGTAGACACACATTGAAAGGGTCATATTGTCATTTTTTAATATTATAAAAAAACCCTATTTATTGAGCTTGCAAAATTTTCTTTGTGCACTTCTTTGATGGGAAGTGAGTTGACTCATCTAAGAAAAGACCAAGTATGAAATGAGTTATAACAACAATAATTTAGTGTAACCTATGGACGTGGTCCTTAGAGACTAGAACATGTGAGGTAGATCAAATCATGATAAATCTAGGTTATATAATTTTGCTAAAAAATCAGAAAAGTAGGAGTGGTTTGAAAAAAGCCAACGAATCCCTCCAGCCCCCTACTTTTTTTTTTCCCTATAGCTAAATTAAAAAGAATAAATTGAATATATTTTCTTGATACCACCAGATTGTTGGAATGATTCTCAAACAAAAGTTGTACTCTTTGATGGTGATGCATTGAGGCTCTATTCACACTAAAAACTACATGTTGTGAGAACTTATTTTGAAAATTTTTAATATTTTTATTCCTCAGTAATTCCTTACACATACTTTATATATATTCCATGTGACATCTTGCATATGCTTTAAAATAAATCAATTTTTAGGAAAAAAATCACCATTATGCAAAATGGGTCAAGTTGTCCTAATTAATTAAGAAATTCATTGCAAAACCTTGATTCACATGGTCCTTGAAAGAAGTTCAAACACTAGAGTCCATGGAAAACCTCTTATCTTAATTGCAGCATGATCTTGAAGAAGTTATCTCAAAATAATAAATATATCAGTCTTCAACATTGAATTAGTTGTATAATTATGAAAAAATTTATGATAAGCAAAAAATGCAAATAGACATTGAAAAATGGGCATGGTAATTTTTGCATGTATTATGAAATTCACAACACACCATGAAATTTTCTTGTGCAAAAAATAGTAAAATAAAAAGTCCAATGATATAAAGTTTAGGGCACATTGTAATAATATTGAGATGTTATATTGAATTTGGTTCTCATTCAAAGGATTTCCTTCGAGCATGACCACAATGTTGTTTTAGTATTTGAAGATAGCATCACTCAAAATCCCTCTTCTAGATTCATTCCTCTAGAGAGCTGATGTGGCTAAAGTCATTGTTAATTTAGACACTCAAATTTAATATTTATAAACTTTCTTTAGTTATAAAGAGTTGAGAACATTATTTAAGTACAAAGAGTTGTAAAAAAAATAAGAAACATATAGAGGTTCATTTTTGTAAATTATTAACTCATAATGTTTCTAACTCTAAAAACTATGAAATAAATTGGAATGTATAGATAACTAAATATAACTTAATTTATTTAAAAACTATCTTGTAATTCAAGGTGTCACTTATTGAGCAATGAAATTACTAGCGATTGAAAATTAGAAGTCAAGAACAAAATAAATAGAGAAAATAGCTATCATAAAATTTAGAAGCCTATACTAAACACATTCTAAAATTATGAAAAAATTATGAAAGATGAGAAACTAACTATGATAAATTCTTCTGAAAGATTTCTAAATTCATGTGTCACTTATGAAATCAGATTTGAACCATGGGAAGGTCGAAAAGAAATAAAAACTAGAAAGCAAGTCTTGTAAAATATAAAAACCCTATCTTAAAAACTTTATAAAATTATAGATAAATTATAGATGATAGGAAATAATTACACTAACTATCAAAAATATAGTGACCTAAATCCTAGTGTAACTAACGAAATCAGATTTGGTCTATAGAAAAGTCAACCAAAGGAACTCAGAAAATGATTTATAGCAATGTGTTTGATGATTCTGTCACCAAATCATAAAAACACAATATATGGAAGAGAAAAAAATATTTTTTGGACTTGTAAAAAATCAGAGGCTCAAGCAAAATCATAAACTTGGAAGAAACTATATGATTTTATGCAGGACTCCCTTGTTTACTTGAAAAATGATTTCTGAAGCCATTGTTGATGATTTTTTCACCAAATCACAAAAACATGGCCTTTGGAAGAGAAAAATTATTCAATGAATTCTTAAGAAGGTAAGTGATAAGTATTCATTATCATGAGTGAATAATTTAGTGAGATGATATTTTTAGCTTTAACTCATGATAAATAGACTTATTTTTATGCTAAATCATGAAAAGTGGTTTCTAATTAGTTAATATGAATTTTTGATTAATTACATGATTTTATAATCTTATCTTATTGAGATAAATGAAAAAAAAGTTTTAAGAGAAAAAAAAACTCCATCGGACAACCGGGCCCACTAGCGGGTCGGAGGCCTAGTCGAGCGGTGCCGCAGAGCAGCTAAGGACCACGAGCCCAAGGCTCGAGCAGCTAAGGGCCAGACCACGAGCTCGAGGCTCAAGTGGCTGGTGACACAGACTACAAGCTTGGTGCTCAAGTGGCTAACATGTGCGTCACTCCCCTTCCATGTCACCAAGTGGCAAGCCAGGCGTGGGGCAAAGAGTGGTCATACACACGTAGGTGAATTGTACCTATTGAAGGGTAAAGAAGCCACCACATTATATTCATGTGAAAATTGCCTAGAAAACTGATGTGGGACTAAACTCGATGCTTTAACTTTTCCTCACAGATTTTATAAATGTCAACAATATCCCTCTATGATCATGATAAATTTATCCTTATGACGTCCTATATTAAGGTCATTTTAGTATTTATTTCATCTCTCCCTCTTTCTCTCTCTCACAGGTAGATAACTGACAAAGAAATCATGATTTTCGGTGAGTGATTAAGCTGCAAAAATCACTAAAATATCAAGAAAAACTTAGTCAATGTGATTCACAGAGCATCGTGGCTGAAATTGGTGTAAGATTCTAAATAAAACATCACAAACTCAATGAAAAAATCATCTTTGATTGATCAATGAACAAACCATTGCTAGGAAGAGGACGATCCACTGAGAGATGAGCCGCCACTTCCTGAGAGCATACTAGATGCGATAAAGGGCCTCCTCTTGCTGCACTACTTGAGGACAAAGCCTTTGAGATGCACCCCACCTCCATCCAGCATACCTCTGTTGAGTGATAGTCGCCGGAGGGCCACAAGTCACCATATTTCTGTTCCGCCAGGTGACAGCCACTACAAATGATTTGGTGACACATTCCACCGATTTCTGGGCTTCAAAAGAAGATCTAGAAATTACTCACATCGTCTTTGTCCAAGGAGAGCCTTCGAGGCTATAGACATTACATGATTTCCTTTTTGAACACGCAGAATTCTGATAATTGCCATAACGAAACCAGAACTCTATTTTTCCTATTTTTAATTTCATTTTCATTTAAAGTAGTGATCTTTGACACGATTTCAACCTTTAATATCTTTCTTCCTTGAGTTATGATTCTTCGAGCTATTATAAAACTTAATTTGACCAATTCATTTGACGATAATTGCTTACGAAAGAATTGTAAGTTGAAACTCTGTTTCTGCTTGATTTGTGTTCTTCAAGTGCTGACATCACCTAACGTCATCACCTTATTTCCTTTTCACATTTATTAAATATATTATATTTATCATTCAGTTAAAAAAAATATAAAAAATCATATTCTTTAAGGACAATTCTACAATATTACTTGATATTATATTACATTCTTGTGATCAAATTGAAAAATTTTCACTATTTTTGGAATCTTTTATGGATTTATAATTGATTTATTAATTCTGATAAATATTTAAAATTCCAAGAATTGGTCTTTTTTGGTTCTATAAATTTTAAATTTGCATGATTTATTATACAACGATTAAGTCATGTCAAATTTTGGCACCATTGTTGGGGATGTATTACATAATATTTGGTATTTTTCTATTTTTCTTTTAGAATATAAAAAATATAACTCTTGTTTTTATTTTTTTAACAAAAAAGAAAAAAACAAAAGAGTAGCATGAAGAACAATGGGGCAAGGATAAGAACAAATTGAAGGAGGATAACAATTATTAAACTTTTTGCCTTGAATTTATTTATTTTTATGCATGGTAGAAGATCTTTACATTTAAGACAAGAGAATCCTCTCATTATCTTGCCTAAAACTAAAAATTCTAAGAACAATCCTATGGCCATGAAAAATCATTATATCCCTGATTCATTTCAAAGAACATCTAATATTAGAGTCTCATTGGCACTCACTATTAAATTCAAAATAAATTCAGAAAATTTCTAAATGCTTCTTAATTTTCATGGATTACCTTTAGAGGAGCCTCATCAGCATTTAGAAAAATTTCATATGGTATGTGATTTAGTTAATCTTCCTCAAGTTACATTAAAAATTGTTAAGATGAAATTATTTCCTCATACACTTAGGGATAAGGCTAGTTATTGGCTATTTACCTTAGATAGAAAATTAACTAGTTAAAAAGATATAAAACAGGCTTTTCTCTAAAAATTTTACCCTTTAAGAAAAGCTCAAAATATGAGAAAGCATATATGGAGTTTTGTTCAAAGGCTAGGAGAAACTTTGCATGAGACATGGAAAAAATTTAAAGATTTACTTAGAAAATATCCTCATCATGCTATACCTAAGTGGTAGCTTAATACAATTTTTTATGATGGATTATTAGAACAACATAAGAATATGGTTGATTTTGTATGTAGAGGAGTATTTATGGAGAAGACTCCTGATGAGATTTACAACCTTTATGAAAATTTAAGTAAAAATTTGAGAGATCAAACCTCTTTTGAATTATATGATAGGGATAAGAGAAGAAAAATATATGAATTCTATCATCAAGATAACTCTAATTTAAGAAATGAGGTTAATCAGATTAATCAAAAATTAGATAAGCTTGATATATTTATTGAAAATTTTCATAAGCTTCTTAATCTTCAATTTAACTCAAATAATTCATATCTTATGTATGGTGAAAATGAGCATTCTGAATTTTAATGTTATAATTTAGACTAATCATTTCAGCCTATGCAAGAATAAGTATAAGTAGCCCACGGTTTTAATAGAAATAGGGAGCCTTTTCCTAATTCTTATAAACATAATGTGAGGAATAACTTTTCATGGAGAGACCCAAATAATATTCAAAATCTAAAAACACTTAGACCTAATTTAAATTCTAAATTTCATCCAAAATAAGAAAATAGATTTCAAAAAATTTAACCCTCTCATACTCAACTTAATGCTATAAAAATGATGCAGCAAATGAGTCAAATGATGCATCAAACTATGAATCAAATGATGTTGTAGCAAAAATAAATTATAAAGGCTCTTGGGAATAGGAGAGAAGAGGGATAGCTACCTAGTCAGCCCATAGAAAATCTAAGAAAATACCCAACTGTAAGATTTCAACAAGAGGAGTTTAGTGACATGAACTTAGGAAAGAACCCACGAAATGATAATGTCAAGATAGTAAATGCATTAAGGAGTGGAAAAATTTTACCTAATCCTTATCTCCAAATAGTAGAAGAAGAAGAAAAGGTGGACAGTCCAAAACAAAATTAAGAAGAAAAAAAGGAAGAACTTTTAGATTATACCAAGAAAATTCTAAATGAAAGGACGACAATTCCATTTCCTAAAGCTCTAGAACCTAGACAAAGAAAGAAAAAGGAACACAATGAAGAAATAAAGAAAATTTTACAAGATGTGAAAATTAATCTTCCTTTACCTATAGCCATTGAACATATTTCTGAATATACTAGAGTTTTAAAAGAAATGTGTACACTAAAAAGAGCACATAGAATAGAAAAATTATCTATGTATGCTAGTGCTTTATTATTAAATCAAGTTCTATATAAATCAAAAGATACTAGTGCTCTTTTAATTTCGTGTGATATTGGTGGATTTATCTTTCAAAATACATTACTTGACACCGGTGCTAATATTAATTTATTACCTATAAGTATTTGTGATAAATTTAATATTTCTGATCTTAAACCATCTACTGTCACATTACAATTTACTAATAGATCTATTAAAAATCCTAAAGGTATTTTAAAAAATGTGATAGTAATAGTGAAAGGATGTAAATTTCTAGCTGATCTTGTAGTGTTGGAAATAGATTTTAATGGACAGTTTTATGATACCCCAATCATCTTAGGGAGACCATTCTTGCATACAACAAAGATAAATGTTGATTTCCCCACAGATATTGTAAACATTTCATATGAAGATCAATTAATAGAGATTAAAATCTTTGAGGTATCAAATGATCTTAAGAAATCTCAAGTGTATAATTGTCATACCATAGAATTTTTAGATAATTTTGATGATTTAGATATTATTGATGATTGTGTGCTAGAAGAATTAAAGGAAATCGAAAATATAAATATAGGGGTGAAGACGGAAGAAGATCACACGAATTTAGAGCTGAAACCTCTTTCCTCTAATTTAAAATATGTATTTTTGGAGGAAAATAACTCATTTCTTATCATTATTACAGCTAATTTGAATAATGAGTAAGAGGAAGAATTACTAGAAGTAATTCAAAAAAATAAGAAAGCTATTGGTTGGAAAATAGATGATCTTAGAGGCATTGATATGAATGTTTGTATGCATAATATATATTTAGAGGAAGGAGCTACACCAAGTAGAGAACCACAACGAAGATTAAATCCTAACATAATGAAAGTGGTAAAAAAGAAAATTTTAAAATGGGTGGCTGATGATATTATTTATCCTATTTCAGACAATAAATGGGTTAGTCCTACACAAGTGGTACCAAAGAAATTAGGGATCATGATTATAAAAAATGAAAATAGGGAGAAAATATAAACAAGATTAACCACTAGCTAGAGGGTTTGTATTGATTATAGAAAATTAAATTCAGTAATTAGAAAATATCATTTTTCCCTACCATTTATTGATCAAATTCTTAAAAAATAGCTGGAAAAAGATTCTTTTATTTTCTAGATGGATATTCTAGTTAAAATCAAATTTATATAAATCCTTTAGATCAAGAAAAAATGACTTTTACCTGTCCATTTGGTACTTTTGCTTTTAAACGTATACCTTTTGGATTGTGTAATACTCCAATTACATTTCAAAGATGTAGGCTATTTATTTTTTATAATATGACTAGAAAATGCATGGAAATTTTTATGGACAATTTTTTTGTTTTTAGTGAATTATTTTATGAATGTTTAAATCATTTACAGCATGTACTGAAGAAATGTATAGAAAAAAAATTAGTTTTGAGTTGGGAAAAATCACATTTTATGGTTAGAGAAGGAGTTGTGTTGAGACATATTATGAGGGAAAGAGGTTTCGAGGTAGATAAAGTGAAAATTGATATTATATCTAAAATACAACCCCCAAATTTAGTAAAATAGATTAGATCTTTCTTGGGACATGCAAGTTATTATAAAAAATTTATTCAAGATTTTTTGAAAATTTGTAAACCTCTCACCATGTTATTATCTAAAGATGTGCCTTTTAATTTTGATGAGAAATATTTTGAATCTTTTTCTGAAATAAAAAGATTACTTACTGACGCACCTATTTTACAAGCTCCTAATTGGTCTCTTCCATTTGAAATAATGTGTGATGTATCAAATTATGTAGTGGGAATTGTTTTAGGACAAAGAAAAGAGTCAAAACCCATAGTAATCTCATATACTAGCAAAACTATTTCTGATGCTCAATTAAATTATACCACAACTGAAAAAGAGTTATTAGTTGTAGCATTTTTATTAGAAAGATTTAGATTATATATTTTAGGAGTTAAAATCATTATTTCTATTGATCATGTAGCATTAAAATAATTGTTAAATAAGAAAGATGCAAAGCCACGTTTATTAAGATGGATATTATTGTTGTAAGAATTTAATTAGAAAATAAAAGATAAGAAAGGTTTTGAAAATATTTTTGTTGACTATCTTTCTAGATTGAGTGATACAAGAACAAATGTAACACCTTTACAAGATGTATTTCTAGATGAACAATTGATGAGAACTCAACATCAACCATCATTATGGTATGCACATATTGTTAATTTTCTGGTTTCTAGAAAAATTCTAGAATAGTGGGATAAGAATAAAAAAATCATTTTTTTGCTAAGATTAAAAATTATTTTTGGCATGATCCTGATTTATATTACTTGAGTAATAATTAAATTCTTAGGAGATGTGTTTTTGAAGAAGAATATGATAGCATTCTTAATATGTGCCATTTATCTAACTATGGAGGACATTTTTTTAGTAGAAAAATAATTGTAAAAATTTTTCAATGTAATTTTTATTGGCTTACAATAGTTAGAGATTCTATAGAATTTGGTAAAACATGTATTTAATGCCAATCTATAGGTAACTTAAATAAAAAAAATGAAATGCCTATGAGTAATATGTTAGTAGTTAAAATTTTTGATATATGGGGTATAGATTTCATGGGTCCATTCCCATTAACTGAAAAATATGAATATATCTTGCTTACTATTAATTATGTGTCTAAATGAATGGAAGCTATTCCTACTAGAACTAATGATCATAAAATTATGATGAAATTCATGGAGGAAAATATTTTTTTAAGATTTGAATGTCCTAGAGTGATTATTAGTGATCAAGGAACACATTTTATAAATAGACATTTCAGGAAATTATTGAAAAAGAATGGAATACACCATAGAGTAGCCACTCCATATTATCTCCAAATAAATGGAAAAGCTGAAGTAGTAAATAGAGAAATTCAGAGAATTTTGAGGAAAATAATTAGACTAGATAGGAAGGATTGGCCCACGAAATTACAAGATGTATTATAGGCATATAGAATAGTTTATAAAAATCCTATATATGTCTCCATTTCGTCTCATTTTTGGGAAACCATGTCATCTTCCTATGGAAATAGAACATAAAGCATTATGGGCTATAAAAAATTTATGTATGAAAAATCAGCTGGTGAGCATAAAATTTTTCAACTACATGAATTAGAGGAGTTAAGGACTGAAACTTACGAAAATCATAGAATTTATAAAGAAAAAACTAAAATCTTTCATGATAGGTATATTAGTAGAAAATTTTTTGATGTTGGACAAAAAGTATGGTTATATGATTCTAGATTGAAACTAATTTCAAGAAAATTGAAATCAAAATGGACAAGACCTTATGTGGTAGAAGAAATATATGATCATGGAGTTATTATGATTAGAGACCTTAAAAATGATCATAGCCTTAAAGTAAATGGACAGAGGCTTAAACCTTATATAGAACATGAATGCCCTGTAGAAAAAGAGATTTTATTATTAAAAGAAATTTGAGAATGAGATTAATGTGTCGAGTTAGAGACATTAAACTCATCATTGCATGGGAGGCAACCCATGATTCTATTTAAATTAATATTTTATTTTTGTAGAATTTCACAACTATTTTTTTGTACTGTTTTCTTCTTTTAAAAAAAAAAAGTACAAAAGAAGGAGTGTAAGACAAAGTGGGAAATTAAAAGCAAGCCTGAGGTGATATGTTCTTGAACTCGATCCTTTATTACAGTATTTTTTCGTGCTTAATTTTGCTTATATGTATACTTCACTGAAAATTATATTTTCTGTAACTCTGTGTCATTGGGGACAATGTCAAATTTAATTTGGGGGGTAAGGTGATGAAGATATTAAGTCTTAGATAATATTGTAGACTGAACAAGATTATGTGTTGAGATTTTTCACCATTTATAAGAGTAATTTTTTCAACAAATTGTAATACTGATTTTACTGTTATGTTAGGAATATCAAAAAACAGTGTAAAGACTATCAAAAACCAGTAGAAAAAATAAACAGCAGAAAAACTATAACACTGGTTTTATAGACCCTTTTCTCACATTTCATAGCCTTAGACATATATTATTGAAATTCAGAATTACTATTATGAAAATGATAATTTTGATTTATTCTTTTTAAAATGCATTGTTGCTGAAAACAGAATTGACAGAACTGAAATAGAAGTATAATTTTCAGAACTATCTAATTTTTTACATCATATTATGTGCACGGAAAAATTAAATCAATTAGATTGATTGATACCAAATGATATTAGGATGATTATTATTGAGTTAAGAGAATGATTTAATAGCTTAAAATGTTAGAATACTCTTTGGATACATTATAGATAACATAGATTTGATTTTATAAATTTTCACTTCATGATCTTTGATGGATAGTATTTATTTGATGAGAAAATTTGATTGATCATTTGAGTTTAATGGAGATTTTTACACCCTGATCTATAGGACTTGTGAGGAGAAATCACTTATTTTGAAAAATAGAAAAGAAAAGAGCAATATGAAAAGAAAATTTAAAAATGAAAAACACTTGCTACAAAATAAGTGGATAATGTGAAAGCCCTGAAAATGAAGAGTACACATGGAGGGTGTGAGACATCATTCTCATTGTCAAAATTTATTTATAGGAAAAGCTACTTATTCACCAAAAAAAAGGAAGAAAAAATTTAGTGCAAACTTAAAAAATGAAGCCATAGGGAAGGAAAAGGTAGGATCAATATTATGCTTGAATGACTTTTGATAATTGGACCATCTTGTAAATTATATCCATGAGTAAATAAGTGATAAATATGTAGATTGATGAAGTGAAATCTATATTGTTATTTCAAGGAGTGCTTAGACATCTTTCTTCAATACTTGATAAAATAGTCCAAAATATCTAGAGGTGCATAATTTCTAATTATATTTTGTGTATTGAAATATGATGTCTGAAATTTCTGAATGATAATTATATTTTTAATTCCATTGCTAAGGGACTAGCAATGTCTTAAGTTAGGGGGTGTGATAAGTCTTCATTATCATGAGTGAATAATTTAGTGAGATGATGTTTTTAGTCATAACTCATGATAAATAGACTTATTTTCATACTAAATCGTGAAAAGTGATTTCTGATTGGTTAATATGAATTTTTGATTAATTATATGATTTTATAATCTTATCTTATTGAGATAAATGAAAGAAAAGATTTAAGAAAAGAAAATAAATACTCCGCCGGCTAGTTGAGCCCGCTAGCAGGTCAAAGGCCTAGTCAAGTGACATTGTAGAGTGGCTAAGGACCGCAAGCCCAAGGCTCGAGCAGCTAAGGGCCAGACCATGGGCTCGAGGCTCAAGTAGTTGGTGATGCGAACTGCGAGCTTGGTGCTTAAGTGACTAACGTATGTGTCACTCTCCTTCCATGTCACCGGGTGGCCAGCCAGGCGTGGGGCTAAGAGTGGTCATAGACATGTGGGTGAATTGTACCTATTGAGGGGTAAAGAAGCTGCCACATTATATTCATGTGAAGATCACCTAGAAAATCGATGTCGGACTAAACTTGGCATTTTAACTTTTCCTCGCATATTTTATAAATGTCAACAATACCCCTACATAATCATGATAAATTTATCCTTATGACGTCATATATTAAGGGCATTTTAGTACTTATTTCATCTCTCCCTCTTTCTCTCTCTTGTAGGCAGGCAACTGACGAAGAAATCATGATTTTCAGTGAGCGATTAAGTAGCAAAAATCGACAAAATATTAACAAAAACTTAATCAACACGATTTGCAGAGCATTGTGGCTGAAATTAGTGTAGGATTCTAAACGAAACATCACGAACTCAACAAAAAAATTATGTCTGATTGATCAACAAATAAGCCGTCGCCAAGAAGAGGATGATCTACCGGGAGACGAGTTGCCACCTCCTGAGAGCATACCAGATGCGATAAAGAGCCTCCTCTTACTATGCCGACTTGAGGACGAAGCCCCTAGATGTGCCCCACCTCCATCTAGCATACCTCCGTTGAGTGATAGTTGTCGGAGGGCCGCAAGTTGCCATATTTCTATTCCGCTGGGTGACAGCCGCCGAAAACAATTTGGCGACACATTCCACCGATTTCTAGGCTTCGAGAGAAGATCTAGAAATTACCCACATTGTCTTTGTCCAAGGAGAGCCTTCAAGGCCATAGACATTGCACGATTTCCTTTCTGATCACGTAGAATTCCAACGATCGCCACTACGAAGCCAGAACTCTATTTTTCTTATTTTAAATTTTATTTTCATTTAAAGTAGTGATCTTTGGCACGATTTCAACTTTTATATCTTTCTTCCTTGAGTTGTGATTCTTCAAGCTTTTACAGAACTTAATTTGACCAATTCATTTGACGATAATCGCTTACGAAAGAATTATAAGTCAGAACTCTATTTCTGCCTGATTCTTGTTCTTCAAGCACTGACGTCACCTGACATCATCACCTTATTTTCTTTCGCATTTATTAAATATATTATATTTATCATTCAACTAAAAAAATTATAAAAAATCATATTCTTTGAGGAAAATTCTATAATATTAACTAATATTATATTACATCCCTATGATCGACCTATAAATTTTCCACTATTTTTGGAATATTTTATTAATTTATAATTTATTTATTAATTATGATAAACATTTAAAATTCTAAGAATTAGTTTTTTCTGGTTTTATAAATTTTAAATTTATGCGATTTAATATACAACGATTAAGTCATGTTAGTAAGGTATCCATGAAAAATTATAAACTTATAAAAAAATGAATGGGTTAATACAGATCTCCTTTCTTTTACCTTGGTGTCATTACCCAAAATGAGAAATTTAGGATAGAGATGAATAACTCTCTAGGAACTCAATGAAGTATATCTATTAATTGATACTCATCTGTTAAAAAATAAAAGAGAGTCTAAGAACCTAAGAAATGAGAAAAATAAGTGAAAAAATCATTCTTGCAACCCTTAGGCCTCAGTTGCAAGTCACCTAGCTATCACCTCTTATTTGTGCATGAAAAGGCTCCCTTTTATTTTTCCTTTTCAAAGCTTAAATATCCACACCCTTCTTGTGCCTTCTTTAGTGGGCTTGATAAAGCCCTATCTTTTAAGCATCGTGTTAAATTTTTAATGCCTAATTTACCCTTTCTTAAGGTACATGTAGGGTTTTTAAGCTTTGTCATTTTATGCTAATCTTTGTCACTTTGGAAAATCCATAGAAATTAATCTCCTTGGAATAAAATTTCAAAAGTTTGAACCCCTCTTCATGGTAAATCAATATAAATTCTCAAGGTGATTAGTGAACTCTATTTAGGGGCTAAATATGTTGACGTGATGCAATCAAGTTTATACAAATAATATTTATAAAACCTCACTCTTTGAATTAGGATGAGTAAGAGTCGATCCTCAAGGAGTGTGGGTAATGAGAGCACAAGTTTTACTTCTTATATTTCTTACATATACATATATATAAGATGGTGATGGGCAGAATTAGATTTGAAAAGGAGACAAATAAGAGGGAAGGAGAAGTTGACAATAAGGAGATAATGAATAGAATATAAGATAATGATAGAGTAAATAATCAATCTACTTCAAACTAAGCATTAACCTATGCATAGAGAAGATTACAAAGACACTTCAAATTTGGATCTTGTACAAACTTCGTTGTGCGTCAATCCTAGGCCGATTGATGTATGATACGTGACGATCTTGGTGCGCTCTTGGTAATCTCCTCTCTATGACAATCTTGAGCACAAGAATATCGTTGACTGGTGCTTGATTGGGAATTAGGCCCCTCAAATAGATAGTTATGATGAATAATTGTCTTAGTGGACAGTTTAGATTCTTGATGAGGGTAGTACTCTAATCTTCTTGTTAATTTCATCCTAAGGTGCCCTAAGATAGACGGCTTAGATCTCATCTCTTAATAACCTTTTTAAGTTCAAATGGGTTAGGCCAAAGTGGTGGCCCATTGTGGGATAAGATGGCCCACTCCCTTTTGGCCCTCACTTGTCTTATTACCTCCTCCTTTGGGCCATACATGTGGGCCCAATTGGAAGAGCTGGTGTCCTTATTTCCCTCACCCCCTTATCTTTTGGGCCACCCCGTTTAGGCCCAATAGAGAGGAAGGCCCACCGGGGACTTTGATGTATCACCTAGGGGGCTTGACATTTTGTGCCTCTCGTGCGATTCTTCACCCTTGGCCCATGTGAGCCCCTATATAAGGGGGTGGAGAGCCACCACCTAAAGGGGAGGCATTTTATTTGAGTAGAAGGTGTTTGGTGAGTTTCTTTAGAGAGAAAGGGGAGAGGGGAAGTCTAACGGGTGGAGGGCACCATCCGACCAACGATGCCACCACCGTGTCCCTGGTTTCTCGCCACCTCATCACCCGCATGTGGGCCCTGGCAAATGCCCGCGTAGTGCTCCTGCCACACGCTCACTCTGTGTCTGACACCGCACTCCATGCCTCGATAGGCGGCAGTTGTCATGCTCGTGAACCCCGTGAGCCTACCAGCGTCTCATCAAGACTGTCCACAAGTACACTCCAGGCTATGGCCAGGCACCCGGCTAAGGTGCTTCGGAATGTCCAGCCGTGTCACCACCCCCAGCCCACCAGCAGTTGTCAGGTGCTGCTGTCGCCCCTCCCTGTATGCCCATCCGTGTGCCTGCACGCACACTGACTGCCTTGTGTGGGGCAGCCCCCCCGCTTGTACACCCACACCCCGGTCCTCTGCTTACAAGGGATCACTGGCCATGCTGCCGTGACGCTCCCCTATCTGCCAGGCTTGCACCGCTCTTGCTGCTATCAACCTTGCACCTATACGAGGATCCTCCCACCCTGCCACGACCAATCAGGCCGAGGCCCAAAGGTTAGCCCTCTTCCCCCTTGTCAATCAGTCCTTACTCTGTGCAGTGCCTCCCGCTCCTGCCCCACCGCCAGTGGCCCTAGCTAGGTGGGACAGGTTGGGCCTCACCCTGGGTGCAAATCTTGACATGTGCGCATGCAAAACCTGCTGCATTGGCCAGCGAGCTCAGGCGGCAGAGCCCACAACGACAATACTAGGTTTCTCTTGATGGACATGGACGGGGAAGGTCTCCTTGCACCCACACCCTTGTCAATGTAGACAAGCATCTGTAGGCATCATTGCCATTAGCACCTGCTTGCCATCATCGAGTCCCTCCCTACTAATCACGTATAGGACCCCACCCCCATAGTGGCGCATCTCCCTCTTCACTAGAGGATAGGTCAACCCGGTGCTGCATCACAAAGTCTTGTGCCACTTAAATCCAAATGGGCTTGACCATGGTGGTGTAGGACTGCCGGTGACTCGCCCTCTAAGGCAGGAAAGGGTGTGTCACTAGGGGTGGGACAAGAGGGCAAAGTAGGTGCTGAAGGCAACAATGCTGGCAGACGCTCGTCGGTGTTGACACGAGTGGGGCACAAGGAGTCCTTCCCATCGATGTCTATCAAGAAAAACTCCGATGCTGTCGGCACAGCCACTGCCATCTGAGCTCACCAACCAACGTAGTAAGTCTTGCGCATGCACATGTCAGGGCACACACCCAAGGTGAGACCCAACCCATCTCACCTAGCTAGGCCCGTCGGTGGAGGAGCAAGAGTGGGAAGGCACTACACGAAGTAAAATAGACTGACAGGGGGAAGAGGGTTAACCTGCGGGCAATTCGGTTGGCCAGAGTAAGGCGGGAGACTCCTTGTATCAGCACAAGGTCGACGGCAGCGAGAGCGGTGCGAGCCTGGCAGACAAAGGGTGTTGCAGCAGGAGGCCAGTGATTCCTTGTTTGCGGAGGGCAATCCCACACATAGCGTTCGACGTGCACATTGGCACGTGGGATGGCGTTGGGGGGGAGAGGCTGGAAGCAATGCCAGATGCACTGTGGATGAGCTGGGGTGGTGACATAGCCAAACGTTCTGGGGCTCCTTGCCACATTCTTGGTCAGAACAAGTGGTGAACTCGTGGATGGTCACAGCAGCACGAGGACAGGCTCCTTGGACTCGCAAGCACGATGACTGCAGCCTAGTGGGGTGTGGAGCGCAGTGCTGGGCTTGGGGTGAGCAAATGACAGGAGTACCGGTGGGCAATGGTGCTGGACCTATGGCGGCGGCATGGCGGTGAGTGATTGAGAACAATGAGGTGGCGTCATCGGTCAGATAGTGCCCAACCCCTCAGGCTTCCCCTCTCCCCCCCCTTTTCTATAATCAAACTCACAAACAATCCTTCTATTCAAAAATATTCGATTCCTTTAGCGGTGGCTCTCCACCCCCTTATATAAGGCCCACATGGGCCAAGGGTGAAGGGCCACCTAAGAGGCCCAAAATGCCAAGCTCCCCCCTAGGTGATGCAGTCTCAGGTGGGCCTTCCTCTCTAATGGGCCTAAATGATGGTGGCCCCAAAAGAAAAGGGGTGAGGAGAGTAAGGACTAGCTCCTCTTGTTGGGCCCACACATATGGCCCAAAGGAGGAGGTAATAGGATGAGTGAGGGCCAAAATGGAGTGGGCCGTCCCTTCTTACCAAGGACCCGACATGGGCCTAAGGGGTGGGAAGCCCCTCAAGTGGTGTAGTGGAACCCAAGGTTCCTTGTCCTCGCTCGGGCTCCGCAATCTGGTTGACAGCGTGGGGGTAGGGTCTCCTTTGTTGCCTTAGCCTCATGCTGTGGTGGCGATGAGTCATGTTCACCACTACAAGGTGATGCCCTCTATTAGGCCCATAAATATATTAGACTGACCCTCTCTGAACTTGGGTTTCTTCCATTACTTCTAAGTCATAGTAAAAGCTAATAAACATATAAGACTCGGACTTTTCCTTGGGCTACAAACTTGGGCTTCTTCCATTACTTCTAAGTCATAGTAAAAGCTTATTAAGTCCTTACAATCAAATAGTTATCAAGAAAATGTGTGAGAATCCCCTCTTGACTTCATAAAAGTCAAGTGGGGTTAGTCTCATAATATCAATAAAATAAGTAAAACAATATGCATTAGGACTTAAATGATAAATCATTATGAATGTCATAATGAGTTGGTAATACATTTATAATTATATTCTCTACCTACTAATGAGCATCTATATATAAGACATTAATACATAGATGCAACTACTAATTTATAATTATCAAAAACCCACCACTTTACTCATTTCTAGTCCCTTAATAATTTCCTTTAAGTTCTCCTTAGATTGTCTTTTCATCTTTCAGTCTTGAAACATGAAGACAAGAAGTGTTCAAAATATTGATCACACCTCAGCAAATTATTATAACGTATGATAGTCTAGATTCTATCACCTTGGTCAACCTCTTAGGAGTTTTTAGAAAGAGCTATGAGCAGTAATGAATGATGAGCATATCTCTAGGTATGATACTATAGGCATAAAAAGATTCTCACCTTTCAATGATATTTCTAATCCTAATCAACTCTAAATGGATATCTCTCTCTCGTATATGTGGCTACTTGGTATTAGGAACCCTCTTTAACCTTCCTTCCCTTTAAGGAAATGAGTGCAAAGACAACTAATCCTTGTGGTATAGAATGAAAGAGAGTAGAAAGATGTGATACAAGAAAGGTGGGATGAATAGAGACAATGGAAAGGAAAATACATTAATAATGTAGGTCATGGGATGAAGGGCATGGTTTAATTTAGTGGCAATAATAGGTTATGCAATCAATGGCTAAGCTCCCCTCATGATAATTATGCTCCCAAATCAAGATGCTTGGATTGAAAAGATTTACATAATGTCATTTGAGAACATGGAATAAGTAGACAAAATAATTTCCTACTGTTCTCCTCTTTATTACTTCTACTTTCCTCTATTCTCCTCATTTTTTCTTTTCTCTTTTTTTCTTATGTTTTTTTCTGTTTATTTTTTCTTATTTTTCTTTTTTTGTTTTTTTATAAAAAAAATCTTAACTCAAACTTATAAAACTTTATGGGAAGAGGAGGGAATATTGGAAAAGATGAGTGTAAAGAGAAATAAATGACATATAAAAAAGAATAAGTGTGATTTGGGATAACAACCATCATGATAAGAAAAAAAATGAGTGGAAAGAGGGTGGCCTAATTGTAGAGATCTTAAGGCTAAATTTGGGCCTTATAAAGGGATAAAATGGTATGGTTGGATAAGATATAGGGACTGAATAAAGTATAGTGGATGGAAAATGTATGGGTATCATTCTATATCTATGATTCAATGCCCTTCCACTATTCCCAAAAAAGAAAATTCTGATCAATGAAAATCCACACACCAAGTAAGATGGCTGACATAGGGTAGGGGGTCTAAATTTACTATAACTCAATTTTCTTTGGTCCACATCAATAATACTTCAACCTTTTGATTTCTCATATTCCTTTGATGCTCATTGGATATCCCACTTCTAGGAGGTCATCCATTATATAAAAATCCTCATAGTTGATTTAGGTCCCATGATTGTGTCATTCCTAGTTGATCTCAATCCGCTACAATAGCCTAACTTCTATGCCCTAAATTCCAATATTTCTAGGTGAATGGACTCACTAAGGTGGGGTTGATAACCATTGAAAATATTTTTATGAGCAAATACCCCTCACTTATGAGAAAATAATATGCATCACACACATGCAGAATTTTAAAATTTTTGCAGAAGACATATAAATGATTTATACCCCCCACTTTATCTATGCATGGTCCTCAATGCATGTAGAATGAATTAACACAATTAAAATTCTACAAATTGAAGGTAGATGCTTCATTTGCAAGAATGGAGATAGCTCTTTGTGGACTTCTATGATCATCTCTATTAGCAACTCAAGATCATGGAGATTTCAAGGCCCTCCTACGTAGAAAAGAAAACAAAAACACAAAATAGACCACACACGAAAGAAAAATACAAAAATAAAAATTAAAAAGAGAGTAACTACTAGGCTTGAGCAGTGGAGTTAAGAGAATCATTAGTTTCATGGGATGACTTCTTAAAATTAATTGAAATTGATGGAGAAAGTGGATCATTTTCTACATAAGGTTTCAATCTTTGTCCATTCACTTTTATTTGTTGCCCTATTTTTGGATCCTCAATTAAAACAACACCACGTTCAAAGACTTTAATAGTAATAAATGGACCATCCCATCTAGATTTTAACTTACCAAGAAAGAGATTAAATCTGGAATTATAAAACCATACTTTTTGATTTTCTTTGAATTCTCTTCTCCTCAATTTTTTGTTATGAAATGCCTTCATTTTAGCTTTATAAATCTTACAATTCTCATATGCCTCTTTTCATACCTCACTTAACTCATGCAATTCAAGTAATCATTTCTTTCTATCATCGTCAATAGATAAATTCAACCTTCCAGCTGCCCAATATGCTCTATGCTCTAGCTCTATGGGAAGATGACATGCTTTACCAAAAATTAATCTATATGGTGACATACATAAGGGTGTTTTATATGATGTCCTGTATGCCCATAAAGCATCATATAATCTCCTAGACCAATTCTTTCCATCAAGCCTACATATTTTTTACAAAAAAATTTTAATCTCTCTATTACACACTTCTACTTGTCTATTGGCTTGTGGATGATAAGGTGTAGTTATCCTATGATGAACTCCATATCTTTTCAATTGGGTCTTAAATTGACAGTAGTTAAAATGTGATCCTCCATCACTAATGATGGCTTTAGGACACCCAAACCTTAAAAAAAATATGCTGCTCAACAAATTTAATTACCCAATGGGATACATAATCTACTGCCATCAAAATGTATTCATATCCCTCTAAATTTAGGAAAGGTCCCATGAAATCAATTCCCCATAAATCAAAGATCTCTACTTCTAAAATTGGCTCAAGAGGTGGATGATCTTTCTTACTCAAATTAATGGCTACTTGATATCTTAAACAGCTTAAAAAAAATCATAAGAATCTCTAAATAAATTAGGCCAATAAAACCCACATTGTAAGACCTTTGAAGCTGTAATTTTAGAGGAATAATGGCCTCCACATGGTGATGAATGAAAAAATTCTAAAATTTTTCCTTGTTCCTCCTTAGGCACACATCTCCTCAAAATTTGATCAGCTTCTAAATAAAATAATTCAGGTTCTTCCCAATAATAATGTGATAATGTTTTGAAGAATTTTTTTTATCTCATTGTAGTCCCAACCTAAAGTTAACATTCTTGTAGCAAGATAATTCACTATATATGCATACCAAGAAAATTTTCTAGCTTGGACTCTTAAGATATGTTCATTGGGAAAAGAATCACTAATGAGCTGTGAGTTCTCTACTATCATCTTGGATAAATGATCAGCCACTACATTTTCACTTCCCTTCCTATCTTTAATCTCAATATCAAATTCTTGTAACAAAATTATCTATCTAATAAGCCTAAGTTTAGCCTCTTTCTTTATAAGTAAAAACTTTAAAGTTGCATGAGCAGAGAAAATAACAATTTTACTGCCTAATAGATAAAACCTAAAATTTTTAAAATGAAAACAATAGCTAGTAATTCCTTTTTAGTAGTTGAATAATTTACCTAAGCATTCATGAAGGTCTTACTAGCATAATAGATGGCCATCGACTTCTTGTCGATTCTTTGGCCTAAGACTGCCCCCACTGCAAAATCTGTGCATCACACACTAGCTCAAAAGGTAAGCTCCAATTAGGGGCCTGAAAAATGGGAGCTTGAATGAGTACATCTTTAATTTGGTTACAAGTAATTCTAACATCACTATCAACAATAAAATCGATATCTTTGGACAAGAGACTAGTTAAGGGTTTAGAAATCTTTGCAAAATCTTTAATGAATCTCCAATAGAAGCCCATGTGGCTGAGGAACCTCTAAGTTTTTTTAAATTGTTGAGAAGAGGTAGATGCTTGATTACTTTGATTTTGGCCTTGCTACCTCCAGTTCATGCTTGTTGACTTGATGTCACAACACTATTCCTTCTTGCACCATGAAATGAGATTTTTTTTAACTCAATACAAGATTATTTTGGATGCATATTTGTAGAACCTACTTTAGATTAAATAAAAACATATCAAATGATGCACCAAAAACTGAAAAATCATTCATGAAAATTTCCAATTCATTTCCCACTAAATTAGTAAACATGGAATGCATACATCTTTGAAACATAGCTAGTGCATTACAAAGACCAAATGGCATTCGTCTAAAAGTAAATGTTCCTACTAGACATGTAAAAATGGTCTTATCTTGATCATCTGCATAAATATTAATTTGATTATATCTTGAATAACCATTAAGAAAATAGAAATAATTTTGGCTAGCTAATCTTTCCAAAATCTGATCGGTAAAAGTCAATGGATAATGATCTTTTTATTACTAGATTTAGTTTCCTATAGTCTCTACATACTTTTCAGCTGGTGGCTAATCTAGTTTGTACTTCTTCCCCTTTTTCATTTTATTCCACTGTTATGCCGATTTTCTTTGGTACCATGTGGACTGGACTTACCCAAGAGCTGTCCAATACTGTATATATCACATCCGCTTTAAGCCATTTTAAGATTTCCTTTTTTAAACCTTCTAAAATATGAGGATTTAAGTGCTTTTGATTTTCTCTTGATGGCTTAGAGACTTCTTCTATAAATATCCTATGTTCACACACCTTAGGAGGTACCCTTTTTATATCATCCAATGACCATGCTATTGCTGCCCTATTTTCCTTCAATACACACGAGTTTTTCTTCTTGTTCAGATGTAAGGATTGATGATATAATAGCTGGTAAGTTGTTTTTAGGTCCTAAGAAAATATATTTAATGAAGAAGGTAAAGGTTTTAGGTCTGAATTTGGGACAACAAAGGATTCTGGAGGTTCCAGAAGTTCTTTATTTTGTTCTACTCCACAAATTTAGAAATAATTTTCTCCTAGTGCATCATCTTCATCAAAAACACCACAAAAACATCAAAAATACCAACTTCTTCATGGCTAACACTAGGATATTTCATTAATCTTGAAATATTCAGTTCAACCTTATCCTCTCCTACCCTTAATACTACTATCCCTTTCTCCCCATCTTTTATGGCTTCGGCGGTGACTAAAAAGGGTCTCCCTAAAATTATAGGTGCTCTACTCCAATTATTAGGTATTTTCATATTAGCCACAATAAAATCAACAAAAAATGTGCAATGTTCTATCTTAATCATCACATCTTGCAACACACCATATGGTTGCTTAATAGATCCATCCACAAGTTGTAATTCTAAGAGGACTGGTTCTAAATCTCCAAGTTTAAATTTATCATATAAGGCTTTTGGCATGAGATTGACACTAGCACCAAAATGTAATAAAGATCTAGAAAAATGTGTTCCTCTAATATCACAAGTAATTAAGGGTGCATCAGGATCCTTCTTTTTTTCTAAAATTTTATTTAATATAATAAAACTAACACTTTCAGAAAATTTGACTCTCTTAGGTTTTCTATTAGGAGTAAAAAGTTCCTTAACATACTTTGAGAATGAAGGAATATGTTTGATTGCTTCTTCTAAGGGAATGGTTATTGTTGTCTCCTTAAAGGTCTCTAAGAGTTTACTATTTTGGATGGGATGTTTGGAAGATTTTAAAGCTTTTGGAAAAGGAATAGGTGGTTGATATTTTTCGAAGGTTGGTTCTCTTTCTTTCAGCTCCTCTTTTTCCTCTTCTTCTACCTCTCTTTTCTCTAAGATTTTCTCTTACTCTCTATCTTCATTTTTGTCATAAGGGTCAACTAAACATTTCCCATTTCTTAATTTAGTTATGTCATGTATGCATTCATAATTTTCTAAAGAAAAAGATGCATTCGAATATATAGAAATAACATTATGAGGATTAATTGAGGGCTGAGTTGGAAATCAACTTCTATCACAGTTCACTTCATTCCCTTTACCTTTCATATTTTTAGCACTAGAGTTGGCTTGATTCAACCTCTCCACATTGGCTTTGAGCTGCTTCACACCTCTCACCAGGCCCCGCATCATTTCTTTTGTTTCATGCTGGTCTTTTTAAATTTCTTACAAAATTTACATAAGAAATTCATTAGAGTTACCTTGAGGCATGTGTTGTTGTTGGGATTGTTGAAAGTAATGTCTTGGCTGAAATGGGGGTCGAGATTCCTTGTTGAAGTTTGCGTTGTCTCATCCATTCTATGAGTTGTGAGGAGGTGCATAGTTCATTGCATTCACTTCACTAGTGTCGATGCATTCTCTATCTGTATGACCTTGCTAAAACACATAGAACATTAAGTATTTTGAATATATGAAATAGTAAGGTTAGATAATAAATTTTCCATCATTTTAGTCAACTTTCCTAAGGATGTCTCAACATTCCCTAAATGACTATTAGTCATATCTTTCTCAATTTCTAGTTCCATGCCTTTAACATTCAAAACTCCTCTCTTGGGTTCTACAATTCTCCCATTTTGATTTAACCCCATGTGATAGATGTCATTTTTAGCCAACTGTTCAATCAATTCTTCCACATCATCATCATATTTGTCTAAAAGTGATCCCCCACATATCATATCAACTCTATTTCTAGCATTTTCATGTAATCCTTCATAAAAATTTTGAATCAATTACTAATTACTATACCCATAGTGAGGACACTTCCTAATCAAATCCTTAAATCTTTCCCAAGCTTCACCAAATGCATCATCTTCTTGAGTGAATAATTGTATGGCTTTTTTATAGGAGTTAGTCTTCCCTAAGGAATAAAATTTCTTTAGGAAGCACTTTTCTATTTCTTCCCAACTTTCAAATCTCATCCCCAAATTCCTAAACCATTTCTTAGCTCTATCTTTTAAAGTCAAAGAAAAAACTTTCATCTAAAAGATTTAGAGGCTAGACAAAATACCAAGATGGGGGGTGAATTAGAATTTTAGAAATCTTTGGATTTTCTCCTCGGATGCTAGATGTGTCGACATACATGTTAACATGGCTCTATATGATTATCTACGTGCATAATGACTTTCTCTCTCTTATAGTGGGATTTCACTATGAGGCAAGAGCTTTTCATATTAGTTTACCCCTCACCTAGCTACTTTTAGTCATAGAGGATCTTTCTTACCAGAATTTTATTATTTTTCTAAAAAATACACACGAATTTTAATGGGATTAGTTGCCCAATACCTCAAGTTTGACCTCTATAGAGATTTAATCCCTTCGGGGCCAAATAGGGCTTATAACACCTTATGCCTTTACCCAAACTCATTCTCCACTTACCACCCAATTATCATAGGGCCTGATGGAGAGCCTCCTCAAAAGATTCAAGCTTTATCTTGATCATCAATCATTGATAAAGAAGTATGATGCAGTCTGCTCACAGTTGATGCTCGATAGTGAGGAATCTTGATCTTGAGAGAGATAACTCATTGTAGATCAAAGTAGAATCATTATTTTGATCTCCCTTGCTTTCTTTACTTGTAGAGCGTCATCCTCCAATGGATTTCCATAATTTTTTCAAGAAAAAAAGTCTGAAGGTTAGTTTGAATATTTACTATTTTCCAAAATGTGCGGCAACAACCTCTAACCATTAAAAATTTAATATATTTATGTTCTCTAGTCCGTTTGATTTGAAATTAGAATTGAAGATTTTTCTCGAATAGATGAACAACTTTTTTATTGAATTTGTCTTCAGATTCGAACGTTAAGTCAATCATTTTCTCCATGTAAATAGCTGATGTGTCATCATCCAGATTTCCAGTTTGAGACTCATGAGAGCTCATTTGATATTTTGAACCTTTTTCTTTTTCTTTTAATGATGCACATGACTAATAAATAATAGCTATACTTAAATGGTGAAATAAATATAGAAATATGACGTAAAAACATAACTATTATTTACCTATTAAATATTTATTTTCCAACAAATATTTATACATGTGTGGTGCTCTACCTCTTTATCATTTCACTTAATCTCAAGGTCAGTCATAATGTCATAAGATGAATAATAGATTTATTTGCATGAAATCTATAAATTATTTATCATAATCTTGTGAATTATATTAATCATGAATTATATATTTTCTCATATATTTTGTAATATCAAAATCTATGCCCAAAGGCATCAACATCATCTTCATGACTTCACTAATGACTCCTGAAATTTGATTCAAGGAACATTTTTTAGCCAATTCCTAAAAGTATACATAAGGATGCTCTATAGACAGTCTATGAAAACTAGGTAAGAAGTTAATAAATACATTTTCTATCTTAAAGCTCACTACTCTCAAAGGTGGGCATATTTTAGTGCTTGGTTTACTCCCCATAGGATTATAATGTTCTCTCATTTTTGTTCTTCTATCATCATGGGTTTGAGGTAAATCTCAATTCCTTGAGTTCTGTGGTGGGTTCTTCTCCTCAATGATTTCTTCACGATCACTTCTATCCTCAAGAGTAGTAGATCTCCTTATTGAATCAAGGTTCATTAAATTTAGTTTCTTGGATCTAGCACTGTACATAAATAATCAAAGGATTTAAGTGAGAGATATACCTTCTGAAAACCTCTTTTGATAGATCGCTACAATTAAATAAAAGTTATAGACAATGTCAATAAAAAATAAGAACCTTTGATAAAAAGGGTTTTGAAAATATTGTTGTTGACCATCTTTCTAGATTGAGTGATAAGTAAATAGATGCAACACCTTTATAAGATGCATTTCTTGATGAACAATTGATGGAAGCTCAACATCAACCATCACCAAGGTATGCACATATTGTTAATTTTTGGTCTCTGGAAAAATTTTAGAATAGTAGGATAAGAATAGAAAAAATCATTTCTTTACTAAGATTAGAAATTATTTTTACATGATCCTGATTTATATTACTTGGGTAATGATCAAATTCTTAAGAGATGTGTTTTTGAAGAAGAATATGATAGCATTCTTAATATGTGTCATTCATCTAATTGTGGAGGACATTTTTTTGGCAGAAAAATAATTGCGAAAATTTTTCAATGTAATTTTTATTGGCTTACAATAGTTAGAGATTCTAAAGAATTTGGTAAAACATGTATTTCATGCCAATCTATAAGTAACTTAAATAAAAGAGATGAAATCCTATGAGTAACATGTTAATAACTAAAATTTTTGATGTATGGGGCATAGATTTTATGGGTCAATTCTCATCAGTTGAAAAATATGAATATATCTTGTTTGTTATTAATTATGTGTCTAAATGGGTGGAAGCTATTCCTACTAGAAGTAATGATCATAAAATTATAATGAAATTTATGTAGGAAAATATTTTTTCAAGATTTTGATATCATATAGTGATTATTAGTGATGGAGGAACACATTTTACAAATAGACATTTCAAGAAATTATTGAAAAAAATGGAGTATACGATAGAGTAGCCATTCCATATCATCCCCAAATAGATGGGCAAGCTGAAGTAGCAAATAGGATAATTTAGAGAATTTTGAGGAAAATAGTTAGACCAGATAAGAAGGATTGGCCCACGAAATTATAAGATACATTATGGGCATATAAAATAGCTTATAAAAATCTCATAGTTATGTCTCCATTTCGTTTCATTTTTGAGAAACCATGTCATCTTCTTATAGAAATAGAACATAAAGTATTATGGACTATTAAAAATTTATTTATGGATGAAAAATTAGTTGGTGAGCATAAAATTTTTCAACTACATAAATTAGAGGAGTTGAGGGATGAAGCATATGAAAATGATATAATATATAAATAAAAAACTATAATCTTTCATGATAGGTACATTAGTAGAAAAAGTTTTGATGTGGATAAAAAGTGTGGTTATATGGTTCTAGATTGAAACTATTTTCAGGAAAATTTAAATCAAAAGGACATGACCTTATGTGGTGGAAAAAATATATGATCATGGGGCTGTAATGATTAGAAATCCTCAAAATGATCATAACTTAAAGTAAATGGACAAAGGCTTAAACATTATATAAAACATGAATGCTCTATAGAAAAAGAGATTTTATTATTAAAATAAATTCAAGAGTGAGATTAATGTGTCCAACTTGAGACATTAAATTCAACATTATATGGAAGGTAACCATGGTTTTGTTTAACTCATTTTTTAGTTCTATAGAATTTCGTAGCATCTCTTTTTATGTATTATTTTCTTCTTTCAAAAAGAAAAAAAAAGTGTATGAGTGTAAGAAGAAGTGGAAAATTAAAAGCGAGCTTGAGGTGATATTTTTCTAAACTTGATCCTTTATTACAATGTTTTTGGTGCTCAACTTTGCATATATGCATGCTTCATTGAAAATTATATTTTTTGTAATTCCATGTCATTAGGGACAATGTCAGATTTAAGTTGGAAGGTGAGGTGATAAAATATTAAGTCTTAGATAATGTTCTAGGATCAACAAAAACATGTGTTTGCATTTTTCATCACCTATAAGAGTAATTTTTTGAAAAACTATAGCACTAGTTTTCTAGTTCTATCATGAACAGTAGAAAATAATATGATTACTATCAAAACCAATAGAAGAAAAAAACTAGCAGAAAAATAGTCCAAAATTTGAAATTTTAGAGACCTTTTTCTCACATATTAAGCCCTTAGACATATATTGTTGAAATTTGGAATTGCTGTTACGAAGATGATAGTTTTGATTTATTTTTGACAAATTTATTATTCCTGAAAACTGAATTGAAAACTGAACTAAAATAGAAAAGTATAATTTTCAGAACTATCTAACTTTTTTTTTAGATCATTTTGTATGCACAAAAAAAAATCAATTAGATTGATTGATACCAAAAGATATTAGAATAACTATTATTGAGTTAAGAGAATGATTTAATAGCCTAAAATGTTAAGGACTTTCTTAAGCCTAAATGAGGGATTGTGGGCCTAAAAAGAGTTGTGAACCTTTGGTCAATAGTCACTTAAAAGGGTGTTCATAGGTGAAAGAAAACCCATTGTCTATCTTCACTTAAGAGAACCACTTATCCAATGATGGAGATCAAAACTTAAAGAGAGGCACACCATATTTAAGAGCTTGAATATCTGCGCGATGCAAGGGAAGAGATTAAATATCTGAGAGTTTCATCTCCATCCAAGGGCGAAGAACCATTAGTGGAAATGTGAAGATCCGATGACTAATCCCTTAGCTTAATAGGTAACAATAGCTTAATGGGTGACAACTATTAAATATTTTAACCTAATCTTTTGTACGTGAGAGAAAGGGAAGGATAGAGGGCAGTGGCCATATTTAAACATATAATTGATGAATTTATGAGTAGCCAATGATAGAAGGATTTTAGGCTTAGGCCATCCTAGTTGGGTGTGAATTCCTTAGGCTCAACATCATTAATGTGCTTGATCTAGGATTGAGAGAGTCCTTGGCTGAACAAGATACCTCTCATGACTTAAGTGATCACCTCCTCTTAGTGAAAATGGAGAGAGAGATGTGGAGAAATCTGGTTGGTTTCAAGGTAATCATAAATCTAGGTTTGATATATTAGATTTAGATTAGTTTGGCTTGTTCATCTCATTCCATTCTATTTCATCTTTCACATTCCCCTTCATCTTCCTTTCCCATGCTTTATATTTCTTCTTCTTGTGTTCTCACATTATATCATTATCATATTAATCAAAATCAATTAAATCTTCATCCTAATTCCTTGAGGAGATGACTTAACTCATCATTTCTACATCTATTTGGTGAATCAAAATTTAATTTTGAATCATACATATATTTTTGATTGAGTAGATTGGGGATTAATTACTCCAATCTCAACTCATCAAACACAAACATGACTAACAAGATGGTCATCATGGTTGACAACATGGCAATATAGTAATTGGGACATAGAAAAGGAGATTAAAAATATACAAAGATGGATGAGGATTGGAAGAGCTTGAGGAATGGAAGCAATGGGATATATAGGTGATCTAAGGCCTCTCACTTGAGATCTTTCTCATAGCCATTGATTTATCACAATCCTAATCTTAATCTCATTTCATCATAATTATGATAATAGAGGTTAGAAGTTTTTAACTTGTCATTGATAACTTGTGAAAATTATATGCTACTCTATTATTAAATCAAGGAGAATAATTCATATTTGAGAATTATTTCATAAATTATCATGTTAATTTTTATTTTTAATTTTGAATGAACCTCTCTAACTACTTATTTAAATTGATATTTTATGAATACAAAGAAAGTTGATGAGAATTTATTTCATATTTTGAGGCTTAATTTTCATTTATTCTATTGTTAAATAAAATATTATTGTGCTAAATTTTTTGAATTAATTGAAATATATTTTTCTATAATTTTTTGAAATTTAGAGACATTAAAATAAATATAAAAAGAGAAAATGGATTGGGCACATCACTAATGGGCTAGAGGCACACTACTTAATAGGCCGACATGGACCACAGCCCACATCACATCTAGGAGTGGGCCTAGAGGGTGCACTGCCTCACAACCCATGTAAATTGGGTCACAAATTATAGGATGTTGGGTTCAGGCCACATAGGCTCATCTCTATGGCCTACTAGGAGGTAGGGGTGGGACCCAAATCAACCTTGGGAGTCGAGGCTAGAACCCAAATCTTTGCTTTCAAAGATGAATCTAATGATGAGGAGGGGTACATTAATATATAGTAGAAATATTGCTGAATACTTTCGATGAGGGACTAAAACTACTTCTTTTCTTCCTTTTCAAATCCAATGGCAGTACAATAGTAGTGGTCAGATCTGACACACCAAATGATGCCATGTCGCAACCACCGTCATATGAAAAAGTAGATTCGGATCCAATGGTGGTTGCTACCACATCTAACAATCTAGGAGATGCCACATTGCAGCCTACTATTGCTTGAAAAGTAGCCACCGATCCAATGGTGGCTATAGTTGCATCTGATGCACAAGAATGTGCCATCCACAGCCACCGTCATACCAAAAGCAATGTTAGACCCAACAGCAGCTGCTATCAAATCCAATGCACCAAAAAGGGACACATTGCCAGCCACCAACACATGTTGTGGTGAGCACATAGATATTGGTAAAGTACATGTAAAAGGAGCGAGTGGCAATGGAGATTTGACACTAACTATTGGGCCATGTCACCCCTCTTCAGAATGCAATGATAGCATGAGGATCTAATAGTTTTCATCAAACCACACATCAAAGGATATATTTATAAATATCAATTATCATATGATAAAATAGATGATATTGATTATTCTCTAGTACACATAGAAGGGTTTGTTTGCAAATATTAATTATTTTCTGGTAAAATAGACAATATCAATTATTTTGATATGAGAAAAGGAAAAAATACTAGAAAAATAAGAAAAAAATCAAAAAAATATAGTAGAAAATAGGAAATTAGAATAGAAAACATGATTTACTGATCTAAGAAACAAAAAGAAGGAAGAGGAGAGATAAAATAACCTTTTTTTGAGTTGTTCTTTGATTGTCCTTGAGAGAAAATATTGTTCTTTTTTTTCAAGAAAAAAAAATTTAAAAAGTGCGCAGTTCATTTTGATCATTTTCCTTTACCTTTTTTTACCTTAAATTCATTTTGTTGAACTAGAGGCAAGATTGAGAAGCATTACCTGAAGGTTGCCATCAAGCCATACATTCTAAGGATTGTAAGTATGATTTCTAATAGAGCCTTCATTACTTTCTTATTTATTTACCATTTTATTCCTTTTATTGCCTTCAAAATCAACTTAAATCTTCAAATTAATTTTTTGATCTATTAAATTAAAAAATAAAATGATCTTCAAAAGCCTTCCCTAAGGAGATGACTTATTTAAAATTATTTTTAATGAATTTAATTCTATAAAGTATTAAAATTGAATGATGATTCTAATAATTACAAGATCACATTAGTCATCAAGGTATTGTTAAAAAATAAAATTCAATAATAGGGACAATTATAACTCTATATAAAGTTATACCATGGGTGAATTATGAGAAATAAAAACAACAAAAGTTCTACTAAATTTGAAGATAAATGATTAGAATATAGTAAATAATGTTGGCTTTTGAAATCTCTTACTTTTAATTATGAAAATAGTTAGAATGGTAAAATGACAATTTCACACTATAATAGTTGTATGCATAATATTTTCTAAGCTTTAAAGAAGTCTCATATGACTTCAAGATTGATTGCATGACTTAGATTTTCTCTTTGTTCTTTCAAGAAGGGGGTCAACTCCAATTAACACATCTAGTTAGATGAGATTTAATATTAACTAAACACACTAGAGAAGGGTCATTTGTCACAAAGTGAGTTTACTCATATGAGAAATGACCAAGTATGAAATGAGTTGTAACAACAATAATTTAGTGGACCCTATGGACATGTCCTTAGAGAGTGGAAAATGTAAGATGGGTCCAATCATAACAAATCTAGGTTATGTAATTTTGCGAAAAAATCAAAAAATTAGAAGTTTGGAAAGGGCCAATTAACCCCTCCAACCCCCCTACTCTCATTATTTTTCTTATAGCCAAGTCAAAACCAATAAATTGAACGTATTTTCTTTACATCACAAGGTTG
The DNA here is from genome assembly GCA_024713555.1 of Spirodela polyrhiza. NCBI lineage: Eukaryota > Viridiplantae > Streptophyta > Magnoliopsida > Alismatales > Araceae > Spirodela > Spirodela polyrhiza. Next base: position 3,391,727 of record CM046548.1, on the reverse strand, counting down.
CTGGAATGATTTTCTAACAAAAGTTGTACTCTTTGATGGTGATGTTCTAGGAACATATTTTGAAACATTGTTGAAAATTTTTATTCATTGATAATTCTTGATAGTTACTCCATATATATATATCCCATGAGCCATATTGCATATTCTTTCAAATAGAGCTATTTTCAGGAATAAAAATAACCATTATCCAAAATGTGTCAACAGTTTGTCCCAATTAATGAAGAAATTCAATGCAACACCTTGAGTCACACACCCCTTAAAAGAAGCTCAAACAATAGAGTCCATGCAAAACCTCTTTATCTTAATTACGACATAATCTTGGAAAAGTTATTTAAAATAATAAATAGATTAGTCATTAACATTGAATTACTTGTAGAATTATGGCAAAAAGTTATAGTAAATAAAAATAAATAAAATCCAATATTGACATCAGCATGTGGGCACAGTAACTTTTGCATCATAAAATTTTCGTGCACAAAAAATAGTAACACAGAAAGTCCAATGATCAAGAGCTTTGGCGTATGTGTGGAGCCCTCCCCTCGGTTCACCTGCTTATGCCATGAAAATTCTCCATGTTTGAGGGAAGTTACCCAGTGAGGGTTACCTATAGTAATATTCAGAGGTTACACTCAGATTCAGATCTCATTCCCGGGCTTTCCTTCTGCAATGGTACTGTGGGGCCCACTTGGACCTGGCCATCTAGGCACCTTCAAAGTGCACGCCAATGATAAAATCAATCGTTGGAGGAAGAAGGGAAAGAAGAAGAGGAAGAAGAAGCTCGATCCCAACTCAATTGGAAGATATTTTATTAATAGTTTTTAAATACAAAAGCACTCTAAAAAGCCTTTGACTCTGGCTCTTTCTATGAGTCCGTGGTTAGCTAGTTTGACTTTTCGTGGACCCACCACTGCAAAGATTCTGAAAAGGGTCAATGGGCCAGGTAGCCCGGAAGCAGAGCCGGCCCATCCTAGAGACATCCAGAGGTTCAGGGCTCAGAGAGTAGAGGATAATGGGCCCAAACATGGGCTTCATACGATCCATGCTGAGATGGCCCATTAACACCCGGTTTACTCTCTCTCTCTCTCTCTCTCTCTCTCTCTCCCCCCCCCTAATTGGGTCGATCAAGTTGACTGAGTGGTCAATGTAACGAATCGCTTTGGTTGTTTTTTCAAAATGCTTCTTGACCACTATGGTACTGGTATTTCGACTCCCTCTCTCTCTCTCTCCCCCCCCCGTCTCTGTCTCTCTCTTCCTATCTCCGTGTGCTGCGAATTGGCAGTCGCTTGAAGCAACAAGACTGTCATATTCTTGGACCCATTCCCTTCCTCGATAGGTGAGAGAGTCCAATCTCTGTCCTCTCTCTCTCTCTCTCTCTTGCTCGTTAATCTCCTCTTCTCTTCCCCCCCTCTCTCTCTTTCCACCCCTCTGAGTGCATCTTCTCCGATGCGGTTTGATTCAGAAAATCGTTACTGTTATCTGTTAGGTCAATATCCATTTGCTCTATCACTTTCTCCACCTTTTCCGGCCTTCTGTTGGGCTTTGATCTGTTCATGTAGTCTTTGTGGGGCGACAGACTGAGTGGAGTCACAGAGCGGGGAGATTTTGGGAGAAGACGATGGGGGAAGAGAGGAAGTAGACATGGTGAACTGGGACCTGAAGGGCTGCTGTAAGCATGACCAAGTCGTTTTCATCACAACCATCGGCGTCTTCACCGTCATGATCCTTGCCGTAAGTTATCTCTTTCTCGGATTCCTTCCTCGTACTCCGATGTTCGGTAGCAACATCCTCTCACTGCTCTTCCTCGATGCTCAAAAACTGTCTTTTTCTCCTACTTCATATGCACAAAATCTACAACCTTTAGTGATTTATCACTGCTGTTAGACTTGGAAACGTGACTGAAATCTATTCTATCGATGGAAATCTACACGACTGAACCATAATGATACAATTTCGTCTCCTGGTTTAATCTTCCATTGAATTATTAATTATGTATTCCTTCCATGATTATGTTTTCCCCCGTGTCATGCTTGTTTAGTTGTATTGTTCTCAGCGCACACTTTTCCTCTTCAAATTTAAAGAAATGTTCTTTACTTTGTTATTATTAATAATATTGTTCTTAATCTTTGTATCATTTATTGTCTTCCCTTTTTTAGCTACTTGACTTGCATCATTTGATTTTTTGTATGAAATAAAATGATACATTTTAGAGAATCTATCAACAACTATAAAAATAGAATCTGCGCCTCTCTATGTTCATGGCAAACCTAAAATAAAGTCCATTGCAATATCAACCCATAGTCTTTGGGAAATTGGTAAGGGAATATAAAGACTTGTGTTATGACTCCGTCCCTTATAGGTTTGACATATCTGACATTTGCAAATGAAATTTTCTATATCTTTCTTCAATTTGGGCCACTAATATAGCCCTTCAATTGATATTAAGGTTTTGGCACAATCAAATTGTCATGCTAAGCCAGCAAAGTATAATTCACAAAGTAATTTATCGTGTAAAGAACTTTAGGGAATACATAACTATGTTCCTCAAAATATAAAACCTTCGTGTAGGTTAAAACCTTTATTTAGTAAGCTAAACATATAGTTCATATACTCTTCAAAAAAATCATCTTATTTTGCATTTGCTCCTTAAAGTTATTAAAACTTATGATTTCTACACGAAAGTTCACTAAACATATTGTTTTCTTAATGAGAGCATCTCTAACCCAATTCAATTTTCTAAACTTATGTTTGATAACAAAAGTAAAGCATTGCATAAAAGAAATCCATCCAGCATACATTCTATTTATAGATGTTTGATTGTTCACTAACTTAAGAGCTTGATGATTAGTGTATAAGATAAACTCATATTGAATTAAGTAATGTTTCCATGAATGTAAAGTATGAATCATTGCATAAAATTCTAATTCATAAGTTGTCTATTTTTTTCTTTCCACAGAAAGCTTTTCACTATAAAATGCTATAGGATGAACTTTTTGTGACAAATAGCTCTAACACTTAGTATAGCTGGCATCACATGCTATTTCAAATAATTTCTCAAAATTTGGAAGTGCTAAAACAAGTGCAGAACATAATTTTTCTTTAATTAGAGAAAAATTGATACTTGCCTCCTCTATCCATCTGAAATGGCCCTTTTTTATGCATTTAGTAATTGGGGCCATTATTGTATTAAAATTTTTGATAAATCTTCTATAAAATGATGCTAATCTATGGAGACTTTGAACCCAATGAATGATGGTTGGTGTTGGCCAATCCTTGATAGCTCTTACTATTTTTTCATCAACTTTGATATAATTTATAATGACAATATATCCCAAGAATAACAAGCAAATGGTCATGAAATCATATTCTTTTAAATTGATATATAATTCATTTTTCTCTAACACCTGAAACACTAATGTGAGATATTGATTATATTACTCTTGTGCTGAATTGTCAATCAGAATGTCATCAAAGTAAAGAACAATTAATTTTCTAATAAAAGGTTTCAAAACCTGATTCATGATCCTCATAAAGTTTCTAGGGGCATTTGATAGACCAAAGGCATGACCAATCATTCATAAAGACTAGATTTTGTTTCAAAAACAATCTTCCACTTATCTCCTAATCGAATTTGGATCTAATGATAATTTTTTTTCAAATCAACTTTATAAAAAATAATTCAGCTACAAAACATATCAATCATGTCATCTAGATGGAATTGAAAATCTGTAAACAATTATTTTGTTGATAGTTTTGATGTTGACACACATACTCCAACTGTTGTCTTTATTTGGAATCAGTAAAGTAAAAATAGAGCATGAGCTCATACTTTCTCTTATCCATCTTTTACTTAACAACTCGTCAAATTGTTCTTAAAAAATCTTATTTTTATCTAGTGTCATCCTATAATGTGAAAGCTTTGGCAAGCAAGCACTAGACAAAAGATCAATATGATGTTAGATATCTCCCATTGTTGATGGATGTATAGACAAATTTTGAATTACAGAAAACTCATATAGTAAATTTTCAATTTCCTTTGATATTATACATACTGTTGATGTAAAATTGGGCTTTTGAACCACCACAAATAATTGATAATTTTTATCAAAGTTATTGAATAACTTATTATGATTGATCAACATTACTTTCCTCTTCTCTTTTTCCCCCTTACTAAAATCATTATCCTACATTGGAGTTAAGATAAACTTTTTCTATTCCTATAAAAGACATATTTTCCTTGCCACAATGTGTGGTGTCAACATCAAACTATCAAGGACAGCCTAAGATCATATGATAAGCATCCATCTTGACAATGTCACACTGTATTTCATCAGAATAAATTTTTTCAATAGAATGTTTTACTAAACATCTCTGAAACTTTTATTTCTCTATCTTTTCTAATCTAACCTATTTGGTATGGATGGGGGTGTTGGTTAGTTTTTAGGCCTACCTTATGTATCATTAATCATGAAACAATATTTTCAGTACTCCTACTATCAATAATAATGTCACATACCTTACTAATTAGAAACAATATTTTCACTACTCCTACTGTCAATAATAATGTCACATGCCTTGTTAATCAAAAAAAATATTTTCACTACTCCCACTATTAATAATCACATCACATACTTTACTAATCAGAAATAATATTTTTACTACTCCCACTATCAATAATAATGTCACATATCTCTCTACAATGTATCTTGTTCCAAAGATGTTATAATGTTATAGGTCTTCTTACTTTTTCAGTACATACATCAGTTGCCTCACTACAAGAGAATGCAATAGAGCTTTACCAATATCAAATTTAATAAATTTTCTTCAATTTCACCAACAATTTCAGGTTCTTCATGTTCTAAACCCTCCTCTATTGCATCTATCAAATTGACAATCCAATGCTTTGGATAAATATTTGATTTGTGTCCATTTTACCCACACCTATAACATTTTAAAATAACATAAGGGGTAAATGAATTTTTGTCGGATGACATATGAGAGGAAAGATTTACTCCACTCAATGTAACAAATCTTTGATTTTATCATCCTCATTGAATTGTTGGTGAGAGACCTATTGATATGTCTCTATCTAGTTGAAGATCAAAGTCTTGACTCCCAAAATTTTGAAGTTTGTTTTTCATTTCTCTAATAATATTTTAGCCCTCTTTGTAGCCATTACAATATCATTCAATTTAAAAAATGATTGTAAACCTACCTTATCTCTTTAATTCCCATCTTAGACCACCTTTAAATATCAAAATCATATATGATTCTAACTCTATCAGGTTAATTCAAGAAGATAAACAATAAAACTCTTGAGGACAATCAAAAATAAATCTGTCCTTGACAACAATTCTAATACTATTGATATAAAATTTATTCATAATATGGTAGAATAAATTAAGATTTCAGTAGTTTTGTCATTTTGTCCCAAGATTGCACAAGTTCTTTCCTTGACCTCGTGGATGTGGTCTGTAATTGATCTTATTGAGCAAAAACTCTACCTTTCAATTTGTAAGCTAATAATTTCACTTATTTTTCTTCAAAAAATTTTCATATATTGAAAAAATCATTCTACTTCAAACCATCAATCTAAAAGCTCATCAATCCTCAAATGTCCATTGAAACATGGTAAATCAATCTTCATACAAAAATGTCAAGAAAAATTATCTTCAAGTCTAGATTTAGAACTTGTTGAACTAGAAGTACATTGGCTATCTAGTAAAATTTCAATACTCTTTTAGGACACTATATTTCTCGATTTTCAAGTAGGCATATTTAACTTTCTATTGTGCTCATTCTTGTCAAAAGTTATTTCAACGTATCAATAATATCTTCAAATTTTTGACTGATTCTATTTTCAAACTCCATAAAATCAAATTTCAAAAATAAACATCTCTAGTGAATTATCATCACTAATATGAGTAGATTTACTTCGAGATATGTTTCACTATTGACTCAAAATGCTGACTTTCTCTAATACTAACATAATAGTACTATAGAAGATAATAAGTTTTGGCCTTAAGTCCACAAAGCTCAAGACTTGGATAAGACACTTCTGAATCCACAAATTTGGAGTCTTCAACCTTTGAATCAACAAAGGGAACCTAAATCTACCGCAAAAGGAGTGAGCTCTCACAGAGGAGAAAACATAATATTTCAAAAAGAGATCCCCTTGGGGTTACAATGGGGCCTCTATATAAGCCAAAAAGGGAGTGAGATGCTCTCCAAAGTAAGATTTTGAGTAAATCATTGGGGCAGAATCAGAATATGTTGAAAAAACCTAAAACAGACTCTAACAACATTTAATGCTCAGTCCTAAATATATGTCAAAAGAATGGGAATAGAGGCTATCTTCTAGAGGGGAAAGGACATAAGAAGGAACTAACTTGAAACAAACTCTAACACCATTTAAAGCTGAAGCCTTAAATAGATTTGAGATAGGTAGATGCATAAAGTACCTTTAAGAAGAGAACAGACATAAAGTAGAAAACAAAAACAGCTTTTTGCACCTCCAAATAACTTGTAAACACTTGGGCTCTTTTTAATACTTTGTGACCTAAATTCGTAATTGGGCCGATACTATTTTGTCATGGATTACATTTATTGGGCTTTCTCATTATGGCTGCATCAGAAAGTAACTTGGAGATGACAAGGTGAGAAGAGCTCTACCACCGGTCGAGGAGCACGTATACAATTTTTAACAAGAGGTTGAACAATCAACCGAGAAGCAAATTGACGCCTCTCACTCACACCGACGGATCCTCACTCCCCCCGCCTCCGGCGCCGGTGACGGCTGGGGTTCTCCCCTTGTGCTCTTGCTCCTCGAAGGTGTCGCAGATGCCGGCCCCCCTCGTCTCCGGCAGGAACACGACGAAGAGGCCACAGAACGATATGACCAGACCGAACACGCCGAAGGAAGCGAACCCGGCGCCGCTCCGCCGGGCGGCGGCCACCAGCTGCGGCGAGACGACGCCGCCGAGCACCACCGACTGCCGCACCATCGACAGTGCCGAGTTCCTCACGCACGTCGGGAAGAGCTCCAGCCCGTAGATGAGCACCACGTTGAACGCCGCGCTGGCGAAGAAGAAGGACACCACCTCCACCCCCATCTTCACGCCCCCGCGGAGGAAGACGCAGGCCACGCTGCAGGCGCCACTGGCCAGCGTGAAGCCCAGCACGGAGCTCCGCCGGTTGATCCTTCCGACGAGGAAGAAGGTGATGAGCGAGGAGGGCAGCTCCGAGAGTGCGTTCAAGGACACGCTGAGGTAGAGGTTGCAGCCCAGTGTTCCCAGCGCAAGCGGCATGCCGTAGTACACTATGCCGATGCCAAAACCCGCCGTCATTACCGCGGCCAGGCGCTGCAGCGCCCACCTCTTCCTCAGAATCAGCCTCAGCGCCGAGTAGATGTCAGTGCTTCTCCCCCATTCTTCTCCCCTGATGTTGAAATCCGAGAAGCTGTAGGCCAGAACGTCGCTGCGGTTAGAGGCCGCAATGTCCCTGAGGATCTTGATGGCCTCCTCCTTCCGGCCTCGCACGAGTAGCCACCTGGGAGACTCGCGAACCAGGAAGTAGACGAGGATGGAGTAGACCAGAGCCGGCCCCGAGGTCCACAGATAGAGCACTCTCCAGGAAGAGTTCCTGTTCAGGTACGCCGTGGGGGGGAGGGAGAGGAAGCCGAGACTGAAGAAAAAGAAGCCGATGGTACCCACCTGCCCGCGGGAGCTCTTCCCGACCAGCTCCGTCGACAGGACGAGGGCGCTGGTGCCGATAGTGGAGCGGCTGAATCCTGCGGCGAATCTCAGCGCAGAGTAAACCCAGATGTTTGGGGACGCCGCCGTGAGCATCCCCGCGAGGGCAATAGTGAGGCAGGAGAGGAAAAGCATGTTCTTGCGGCCAAGTGTGGAGTCCGCGAGGGTGGTGAGAATGAACCCACCGAGGAGGCACCCCGCGAAGAAGGACGACGCAGGGAGGCCAGTTAAGACGGAGCTGGCGCACTGGAGCGACCACTCGGAGATGATCGACGAGTGCGGCGGCCGGTCCCATGTCCACCTGGCGCCGGCGGGAAGGCCGCAGGGCGAGGGGAGGGAGGAGCAATTGGCGCCGCCGGTGCAATGCCACGGCGGCGGCGCGTCGGTGAAGACGTTGATGAAGGTCTGCTGGGCGTCGAATACCCAAGCGAAGGAGACGAAGAACGCCTGGAAGAGCTGGGCGGTGCCGATCCTGCCAAGGCAGTGCTCGATAACATCGTCGACGCTGGTACAGGAGCTCTTCTTGTTCTTCTCCGCAGGGAAGTCGGAGGGATTGGCGGTGTAGGAAGGAGGGAGGGGGGCCGTATCCGCCATAGAAGGAAAGGGCGAAGGTCGGATTCACTGGCGGCGATGGGTAGTTATTGCAGAATGACTGTGGATCACTGGACGTGCCGATTTAAACTGGAATCCATGGCTCCAGCTTGGTTATCCGATGGCGGAAAAATCCAAGATCGCAATCCAAGGCAGCCACCGGTAGAAGGTATCGCATAGGAAAATACGTATCTAAAGGTCACCAAATAAGTCTGAAAAAGATTACAATTCTGCACGTGGACTATATAACAGTCACCCCCCTTCCCCTCCCCCTTGGGAAGGCTGAGAAACAGCCTGGCCCGGCTATCTTTTCTCGTTAAACCTGGCTAAGCGTGCTTTGTTCTGACCCAAGCTTGAGGATCTGGGTCGGGTCGCACACGTCGGCCGGTCCTGAAGTTTTCACAATGTATAATAATAGTTTGAATCCCCAACGGTGGTCCTTGTGTAGCAATACAGGGCACGCCGAGCTTAATCACATGGGCCTTGTAATGAGAAGTCAAGTCAACGAGTGGGTGTCGGCGCGAGGTCGACATCGGGAGGAGCTGGCCGCGGTGGTGACAGAAATCGCCTCCTCCCCCTGCACCTGGACGGCGGCAAATCCTTGGCGGCGCCGCCCTGATGCAGGACAAGGGCCAAGACCTAACGTGGTGGACCTGCCTAAAGTCAGAAGGCTTAGTTTTCAACTAGTGGGCCCTCATGTCGGGCTCCCTCTTTATTGGGCCTTATCTCCTTTGTTACGCATATAAAGGTACAGTCAACCCTCGAGGAAACAATTATTTTTGTGATCAAGAAATGATTCCGTTCTATATGCTCTGCCTCTAGGAGTTGGTTGCAAGAACCTGTCGCCCCAGTAGAGTTGGTCAGAAGAAACCATCGCCCTAGTAGGGTTGGTCATGAGGGCCCCATTGCCTCAGTAGAGTTGGTCCTGAGGACCCCACAACTTCTAGTTAAGAGTTTTACCATCCGTCACCAAGCCACCACCATCGTCTTTTGCTGTTGTCTTCATCTTCACTTTCAACTTCACCAGTGTCAATGCAGTTTTCATCAACACCGTCACCATCCGCTGCTACCTTCATCATCTCCTTTGCCATCTGCTGCCGTCGACCTCAGCTGGTGATATCATCCTCATTTGTTGCCTCTGAACTCAATGGCTGCCTCTATTGAGGCCACCATCAGCGTCACCTCCACCACTGCTGATCACCGTCCTCATCCACTGCCCTGGATCCACCACCATTGATCACCATTTTCATCCACATTCACCATCACCACCATCATCAATCTCTCAGCAATAGTTGGCCACCTCATTGCTGCCGCCAGCAACCCACTATCTATCCTCATTCTGCCACTACTGCCACCAGCCTTTTCTTTGGCTAGTTGTCATTGGTCCATTATAAGATATGAAATATTCGACTAGTGTGAAACAAAAATTCTCAATTAAAGGAAGATTTAGACTCTTAGTCCACAAACAAAGAACATATTATAGATTAACATGTCTCCACATTTGGTGAGCTCGAGAAGTCCAATTGTAATCAATAAACCCTCAAGTCTAAAAGAGAAGGATACAAGATGGGGAGAACAAAATAGGTCAAAGTAGAAAGAAAACAAAGCCCAATTAGAGATGGCAAGTCTTGTTCCACTTTCTCTCCTCTTCAATTGTAATTTTGCACTTTAGTTATAGGTCCCTATCTTCTTTCTAGAATTTTCTTCGCATACCTCTTCACAATGGCCTCGATTCTCTTCTAAGGATGCTAATTGATTATTCACTAGCTTTGCTCCCCTTCTTAGGGCTTTCCATACTTTTCTTGAAGCCATAAAGGCATCATGTTTTGATGATGACAAAATCATTGAGATCAATCAAAAATAATCTTACCTAATGAATTATACTTCAACAATATACATTTAAGGTTAAAATAAATAAATACATCATATATAAATATGAAATATTTATTATAATGTAATATGCAAAATCATACACATGAAATATGAGTGTCATGATTTCAAGTACACAATGAATAAGTTAATCAATAAACAGAATTCTCATGACATGAATTTAAGTAGTTGAATCATAAGATCATGAGAAATCTATTATATTATATGCTACTTTCTGAAAAATATTATTATTTTCAGAAATCATTACAGTCAAAGAACTAGTTATTTGATCAAGAAAATCAATAAGTTTACATAAAGTAAAGCATGTGTATGAAAGCTTATTCAGATATCTCAAACCTATGATTTTGCTTTATAATAATCTGATAATCTAAATATCAAATTAGTTAGATTATCAATCGAGTGTCAAATTCATTAAATAGGATTTTCTTAATATATATTGAATATATTTTAAAAATCATACAAATCAATCTCAATAGAGATTTTATAATTTGAAATATTGATATTGAATTTCATGAGGTACACTTACATCTTATATCTTGTATGACTGAATTCGGATGTGTTTTCAATGAGAAATCATTATTTTTATAAGACATGTCATGTTTAACTCACAATAGAGCTTATCGGATTTTTATCGAGTTTTTTAAAATTGACTATTATTGGATATGAACATCAAGTCTAGACATGTTAGTTTACTTTGAATATATCCAAAGTAACAAAAAGACATCATAGTAGATTCATATAAGTTTTGAATTTAATCTTATTTTAAGTGAATTTAGTCATTTGAGATCTTGAAAAATCTATAAAAAGTCCTCACTTGATTTATCTATCAGTATTACTGATCTCTAATGGGAAAATTCAATCCTCAATGAGCACATTTATTTTTCCATACATTCTTCTTTTGTTTTGTGATTTTCACGTAGTATATTCAAGAGGAAGAGAGAAAGAAATGATTCATCAACTAACTACTCACTGATTAAGAAAGGAAAAGCCTCAAGAAGAGTATTCAAGATATTATTTACTCTTGAACTGAGCTTAATGAAAGCCTATAAGCCTTTGTACAAACTAACAAAAATTGCAATAAGACACAGGTTTAATCTTTCAAGCACTTGTCTTCTACTATTATAATAGTTTAGAGCATTCAACATATACCTTCTAGACAAGTGGCTGATAATCTTAATATATGGTTATATATATTGAAAAGTTGTGTTACATACCATTCACATAATGAGATACAAATATTTGTTGCTTACCATGATAGAACCAGCACTACAATAACGAGGCTGGTTTGGCATAAAAAAAAATATATGATGGCTCCTCTTTTTCTTAAAATTGGAAGAAGAATTGCATACTCATAGTGATATAAAAGTTTATATGTTTGTGGGTTCAAATTAGTGATTATTTATTTGATCACTAGAGAGTTGTCTTTTGAAAATAGTAATGTAGAACCCCCTAGAGTTGTGAATCTAGAAGACGGCTTCTAGGTGAAATCTTGGGGGAGTTGAGCCTGTGGAATCAATAGTTGTGATAAAAATGATTAGATGGTAGAACCCAAGGGTAGAGAGTGTCTTTGGAGAGTGGACATAGGCTAGTGTCAAATCATACAAAAATAGTGTGCCCATGATCCCAGCCTATTAAGGATCAATTCATTAGGAGAGTTATAAGGAGACCACAAAGAGAAATCATTCAAAGAAAGAAAAGGATAGATCAATTCACCCCTCCCTTCTTGATCCTCACTGGCCTAAAACCCAACTTTGCAATTGAGCACTTCAAATTTCTCCTCTTTATGAGTGGGTCAAGCTACACTAATAGCCCATCAATACTCCCCTTCATGCCTCCACCTTCTCTATAAGTAGAAAATATTCAAACTCTCTTTGTAGTTGTTGAGCTAATTCCCAAATGACAAATGACTTTGGTTTGTCTTCCCACTGATAAAGACCTTGGTCCATTGAGACTTTGTTTGATTGCTAGGACTTGATTTGGTAATCCCATTTAAGTAATGAACCTATTTAATAGCAGCAAAACTTTCTACTTTAGTTAGGAAACATGGAACACGAGGTGAATATTTACATGTTATGATAATTCCCACTTAAATGTAAGACTGTAAAGGGTCAAAAAGTATTATTGAGCTTGGCATTGGGTCTATACCTCATGGAATGATGATAGTAAGGTTCGACTTTGAGATAAACCCAATTGCCTAGGGTGAACTCCATATTTCTGTGATGTTTTTCAGCAAAATATTTCATCTTTGCTTGAGCATAGAGGAAATGCTCTCAATTATTGTATCAAACTATCCATGATGTAGGATTGCCAGTGATCTACCCTCTAGTAAGGGGGGGGAGGGGGGAAGAATAGGGTTAGTATACATGACTAATGGGGGGGGGGGAGGGAGGCAAGTAGGTGCTGAAGGCAACGATGCCTATGGACGCTCGTCGATGTCAACAAGGTTGCGAGCACAGGGAGTCCTTCCCATCCACATCTGTCAAGAGAAACCCTGATGTCGTCGGCACGGTTACTACCGCCTGAGCTCGCCAGCCAACGCAACAAGTCTTACATGTGCGCGCATCAAGGCTCGTACCCAAGGTGAGACCCAACCCATCCCACCTAGCTAGGCCCGTCGGCAAAGGGGCAAGAGCGGGAAGGCACTACACGAAGTAAAGACTGACTGACAAGGGAAAGAGGGCTAACCTGTGGGCCTTGGCCTGGTTGGTTGTGGCAGGGCAAAAGGTTCCTCGTATAGGAGAAAGGTCAACGGCAGTGAGAGCGGTGCAAGCCCGGTGGATGAGGAGCGTCGCTGCAGTGTGGCCGGTGATCCCTTGTTAGCAGAAGGCAGTTCCATGTGAAGCGTTCAGCATGCATGCCGGCACGTGGGAGGGCGTTCGGGGGAGGCACAGTTAGCAGCACCTGATGCACTACTGACAGGCTAGGGGTGGTGACACAGCTGGATGATCTGAGGCACCTTGCCAAGTTCCTGATCGAAACCTACAATGAACTCGTGGGTGGTCACAGCGACACACAATCAAGCTCACAGGACTCACGAGCATGATGACCACTGCTTGTTAGGGTGTGGAGCACGGTGTCGGGTGTGAGACAAGCATAAGACAAGAGCACCGGTGGGCAACTGCATGGGACCCGCATGCAGTCAATGAGGCAGCAAGTGACTAAGAATGAGGTGGCGTCGGTGATCAGATAGTGCCCCCATCCCTCAGGCTTCCCCTCTCCCTTTCTCTATAGTCGAAGCTCACAAACACTCTTTCTATACAAAATAAACGGCTTGTCCTTAGTGGTGGCTCTCCACCCCCTTATATAGGGGCTCACATGGGCCAAGGGCGAAGAATCACATGAGAGGCTCAAAATGTCAAGCCCCCCCCAGGTGATATAGTTTCAGGTGGGCCTTCCTCTCTATTGGGCCTAAATAAGGGTGGCCCACAAGAAGGAGGGGGGGAGGGGAATAAGGACACCAGCTCCTCCAATTGGGCCCACACATATGACCCAAAGGAGAAGGTAATAGGACGGGCAAGGGCCCAAATGGAGTGGACCATCCCTTCCTGCCATGGACGCGACATGGGCTCAAGGGGTGGGAAGCCCCTCATGTGGTGTAGCAGAACCAGAGGTTCCTTGTCCTCGCTCGGGCTCCACGATCTAGTGGACAGTGTTGGGGCAGGGTCTCCATCATCGCCTTGGCCACCAATCCATCTACATCAATTATTGTCCCACTTCTTCCTGTCAAGGAGGATGATTTTCCAAATTAATTAATGCTAGAGGATCCCAATGTAAATAACTTTAACTTACATGTATCTCGTAGAAGAATTATAGTAAGTGTTAAATTAACACTCTACATAGACCAATCACCCTGCCCATTATTTGGGTTGTTCACTTGAGTAGCATCTCAAATAAATTTCTAACCCTCTATTTACTACCTCCATTTGTCTATTTGACTAAGGATGGTAACCACTTGTCTATTGGAGGAAGATCCCTAGAGCTCAAAATAATTTAGTCCAGAATTGACTCAAGAAGAGTTGTCCACAATCTATTAAGATGGAAGTTGAAATACCTTGTAGATAAACCACAACTTAAATAAAGGTGCAAACAACTTGTTGCATCATTGGGTGTTTCGACCCCAAGAAATGGGCATATTTGCTGAACTTGTCTGCTACTACTAGGATGCAATTGAATTCATTAGAGAGAGGTAACCATTACACAAATTTAATGAAACATCCTCCCCTATTCCTAATGGAATGGGTATCAATAGCAAAAGTCCCACAAGACATAAATTCTCACTCTTATTTTTCAAACAGACATTGTTATCAGCTATGTACCTCCTAATGTCTACCTTCATCCCCTTCAACTCAATATTTTGTGAAATTCTTTTGTGTGTCCTTAGAAGTCCAGAATGTCCCCCCAATACTAGATCATGAAATTTAGAGAGTAAAAATGGAATAAAGGACGAGTGATGAGAAAGAATGATTCTACCTTTGTAGGTAAGCAATTCTTATGGCAAATGATAGTTGTTCCACTTTAGTTTTTCACCTACTTCAAATTAAATGGTACATAGCTCAGGGTCATGCTGGTTCTCCTGAGCAATCTGTGTTAGATTAATCAATTTACTTTGGGATATCTCCAATTGATTCACTAATATTTGATTATATCAGCAAGTTAATGCATCAACGACTTTATTCTATGCCCCAACCTTAAATTGAATCTCAAAATCAAATCAGATTATCTTCAAAATCTATTTTTCATATTCAAGTAATATTTTCCTCTGTTCCATGATGAATTTTAGGTTTTTTTATCAATAAAAATGATAAATGTTTGACCCAATAGGCAATGTTTCCACTTCAATGTGGCCAACACAATTGCAATCAACTCCCTTTTACAAATTAATTTCCTTTAGTTTCATTCAATTAAAACATAACTAAAAAAAGTTATAAGGATTTGATTTGGCATCAATATAGCCCCTACCTGAACTCTTGAAGTGTCAACTTCAAGTTCATATAGTCTAACATGGGCACTGAGATAAGTACTATTGGACTCATGAAGGTAATATTTATTGATTATGACAAAACTATCAAGAGTCAATTAATGATAATTAAATGAATGAACTATGCTTCTATAGCATACATGCATACTTGAATATAAATAAATACATCACTTACATACATGAAATAGACCTCATAATGTAATATTTAACATCACATACATGAAGAATTTTTGTCATGATTGTAGCATATAAATATGAGTATGATTAATATACGAAAGTCTCATGATATGAATCTAAATATTCATATCACAATATCATGAAAATTAATCATCTTGTATGTTGCTATTTAGATGACCACTATTTACATAAATTATGATAGTCAAAGAAGTATTGATTTGATTAAGCAAATAAATGAGTTTTAATGAGGTAAAATATGGGTATGAAAGTTTACACAATTATCTATGTTCTCATAGTCATATTCCATTATGATTGAAGAATTTTAACATTGAATCAGTTGAATGATCTATCGGGTGTTGAATTCATTGAACAAGATTTTCTAAGTAATAGAATATATGTTCAAAATTATACATACCACTCTCGACAAATAAGCTACGATTTGAAATGTTGAGATTACAAAGTATACTTATATTTCATATTGTTTTGATTGAATTCAAATGAAATTTGAATGAGAAATTATTACTTCTATGTCAAATGTCATGTCAGGTTTAGAACATAGCTTATTGAATTTTTATCGAGTTTCTATGAACCAACTTGTATTGTATATGAACGTTAAATATTAAAGGATTCACATGTTGATTTCCTTAAAATATATAGATAAAGGACATACTATATTGTATTCATGCAAGCTTTGAATTAAATCTTATTTTAAGTAAAACTAGTTGGAATCTTAGAAAATCCGTGAAAACTTAATACAAGATTTATCAATAAATATGACTAATCTCCAACATGAAGAATTAATCCTCAATGACCAACTTTATTCTTTTTTGGCCCAACTATTTTATGTATTTTATTAAAGAGGAATGAGATGATATTATGTTGGCTATTCATTGAATAAAAATTCACTAACTTGAGGGGCAGAATCAAGACATCATCCCTCATTTAGCTAAGTTCTTTTACAAGCCTTCCATCTACAATACTAGTAGACAAATCAGCAAGAAGATAAAGAGTAAAATATCTACATCTTTATCTTTTATTGTTACTAAAATCCAAAGTAACCAACAATCATCTTCTTAATACACCTACGGTGACATCATTATATTTGTGGGTTGAATAGTTATTATTTTGTTGGATTAATCACTTGTGAGAGTTATCCCTTGAAACAATAGTGTAGACACTCTAGAGCCATAAATCTAGAAGAAGATTTTTAAGTGAAATTTTAAAGAAAATGAGCCCATGAAATCATCGATTGTGATTACAATGATTATATAATTGAACCTAATAAAAAGGTATGTTCTTAGAGAGTGTACATAAGTCGGTACTGAATCACTATAAAAATAGCATGTCCATATTCACATCCTATTAGGGAAGCTCATGAAAAAAGTGTGAAGGATCTCTTGAAAATAAATCTCTCAAAACAAAAAAGAGTCAAGTCAATTTAACCCCTCCTTTTTTACCTTTGCTCACCTAAAATCTAACAAGTGCTTACTTCAATCATCAAAAACTCACCTCTACAATACCATTCTAAAAAAACTCTTTCTTGAGGAGCTAAGAGGTATTCATGTGACCCTAAGTTGTTAGAATCATCACTCAATTTTAATAATTTATAGAACTAGATTCACCAAAAATAATATTGAATGGATATAGTGGGAAGATAGGTCATCTCCTCAAGGAAAGCTTTTAGAAATCTTCTTCTTCTCTAATTTAATGGATTATGAAGTTGATTTTAAGATCTAAATTCATATTCAAAGTAATAAAGGAAATAAAATGATAAATAAATGTATATATGAATTTAAAACTTAATTAAAATATAAGAATAAATGAAATATGTTTTAGAATGATGAAAATGGAAAGGAAACAAGTAAATAAATTATTAAAGCTAAGAAAATAAATTTATTTTGTAAATAAAAATAGAAAATACTTAAAACTCTATTAAAAACCAACTTAGAATGCATGGCTTGATGTTGACCTCTAGGTAGCACTTCTCAATCTTCCTTCTAGTTCAATGGAATAGATTTAAGGTGAGAGGGGTAGAGTAGAACAATCAAAAATTAATGGTGCAATCCTTGGAATTCTATTTTCACATAAAAAAAAGAAAAATCATTTTCTCTCAAGACCAACTCAAAAAAATTAGAAAAATGATGCATTTCTCTCTCCTATTCCTCTTTTTGGTTCCTTGGATCTGCAAATCACATTTTCTATTTTAACTTCCTATTTTATGTCATATTTTTCTGATTTTTCCAGCATTTTCATCTTTTCTCGCATGGCAATAACTAATATTGTCTATTTAACTAGGCAATAATCAATATTTGTAAATGTAATCTTATGCCGCACAAGCAAATAATTGATATTATCTATTTTACCAAGTGATAATTGATATTTGTAAATATATCTACCGACACATGGCTCAATAAAGACTATTGGATCCTCGCACTATCATTTCGCTTTGAAAGGGATATGTGGTCTTTTAATCGTCATCAGATTTATTTCACCTCCCGCTTCTTTTCACATGCTTTATTAGGATCTGTGTTGTCGCCTGACCATGTGTTGGCAGCTGGAGATATGGCCACTTTTGGTGCATTGGATTTGATAGTAGGTGTCATTAGATCTGGCGTTGCTTTTTGTGCGATGGTGGGTAGTGATGTGGTGTGTTCTTGTGTGTCAAATATAACTATCCCCACCATCAGATTGATAGTTGCTTTTTTTGTACAATGGTGAGTGCTGACATGGTGGCTTATGGATCATTAGATCTAGCCATTGTAGCTACTCTATTGTCAGATCTGAAAAAGGTAAGAAGAGTGATTTAGTCTCATAACCAAAGTTTGATGCATATAGAGTAATATATATTAATCAATGCCTCTAACTCATTGCTGACACCTCCAAAAGGGACAAAAGGGATGATCCAGACTTGACCACTAGCTCCTAGGGATGATCTAGATTGAGACCTAACTCCTAATAGGCCATGGAGGTGATCTATTCAGCCCGAACTCATGATCCAGATCCACGACCTAGTTTACATGGCTCACAAAGTGGTGTGCCCTTTAGGCCACTCCCATATGTGTGTGGCCTCCTGCCCGCATTAGGCCTGGTAAGTGGTGTGCCTCTTGCCTGTTAATGGTGCACCCATTTTTATTGTATTTTTTATTTATTTAATGCCTAAAACTTTTAGAAAATTTGTAGAAAAT
This sequence comes from Spirodela polyrhiza, assembly GCA_024713555.1. NCBI lineage: Eukaryota > Viridiplantae > Streptophyta > Magnoliopsida > Alismatales > Araceae > Spirodela > Spirodela polyrhiza. The sequence goes on along the minus strand of CM046548.1, from coordinate 3,373,158 downwards.
ATATTTCACTTAATCATAAAAATTTAGTATGGCAGAATTTTATTTAAAAATAAACTAAATGAGAATTAAGCTTCAACATATGAAATAAATTCTCATTAATTTTTATTTTATCTGTAAAATATCAATTTAAATCAAGATTTAATGAGGTTCATTAAAATGACAAATTAAATAATTAACATGATAAGTGTGAAATAATTCTCAAATATGCATTATGCTCCATGATTTAATAACACATTAAAATATAATTTTCACAAGTTATCAGTTATGTCATAGTTCTATAGTTTTTGATAAATTTGGGTAATATCCTATTAATCTTAAGAAGCCCTATGTACTTTCAAATTTGAGGGTAACTCCTATTTTAGGATTGTTGTGATTTTCTCTACATCCATCTCCCTTGTATTTCTTGAAATAATATGACCAAGATAAGATGCTTGACATTGTTCGAAACAAAATTTATTTGGAATAATGTGCAAATGGTTGGTGTTAAGAATCTCGAAGACCTAGATTGAGTGATGTTCATTCAGTCCATCATCCAAGTTATACACCAAAATGTCATAAAAAAATAAGCACAAATCTTTTGAGGAATTTGTTGAAGATCCTATCCATGGGTGCCTAAAAGGTAATGGTGGCGAATGGGACCTGTCTCCACCACTATATGGGCTCAAGGCAATAGAGGAGACCCCGCCCACACGTATTCAGCTGAATCAATAAACACAAGTAAAGATGAAGGACCCCAGGTTCCATTATACCTCCTGAGGTGGCTTTATGCTTTTCATCACTCGTTTCTTGTGTTCGTGAACTATGTGGGTTCTAGCTTTGCAATGTGTGGGGCCTCCCAACCCTAGGGTATGTGTTAGGCCTATGGCAAGGATGGGAAGGCCCAATCCCCTTTTGTTTCTTTTCTTTTCTTTCCCCCTTCTCCTTTTGGGCCATATGTGTTTGGACCCAATTGGAGAAGAAAGCGTCCTTCTTTCCCTTGCCTCTCTTCTCTTTTGGGTCATTCTCGTTTAGGCCCAATTGGAGAGGAGGGCCCATCCTGGACTCTATGTGTGTTTCTTTTGGGGCTTGGCATCTTGGACCTCAAGCATGTCCCTCCACCCTTGGCCCATGTGGACCCCTATAAAAGGGGGGGGAGAGCCACCACTAAGAGTTGGCCCTTAGCTTGAGTAAGAATGTGTATTTTGGTTGAGAACCTCACTCAGAGAGAAAGAGAGAGTCTGCGGAGAGGAGGGCACTGTCCAACCACCTGTCGCTGCCACCTGGCCACCGACTGCTCACCGCACCGTCACCAATGCACTAGCCCTACGCACCCACCAGCCATGCACACCTGCCACATGCCTGCCATGTGCCTTGCTGCACACTCGTTGCACGGCCGTTATTGTGCCTCCATGCATGCACCGCATGCCCACTTGCATACAACTGCACCTGCCCTACGGGGTTCACCACCGCTCCTGACCAGGGATGCCCACCTTTGCACCACCAGTTGCCCACCTGTGCCCCTTCCTCCAGCCTGCCAGGCGTTTGCCCGGTGCTGCCACTGTGCACCCACCAAACGCCAACTGCATGCCATGTGCAAGTACCCAGTGCCCACCTGGCACACCACCTGCACGCAAGTCCTCATGCTGACCATGTGCTAGCTCGTGTGCCACCACAACAACATTGTGTGCCAGCAGGGAACCTGCTGCCAAGCTTCAGCATCGCTAGCTCCCACCTTCCGCCCTCTAGAGCTCATGCCATTGTGTTGCCATCAATCTTGTTCTCATATGAGAACCCCCACTTTGCCACAACCAACCAAGCCTTCACCTGCAGGTTAACCCTTATCCCCTCTCCACTGAGTCATTTACTATGCTCAATATCATTTCGCACTTGCTCCACCACCATCGGACCTAGCTAGGGTGGGAAGGGTTATGACTCTCCATTGTGTAATTCTGATGTACACGTTAGAATTGTCATGTTGGTCGTCAAGCACTTGTGGCAGAGCCATATTGATGACACTAAGCCCTCACCACCTTGACATGGACATGGAGGATTGATGAGCATTTGTCATTGGATTTAAATACTCAGGATTTAATAATATTTATAACTAAAACTTAATGAATAATTAGTCAAGTAATGAGTCTCAAGTCGAACACAGGGAGTAGAAATAACCTGTCATGGATATTAATTTTGATTTTATTATTTTGGTGATTCTATAACTTTTAAAAAAATTATAAATTAAATAATAGGAACTAATATTTAATAAATAGTGAAGAGAAAAAGAGAGATAGATGTGGGATTTAGAAGGGATTAGAGGAAGAAATTTTGGGAGATAGACGTGGGATTTCATAGGGACTTTTGGACAAATTTTTGGGACATAGAAATGGGGTTAAGAATAGATTTTAGATGAATTTTTAGGTGGAGGGAAGGAGAGATAAAATAAAATAGAGAATAATAAGAGATAGAAAATCGTGGTCAATATGTCTCACACCTACATTGATAGTGATTTCCAAAGGAATATGTGAGAGAGAATTCATGAAAAAAGTGTAAAATCATGCTGAAAATGCCTGAATTAGTTTCACACCGATTAACAAGGAGTAGAAGGTTGTAACCATAAAATCAACAAGCCACTTAACCAAAGAGAAATCACCGAAAAATTGTTCTGCCCAACGGAAAAATGGCAAGGAATTTCAGCTGGATTTCTCGATTGAAATCATTGGAAAATAATTCAAAATCACTCCTAAATGATTCACGACGAGTTATGGAAGGTTTGAGATAGAAATAAGCCCTTTTAATCAAGTGAATCATGTTTTCTTCCGATTATTTTTGGCAAATGTTTGGAAATTATCGTTTGTGACAAAAATTAAATAAAATAAGAAATAAATCTAAAACTAACACTATCCTTCAATAGGTCTGCCTCTAGAACAACAAGAGATGCCAATGCAACTTTGTATCGTCTAGTTGTGTCGCACTACACTAGAAGGTGCATGAATATCGTCCGGCGGCTCTATGCTACTCACCAAAAGGATTCCATAAAGAGAAGGGTTTGATGCCCTTGTTAAGGGTAAAGGAGAAGACTTGTGGCCACCTGCCAGAGGCTCTAGGTGCAGCCAATAGAGTTAGGAAGAGGGTTCACTGTTTGCCAGAGGCTTTGACTACGTGGAGGGAGAAGACAAAATGATTGTCGCTGGCGAACCTCCACCTTTTTTATTTCGTCAGCAATAATTAATAATCTTAGTTTTATCCGAAGATAATAGATAGTTGTTTATATGCCCCTCTGTGACTTAACTACGCCGATTATGTGGCATGCTCTCCACCTTTTGATTGGTTTACTCTTGGGGGTACATGGCACATCTTGAAAAATCACAAAACATTAGCATGATATAAGTATCGATCAGCCACCAATTCACCACCGGAAAAGGGTGACGTGGCACATTAAGTATAAATTATATAACTATGCCTAATAAGAGATATTATCTATTTATTTATTTATTTCAGAAAATACTAAGTAATTCATTTTAAACTGAAATAAATCATAAAAATTAACTAAAATTCACAAAAAATTGAAAATATTTAAAAACATTTTATTCGATAATTATAATTTATTTTCATAAAATTGATGCATTATTTGATTATTTTAACTCACATTACATCTAAAAAATGAGATATTATCAAGGATCACCTTACACTAGCACCATTTAGCGACACTCCAACATAACGTATCATTGGCTTCACTACCCTTCAGCACCTGCTTGCATTTAGTTGAGTCAGTATTCATCATCTAGATCCCCTAGTCATCATTACTTGTGGTGTATAGGGTCCCTTCCCTTGTTATCTCACCCCACACTTCGCCGTCAGGCTGGGTTTACCCACCCATCCTGCATTAGGTAATAGGCACATTCATTAATTCGAATGGCATTACCTAAAACTCATAATACCTTCAATCATTTGGAAGGCGCTCTTGTATATATCTTTTTTTAATCAAATCTGATGATACCCCAACTTGAGGTCTAATTCTGAGAAAATAACTATGTGCAGCTCATCAAATAATTATTCTGCCATGAGAATCAAAAAATGACATGACATAATCACATTACATAGAGCCTATAGTCAACACAATCATCATGATCTATTTCCTTCAAAGTAATAATGTTGGACTAGAGAATAGGCTGTTAGAATGGCATATAATGCATATTTGTAATATTTTTTGAAATAATTTCTCAAGTTTAGGCTATTAGAAATAAGAGTATCAAAATGTTTTGATGTTGATCATCTGTGACGAGTCTTTGAGTGAAATTACATGATCGACATCTCCTTCCAATGGCAATTCCTTCAAGTTCCTGAAAAACATGTAGAAAAAGCGTATGTATTTAAGTATCACCTTTTGTACATTGGCGAGGTTCATTGGGACCATTTAGTGAGTGATGTGGTTTTAATCTTGTATTAAATGCTACTACTATACCTACCTAAATTCAAAATTAGGGAAGGGAATAAATGCACGAGGGGTTGAGCACTCACCTTGGGGTCTACCTCGCCAACCTAGAGCTCCAATCACTTGCAGGTGGGCGTGCCTCCTCTTCTGTGCTAATCTCTTCCCTAATTCTTGGCTATCTCTCTTAACCACATTATAAATGATGAAATGCGTTCATTCATACTAGATAATCAAAACACCGATTCCATAGGTCTTTTCTAGTAGCCAGCCCTCATCTAAAGCCCTGAGGAATGCAACAAGAGGAGAACCTTACATTAAGTAGTCTTTGATGATTCCCTTTTTTACCCCCCTAAGTCCTCACATTTACTCTCATTTATCTCTCCCACACAGCAGCTTTTCAGGGGGCATACACATGCGCTCTTACTACACGTGCTGGCGCCAAATTATAGGAAGGTTCCTGCCATTAATTGCTCCACACCCTTGGCCTTGAGCTTTGGAAGAAGTGCCCTTGTTCTGGCCATTTCAGGCCCATTATCACTTGGATATGTGCCCATGTCCTTGGACTTCCATTGGGCCAACTCTCTAGCCCTCTTTAGCTCCAAATTGTGTCCATCTACTCTATTAATTTTACCTAAGTTCTACACAAATAAGTTTAGAAAATAATAATTATAATTAAGCTCCTAGACCTCAAAGAAGTCCAACAGCATTAATCTCTACAATCTAATAAATACAATAACATAAGATAATGATAAGTTTTCATTATCATGAATTGATTATTTATTGATATGATAGTTTTAGCCTTAACTCATGATAAAGAGACCTATATTTGTGTTAAATTGTGAAAAGTAGTTTCTAGTTGATTAATATGAACTTTTGATTAATTACATGATATTATGTGAACTTATATAATTTTGTAATCTTATTTTTGGAGATAAATGGAAAAAGAGTAAAATAAGAAGTAAAAAAACTGCCAGTCAACTAGGCCCCTAAGTAGGTCAGAGGCTTAGTCGGGTGGAGCTGTGATAAATACTCACTTATCCCTAAGAATTAATTAATTATCTATTTGATTTTTGCATCAATGAATCATAGTAAGCATGAGTTACTATATATAATCATCTTAGAGAAAAAGTCAAAAGATATGCATAAATGACTCTAAAATTAAATACATCTACATCATGAACTTATGGATTTAATTACTAACATTTTCTAACCTTTTTCCAAGGTTTATCACCTAGAGAATCTATTTTAATTTATCAGGAATCAAGGTTCAAAATTTTAGAATTTTATTCCTAGGAGATTAACTTCTACAGATTTGTCAAAGTGACAAGGAACACCATGGGATGACAAAGTTGATGGCCCAAGAAAGGGTAGATTGGAACACAAAAAATTAGATACAATGTCTAAAAGATAGGGCTTTATTAAGCCCACAAAAGGATAGAGAAAGAAGGCCCAAGAAAGGCGTGGGTATATAAGCTTTGAAATGGCAAACAAAGGTCTTCTTCTTTTTCGCGCGCAAAAGGAGGTGGTGGCTGGATGACAGGCAGCGGAGGCTTCAGGGTTGCAAGCACGATTTCTTCATCTATTTTCTCTCCTTTCTTAGTTCCTTACACTCCCTTTTATTCTGTAAAAGAAGAGTATTAGTTAATGGATGTTTTGGATGCTTTTCATTGATTTCCTAGAGAGTTATTGATCTCTATCTCGGATTTTGCATGTCTCGGTACTGACACCAAGGCAAAAGAAACAAGATTTGTATTAACTTGTCCATTTTCTTTCAAGTCTATGATTTTTCACTGATACCTTATCTTCTTACAAAACCATTGAATGCTTTTTCTCCTCCAAAGATCGTGTTTTGATGATTTGGTGACAGAATCATCAAGCATAGCTTCGGAAATCGTTTTTAGGGTAAACAAGGAAGTTATGCATCAAGCCATACAGTTTCTTCTAAGTTTATGATTTTTATCAAGAACCTGACTTCCTTATGAGTCCAATGAATGTTTTTTTTTCTTCTTAATATCATGTTTTGGTGATTTGGTGATAGAATCATCAAGCACATCACTAGAAATGGTTTTCTGGATTCATTTTTTCGACCTTTCTATAGACCGAATCTGATTTTATGAGTTGCACAGGTATTTAAGTCATTATCTTTTGAAAAGTCTTAGTTTAATTAGTTTTGTACCTTTGTTAATTTTTTCGTGATTTTATAAGGTGTTTGAGATAGGTTTTTGTATTTTACAAGACTCGTTTTCTGTTTCTTTCTTTCTTTCCGACCTTCCCATGGTTCGAATCTGATTTCATGAGGGAAACATGAATTTAGGTTAAAATATTTTGGGAGAATTTAGCTTAGTTAGTTTCCTACGTTTTGTTATTTTTTCGTAATTTTATAATGTGTTTAGTATAAGCTTTTAAATTTTACTATAACTATTTTCTTTGTTTGTTTGGTTCTGGATTTCTGATTTTTCATTGCTAGTAATTTAATTCCTCAGTTAGTGACACCTTGTATTACGAGATAATTTTTAAAAGAATTGCCTTATAGTTAGTTATCTGTACTTTTAGATTTTTTTATATTGTTTTTAGAGTTAGAAACATTTGGAGTTCATAATTTACAGAAAAAAACAAGAACTCTATCTACTTTTCATTTTTTTACAATGCTTTATATTTAGATGATATTCTAACTTTCTAATTTCCCTGAGGACCGACTTGAAATCCCTGTAATTAAAGAAAGTTTATTTTGGTTTTCACTTTATAAATATTAAATTTAGGTGTCTAAATTAACGACGACTTTAGCCACATCAAGCTGCGAGCAGCTGAGGACCACAAGCTCGAGGCTAAAGTGACTAAAATGTGTGTCTCACTCTCCTTCCACATCACCGATGGCCAACCAAGCATGGGGCAAGGAGTAGTCGTACACATAAGAGAGAGAAACTAATAAGTCTTCATTATCATAAGTTAATAATTTAGTGATATGATAGTTTTAACCTTAACTCATGATAATTAGACTTATATTTGTGTTAAGTTGTCAAAAATGATTTCTAGTTGGTTAATATAATTTTTTGATTAATTACATGATATTATATGAATTTTATATAATTTTATAATTCTATTTTTGTCATAAATAGAAAAGGAATAAAATAAAAAGTAAAAAATCTGCCAGCCAACCAAGCTTGCAAATAAGTTAGAGGCTCAATCGGGTAGAGTCGTGGGATGGTTGAGGATCGGGAGATTGAGGCTCAAGCAACTAAGGGCGTGAGGGTCAAGCAGCTGACATTTGTCTCACTCCCCCTCCACATCACCAATGTCTAGTCGATAATATGGCAAGGAGTGGTTGTACACATGTAGGAGATGTACCTATTAATTATATGATATTGCAAGGGTTTTTATTCATCTTAAATCTCAATAGAAAATCGATGAGGGACTTAACTACTGCTCACAACTTACCCCACAAGATTATAATGCCCAAACTACCCCTTGATTATCATGAAGAAAATATCCTTGTGACATCACATTATAAAGGTATTATTATTCTTAGTCCATTTCTCTCTCTCTCTCTCTTGTAGCCAAACAATCGGTAAGGAAATTGCGATTTTCGGTGAGTGATTGAGCTTCCAGAATCACTAAAATTTTGGCAAAAACCTAATCAACGTGATTCGTAGAGCATCATAGTCAAAATTGATGAATGATTTTGGACAAAAGATCACGAACTTAACAAGGAACTCATCTTCAATTGATCGACAAACAAGTTATCACCGAGAAGAGGACGATTCACTAAGAGATGAGTCATCACCTCTTAAGAGTGTACTAGACGTGATAAAGTGCCTCTTTTTGTTATGCTAACTTGAGGATGAAGTCCTTGAGATGTGCCCCACTTCCATTCAATCTATCTCTATCATGTGACAATTGTTAAAGACCATAAGCCATCATTTTTCAACTCTACCAGGTGACAGCCACTGGAGATGATTTGATAATGCATTCTATTGATTTCTAGACTTCGTAACAAGATCACGCAAATTCTTTAATATATTATATTGATCATTCAATTCAAAAAATCATAAAAAATTATATTTTTTAAGAAAAATTTTAAAATATTACTTGATATTATATTACATCATTGTGATCAATCTGAAAATTTTACATTATTTTTGAAATCTTTTATCTATTTATAATTGATTTATTTAGTCTGATATACTTTAAAATTATAAAAATTGATATTTTCTAGTTTATAAATTTTAAATTTACATAATTTATTATATAACAATTAAGCACAAAAATACATCTTAATTATCATGAGTTAATAATCTAGTGAGATATGAAAGTTTTAGTCTTAACTTATGATAAATAGACTTATTTTTGTGCTAAATTATGAAAAGTGATTTCTAGTTGGTTAATATGATTTTTTGATTAATTACATGATTTTATAATCCTATTTTGTTGAGATAAATGGAAAAAGAATAAAATAAAAAGATTAAGGGAAAAGATAAACGGCCTCCTCTTGTTATACTGACTTGAGGATGAAGCCCCTGAGACATGCCTCATCTCCATCCAACTTACCTTTGTTGGGTCATAGCCACCGAAAGGCTGCAAGTCGCCACTTTTTTATTCTACCGAGTGACTGCTACTAGAAACGATTTGGTGACACATTTCATTGATTTCCAAACTTCGCAAGGAGATCTAAAGATTGCTCACATCGTCTTTGCTCAAGGAGATTGTGTGAATTCTTTCCTAAACACACATAATTATAACGATCACCGTTGCAAAGCCGGAATTCTATTTTTCCTACTTTAAACTTTATTTTCATTTAAATTATAATATTTGGCATGATTTCAAGTTTCAATATCCCTCTTCATTGAGTTACGATTCTTCAGGCTTTTAAATAACTTAATTTGACCTATTAATTCGACGACAATCTCTTACGAAAGAATCGTAGGTCAGAACATTGTTTCTGCCTGATTCTGTTCTTTAAGTACTAACGTCACCCTAATGTCATAGCCTTATTTCCTGTTCACATTTTTTAAATATATTATATTTATCATTCAGCTAAAAAATCATAAAAATTCATATTCTATTAGGAAAATTCTAAAATATTACCTAATATTATATTACATTTCTGTGATCAACCTGGAAATTTCTCACTATTCTTAGAATCTTTTATCGATTTATAAATAATTTATTCATTCTGATATAGATTTGAAATTCCAAAAATTAGTCTTTTTTAGTTTTATAAATTTTAAATTTGCATGATTTATTATACAACGATTAAGTCACATCACACGTTAGGTACCTATTGATTATATGACATTGCATGATTTTTTATTCACTTCAAATGTCGATAGAAAAACCAATGTGAGACTAAATCGACGCTCACCCTTAAGATTATAATGCCTAGGCTATCCCTTTATTATCAAGAAGAAACTATCATTTTGACATTATAAGGGTATTATCATACTTATCCCATATATCTCTCTTGAAAGTAGGCAACCAGTGAGGAAATCACAATTTCCAACAAGTGATTATGCTGCCAAAATCATCCAAATTTCGGCAAAAATATAACCAACGTGATTCGTGGAGCATCATGGCCGAAATTGGTAAATGATTATGGACAAAACATCGCGAACTCATCGAGAAACTCATCTTCAATTGATTGACAAATGAGCCATCACTAGGAAGAGAACAATCTGCCAAGAGGAGTTGCTATGTTGACTTGAGGATGAAGCCCCTGAGATGTGTCCCACGTCCATTCAATTCATCTTCATTGAGTGACAGTCATCGGAGAGCTGTAAGTCACTATTTTTCAGCCTTATTAGGTGATAGCCACCAAAGATGATTCAGCAATCTATTTCATTGATTTCTAGACTTTAAAAAAAGATCTAGAAATTGCCCACATCATCTTTGTCCAAAGAGAGCCTTTGAGGCTATGAACATTGCATGAATTCTCTCTTAAATATGCAAAATTTTGACAATTGTTGTCGCAATGTCAAAACTCTACCTTTCTTTTTTTAAACTTCATTTTCATTTAAATTTATAATATTTGCATGATTTCAAGTTTCTATATCTTTCTTCATTGAGTTGTGATTCTTCTAGCCTTTACGAAATTTAATTTGACCTATTAAATCTATAGTAATCACTTATATAAGAATCGTTAGGTGGAACACTATTTCTACTTAATTCGTGCTCGTCAGACATTGATATCATCTTAACATCAGCACCTCACTTCATCTTTTTGCTAATTCTTAAATATATTATATTCATCATTAAGTCTAAAAATCATAAAAAATCTTATTATTTTAGGAAAATTTTGAAATATTATCCAATATTATATTACATCCCTATGATTGACTTGAAAATTTTCCACTATTTTTGGAACATTTTTCTGATTTATAAATGATTTATTCATTCTGACATACTTCTAAAAATCCAAAAATTAATATTTTCTAGTTTTATAAATTTTAAATTTGTGCGATTTATATACAATAATTAAGTAATGTCAGATGACATAGAAAAATATATATGGACTTCATGAAATGAAGGAATTCCTTGATAACATACATGATTTCTACTACATATATGAATTAGATCCTAAGTAATTAATACATAAATATATGAGTAGATGCATGTTATCAATCTTCATCACTATTCTCCCAATTTCTGATGGAAAAGAACATGTCCAATCATCAAAATCAATCTCCACTATTCATATGTCCTATATGAATATTTATTGAAGATAACAAAAGTATGAAAAAGTTTTTGAATACACTCGAGATTGAAAATTTCACTATAACTTCTTAACAAGGGCCAGATCCCAACAATTTATCCCCACTTCCTGTTAACACATAATACTGAGCTGATGGTATCACTACAAGTTCAATCTCCTTGTTGTTTTCTCTAAAATAAAATTGTGAGTCACTCTAGAGTCAACCAATATAGTAACCCACCCATCCATGATGTTTCCTTTGAATTTAATGAATACTTTGGGGTCTCATCTATGAGGGACTTTAAGAATTCCTCTAATGCAATCAGAAACTTGTTAAGGTCCTCCTCGATTTGGTGTTGATCTAAATCTTCTTCCCCAAATAGTAGCATGTGAATTTCTATTTTGCACATATGGCTGGGTTCATAATTCTCATGGTAGAAGTAACATAACCCTTGAGCTCCTATGTGCATGAATCTAGGCTAGTGATATTTTTAGTTGCCTCCTCTCCCTTTAAATTTTTATTCATCTCTCTCAATCTATGTTGGAATTCATCATTGTTCTGAAAATAATAGTCTATAGACCTTCTCCAGTCAATTTCAATGTTGTCACCTAATGGATACTTTGGGAATTGAATTTCCTCAGTGTGTTATTATCTAATTCAATTTCGAGTGCCACTCTCATGAGAGCAATTATTCTTGTTGGGATGAATAGTGTTGTTTCCACTTGAATATCAGCTTGTGAACCTTTGAGAGATGGTGTCACTAAGATGTTGTCAAGAATTTCACCAATGGCTGAGGCTATTGTTTCAAACGCCCCTCGATATTTTGTGACTGTGTCCTTCTAGGAGATCTCTAGCACTTGTTGACAGATTGACCCTGATTTTGGTATTCCAAACTTGTCAATAGTTAATTGCTTGAACTAAAGTCAATTCTTAAATGGCTCACAACTGTTTTGTCACTTGAACCATTTAAGGGCTCAACCTTCAAGATGTAATCAATGGAAGGATTCATAGAAAAGTAAATTTCCACTCTATAAAATCATCCTTCTAGATCTCCATCAAAAAACAAAGGCATCTCTATTTTTCTATCTCCTACCCTAATTTCTTGATTGTGATTTTTGCCAAACCAATTGTGGATATCCTGTCCATAAGCTTGGGGCCCCACTGTGGAAGTTGGTGTCTTTGGATGATACCTAATGTGTTGGTTTCAGAATTTTTTGGTATTTAGATGTATTCCTATGCATTTCATTATTTGACTTTTGCATTCCCTCCAAAACTTATAGGAGAACACTCATTTTTTGCTGCAAAGCCAATATAGAAATGTTATTCTCTTTTACTAGTGGCAAGGAAATTTATCATGTTTTGTTGTGAAGTCAATTATGACTCATTTAGGACTTAAATATAAATATTATCATGATATTATTATGATACTAGAGTGCATGGATATTTATATACCTTTGATTTATTTCTTTTATTTATGTGAATTTATGCCTCCTTATAATGATTTTATACATTTCATGTAACAAGGTTGGCAACTAACCTTGCGGTCTAATATTTGTTGTTTTGTCTTACCAGGTCACTAGGTGATTGAGGACGTTCATAGGCCTAAAAAGAGTTGTAAACCTTTGACCCATAATCATTTAAAGTGGAGATTCATAAGTGAAAGAAGAACTAGTATTCATCTTCACTTAAGGAGGAGCCCTTATTCAATGGTTGAGATTAAACCTTAAAAAGAGGCACATCATAAGGAAATAATCCATGGGAAGAGATTAAATATCTAAGAATTTCATCTTTGTCCAAGGGCTAAGAAACCATTTGTAAAAATAGAGGATCACATGATTAATCCTTTAGCTTAATGGGTGACAATTGTTAAATCTCTTAACCTAATCTTTTGTACGTGAGAGAAAAGGGAAGGAGAGAGGGCAGCCACCATATTTAAACATGTAATGGATAAACTTATGAGCAGCCAATGATAGAATGATTTTATCCTTAGGCCATCCCAATTGGGTGTGAATTCTTTACGCTCAATATCATTAATATGTTTGATCTAGGATTGAGAGAGTCCTTGGCTTAACAAGATTCCTCCCACAGCTTGAGTGAACACCTCTCAACAAAAATAGAAAACAGAGACCTGGAGCAATCAGGTTGGTTTCAAGGTAAACATCAATTTATGTTTGATAGATTAGATTTGGATTAGTTTGGATTGTTCATCTCATTCTATTCTATCTCTTCTTTCACATTGCCAATCATCTTCTTTTCCCACACTTTATATTTCTTCTCCTTGTGTTCCCACATTATAACATTATCATCTTAATCAAAATCAATTAAATTTTCATCCTAATTCCCTGAGGAGATGATGTAACTCATCATTTCTACATTTATTTCGTAAATTAGAATTTAATCATGAATCATACATCTATTTTTGATTGAGTAGATTGGGGATTAATGACTCTAATCTTAACTCATCAAAGACAAAGATAACAAAGAAGGTGGTAATCATGGGTTGACAACATGGCAATATAGTAATTGAGACATAGAAATGGAGATTAAAAAGATACAGAGAGAAAGGATTGATTAGGATTTGAAGAGCTTGAATAATAGAAGCAATGGGATATAGAGGTGATCTAGGGCCTCTCACTTGAGATCTTTCTCATAACCATTGATTAATCGCAATCCTAATCTTAATCTCATTTATTCATAACTATGATGCTGGAGGTTAGAAGCTTATAAATTGTGTCATCAAGGTATTGATAAAAAATAAAATTCAATAATAGGGGCAATTATAACTTTTTATAAAGTTATAGCATGGGTGAATTATGAGAAATAAAAACAATAAAAGTTGAATGAAACTTAAAGATGAATGGTTAGAATATAGTAAATAATGTTGACTTTTGAAGTCTTTTAGTTTTGATCATGACAATTGTTAGAATGGTAAAATGACAATTTCACACTATAATAATTATGCTAACAGATTAGAAAATATACAAATAATATTTTCTAAGCTTTAAGAGAGTCTCATATGACTTCAAGATTGATTGCATGGCTTAGAGTGTCTCTTTGTGCTTTCAAGGATGGGGTCAACTCGAGTTAACTCATCTAGTTAGATGGATTTAACATTTAGTAAACACACTATGGAAGGGTCATCTAGCAGGAAGTGAGTTGACTCGCATGAGAAATGACCAACTATGAAATGAATTGTAACAACAACAATTTAGTGGAACCTATGGAAGTGGTCCTTAGAGAGTGGAACATGTGAGGTAGGTCAAATCATGACAAATCTAGGTTTTTTGGCTTTCCTAAAAAGTCAAAAAAGTAGTAGTAAGTTGAAAAAGTCTGATTAATCCCTCCAGCCCCCTACTCTCGTTATATTTCTTATAGCCAAATTACAACCAATAAATTGAACATATTTCTCTATATCACAAGGTTGCTGGAATGATTTTCTAAAAAACTGTTGTACTCTTTGATGATGATGTTCTGAGGATGTATTTTGAAAAAATTTTGAAAATTTTTATTCATTGACAATTCTTGATAGTCACTCCATATATATATATATATATCCCATGAGCCATATTGCATATTCTTTCAAATAGGGCTATTTTCAGGAATAAAAATAACCATTATCCAAGATGTGTCAACAGTTTGTCCTAATTAATGAAGAAATTCAATACAACTCCTTGAGTCACACGGCCCTTAAAAGAAGATCAAACAATAGAGTCCATGCAAAACCTCTTTATCTTAATTACGACATAATCTTGGAAGAGTTATTTCAAATAATAAATAGATTAGGCATTAGCATTGAATTACTCGAAGAATTATGGCGAAAAGTTATAGTAAATAAAAATAAAATAAAATAAAATCCAATACTGACATCAGCATGTAGGCACAGCAATTTTTGCATGCATTATGTAAGAAATTCACAATCCATCATAAAATTTTCATGCGCAAAAATAGTAACGTAGAAAGTCCAATGATCAAGAGCTTTGGCGTGTGTGTGGAGCCCTCCCCTCGGCTCACCTGCTTATGCCATGAAAATTCTCCATGTTTGAGGGAAGTTACCCAGTTAGGGTTGGTTACCGGGCCCCACAGCAATATTGAGAGGTTAGACTCAGATTCGGATCTCGTTCCCGGGCTTCCGCAACGGTGCTGTGGGGCCCACCTGGACCCGGCCGCCTGGGCACTTTCGAATCGCGCGCCAACGATAAAACCGATCGATGGAGGAAGAAGGGGAAGGAGAAGAGGAAGAAGAAGCTCGATTTTCCCCTTCGTCGGCCCGCTCGCCGGTCTCTGAAAACCCTAGCAGTGCTGCTGCATTTATTCGATGGCTAACGGCGGCGATCCGTCGTCGGCGACGAGAGAAGGGCCGGCCACTGGGGAAAATCAACGGCAGAGTCTAGTGCTCCGATTTTCAATATCGCCGGGCGGCGCTGCGCCGGCGAGGCCAAAGTCGCGGCTCCACAACTTCACCTTCCCATCGGCGAGCTGGTCCGGGCAGCGGCTGTACCGCTGCCGGAAGGCCGATCCTTCCCCCACCGCCGCAGTCGCCCCCGCTTCTGCTCTCGATAGATCGGGTGGCGATCTGCGCGGGACGGAGGAAGCGATCGGCGATATCGCGGCGGCGGAAGCCCCGTTCCGGGCGGCGAAATCAACAGGGGACGACGATGCGGAGCCGTCTCCAGCGGCGGTCCGGCCCGAGGCCGCGAGGCCGTGGAATCTGCGGAAGAGAAGAGCCGCTTGCAAAGAACCTTTGCCGGCGCCGGAGGAAGCGGTGAACCACGACCAGGGCAAGGGTTCGCCTTCTGCGAGGTTCTTTGAGAGGACTCCGAGGATGAAGACGACGGCGGAGGAGCGGACCAGGCTTTTCAGGGAGCTGTCGAGAGCCGAGGTAGAGGAGGACTTCATCTTCATGACCGGATCGAAGCCCCCGCGGCGGCCGAAGAAGTGGCCCAAGGCCGCGCAGAAACACCTCAAGGTGATCCCCATTCAATCCTTCCGATCCAGGAAAGAAAAAGATCCCGTAGCTCTTCCTGGAATCTCCGTCTTCTCCTCTCATCTTCGATCGAATCTCCTCCTCCACGTCTCATTTCCTTTCCCCATGAATATTTCCTGCGCATTTGAAATTTCTTTCCCCCTAATCAGGCGCTCTCTCCGGGCTCCTACCTGACGGAGATCACGCGGGATCTGTACAGGACCTCCTAAGGTGATCGATCCATCAACTCTCTCTCTCTCTCTCTCTCTCTCTCTCCCTCTCTTCCAAACCTCGGATTCATCAACTCTCCTCCCCAACTTCTCGTCGCAGACAAGTGAGTTCCCGAAGGCGATCGATGTTACCGGCGATTCTTCTGCGGATCATCATCCCGGTCGGTCTTGGAACTTGTTCATCCTGTTCTTGAGGCCCCACACTACGTACCCGCCACTCTGATCTCCATCTTGAATTTTGATCAGATTGTTCTCCCCTTTCATCTCCCTCTCTCTCTCTCTCTCTCTCTCTCTCTCTCTCATCGCGATTTCTGGTTTCTGGCGGGCGATTCCGAGCCTTTTTTTGGTGGGGTTGACACCAAATATGCTGCATTAGGCGGCAGGTGGGCTAAGGTTTTGAGAACTAGGGGTGAGAAGTCAACGCTGCGTACGGGAGGGCGGTCACTGACTATGGTGGGGCCCAATTGGGTGAACAGCGGCGGGGCCCATCTTCTTATTGGGCCGATTTCTGGTTTCCCCCGCGGAGGCCGTGACGTGATCAGAACTTGTCTCTGAGGGCTGGGCTGGCTTAGCTAAGCGACACCTGCGGTTCATCTGACCAAATTTTACCCCCACACTTTCGGTGGGCCAACAGACGAAGGGCAGCCTCAACTCCGAGTCGGAGATCTCCGTGGCTGTTGTTGCTCCCCCCCCTTCTGACGCCTCCCGGTGGATGACGTGATGTCAGCTGTCCTCGTGCATGGGGCTGTTGGCTCTCTTTCTGATTTGATTTGATGGGTCTTTCTCTCTCTTCCTGCATCCCCCTCTCTCTCTCTCTCTCTCTCTCCTTTCTCTCTCTTCGTCAACCCACGTCAGTGCACAAGAAAGGGGAGGAAGCCCCGTGCGCAGGTGAGCGGTCGACTGAAAGGGGGGAGGATGGAACGTACAGGGTGGGGGGGGGAAAACTAGAGAGAGAGAGAGAGAGAGCAAGGAACCGGGAGGAAGAAGAAGACAGTAGGGGTAATGATTATTAAAATGGATGAATAAGCCAACTTGGGGATCTGTTCATGAAGCCACCGGGCTGGCTCTCCGCGATCCTTCCCCATCATTCAATAACTCGAAGCCTACGTGAATCCCCTAAACCACAGAGAGAGAGAGAGAGAGAGGATACTGCGTCTTGTTCCTGCGTGAACGAGAGAGAGAGAGAGAGAGGGAGGGAGGGAGCTGGGTCTTCTTCCTACGCTAATCCCTGGCGGTGCGAGTGAGAGATAGAGAGAGAGACAGAGAGACAGAGGGACAGAGAGATTGAGGGAGAACTGGGCCTTGCTCCTGCGTCAAGGAGAGAAAGGGGCTGGGTCTTCTTCCTACCCCCTAATCCCTGACGCCCCAGAAAGAGAGAGAGAGAGGGGAGAGAGAGAGAGAGAGAGAGAGAGAGAGAGAGAGAGAGAGGAGAGAGAGAGAGAGAGAGAGAGAGAGAGAGAGAGAGAGAGAGGGAGAGAGAGAGGGAGGGAGAGGGAGGGATGTGCGTGTGCCTCACGGAGACGTTGGCATGGGGGTCTTCTTCCTGCTCTTATCCTTGCTGCCGCTGGAGAGGAGGTGGCCGAGGCCGAAGAAACCTACGATGCCGCACGCTGGAGAAACATTCAAGACTGGGCTGATGCGAACGCCATTCCTGGCCCGGTAGTACCCGTAGTAGTAGCAGCTCCTCGCGGCGGCGGAGGACCTCATTGGCGGCGACCTGGCGGCGGCAGAGGACCTGCTCCGCTGCTGCAGCGGCAGAGAGCAGAGGACGTTGCTCCTCCTTCCGCCGCAGTTGACACTGTTGCTCTTACCAAACCTCCAGAAGGGCGTCATCTGTTTGCCCACAGAAGAAGGCCTGTCGCCTGCTGCAGACTCTCCGCCGGTGGGCTGCTTTGGATCCGGCGGCGGCGGCATGGGGAGAGAGGAGAGGGGGAGGAGAAAGCCATTGGAGAAGAGCTCGTCGGCAGCGGCGGGGTCCCGCTTGGGTCGGTCGGTGGGGACAGCGAAGACGAAGTCGGAGGAAGGGGAGAGGAGGGGTCGGTGGCTGCGTGGGTCCTCAAGGGCGTCGTCGAGGTTCCAGGAGAAGGAAATCCTCGGGCTGGGAATCCCGCCGGCGGGTGGCGCCGCCATCCCCCCGGCCCAGCTCTCCGATAGGAGGTCCACTGACATCTGTGAGCTTAGAACGACGACAAGGAGGAGGAGGAGGAGGAGGAGGAGGAGGAGGCGGAGGAAGAAGAAGAAGAAGAAGAAGAAGAAGTGAAGTTTGAAACGTGAAGTTTCCCTCTGTTTTGTTCCTCGCTCCGCCTTTTGCCGTCGAGATGCCTCCAGAGAACACAAGGCAGAGAGAGAGAGAGAGAGAGAGAGAGAGAGGAGGGGGTAAATGGTTTTGAGCCGTTGCCGTGGAGAGAAGTCACGGGAAATCCGCTGCTCGCTGACTGAATAGTTTTCCAGTCATCGCCAAGGGGCCCACGGGCCAGTCTTCAGACTATACGTCATTATTCCTCAACATTTTACTGATTGACCCCCTGTTAAGTTACTTTTTCACGCATTTAGTCTTTGAAGGCAGGCATAGATCCCAATGGTCAAACTGTTCTTATGCAAGAGACCGGGAGCCACGTGGCATACGACTTTTCCCATCCGTATCACATAAAGACATTGCCATGTGTCGGCCTCTAGGAGCCACCATACAATGCTTACGTGGATCTTCATATCATTAAAAAAATTGTTCAATGTCAGTATTAAAAATGGATGCTCTTCCTTAGGCCACCCCATTGCAGCCAATCCATCAGATTTCGCATGAATAAATTCTGTGATGATGGGCCCTACTTTATCAATGGTCAATTATTTTCCTAGGCACCACGATCTCACCATAGACATACATACATATACGAACATATATGAGATATCAATAGCTATTCCTCAATTTTAGGGGAAAATGGTGCTAATTTCCTTCATATATTTTACAAGTCGTGTCACCCAAAAAAATTGCAACAAAAAAACGAATATCTAATAATAGTAAGATCTTCTCTTAGATATTCACCATGAATAAAGATATTTAGTCTTAAAAAATGGAAAAATTGGATACATAAAATCATCAAATGAAATTATGCCACTGTTGCCCTTTGTGCTCTCAACCTTACCAGCATTGTAGGGACATCCAATAGGAACTGTTTCCTTTTTTATTTTTTAGCCACTATTTTCCAATAGCAAAATGTGCCTTTGGCGTTTCCAACCCCTCCAAGAGCAAAAAATAATAATAAATTGAATAAAAAATAAAATCATATTTTTAAATATATTTTTGTAAAATGTAGCCAATGATATATATATTACTAAAAGCATTCCATGAATTATCATGGTAATGATCATATCCTTTCCTTTATGTTCCAAGCACAATTGTTAGAAAACTCATTATAATTTTAAATATCTGTTTATAAAATGTAGCTAATGATATATATATATATATATTACTAAAAGAATTCCATGAACTATCATGGCAATGATCATATCCTTTCCTTTATGTTACAAGCATAATCGTAAGAAAAAGTGTTACAATTTAAAATATATGTTTATAAAATGTAGCTAATGATACACATATATATTTGTACAAGCACTCCATGAATTAATATGGTAATGATCATATCCTTTCCTTTATGTTTTAAGACAGGTTAAGATTAGCAAGGCTGGTGAGAAACCCATCTTTGGAGTTGCATGAGGGAAGGGAACTAATGAATGAAGAAAACTTTTTCTTTGGTATTGTAAGAAACTCCTAGCTCAAAGTCAACTTGTTGACCATTAGGGGTGACTCTTGCATGTAAGAATCCAATCGACTCTGAACATTGTCTGGGTTGACCAATTTATTACCAATTTTGGCATCAAGTGTGGTATCTATTTCAATCAGATCGAGATGCATCGTCATGTTGTCTTGAATGCATGCACTGACCATAAGCTACAACAATCATAATTCCTGATCATGATTGTGCCTCTTGGATCAAGATTGACCAACCAACCAACCAACCACATTAGTATCACAATTTTTCTGGACTTGGTTCAAGTTGGATTGAATCATCTGGTAGCACTGGGTGGCACTACGATTAGCCACAAGTTTGACTTTTTCTTCATGGTGATCCCACCTCAATTGGAAGATATTTTATTAATATTTTTTAAAAAAAAACATTGTGAAAAGCCTTTGACTCTCACTCTTTCCATGAGTCCGTGGTCAGCCGGTTTGACTTCTCGTGGCGCCACCACAGCACGGATTATGAAAGGGGTCAATGGGCCGGGTAGCCCCGAAGCAGAGCCGGCCCATCCGGAGACGTCCATAGGTTCAGGCCTCAGAGAGTAGAGGATAATGGGCCCAAACTTGGGCTTCATATGATCCACTCTGAGATAGGCCCGTTAACAGCCCGGTTTGCTCTCTCTCTCTCTCTATCTCTATCTCTCTCTCTCTCCCCCTCTGATTGGGTCGATCAAGTTGACTGAGTAGTCGATGTAACGAATCGCCGTGGTTGTTTTTTCAAAATGCTTGTTGACCACCGTGGTACCGGTATTTTGACTCTCTCTCTCTCCCCCCGTCTCTTTCTCTCTCTTCCTATCTCCGCGCGCTGCGAATTGGCAGTCGCTTGAAGCAACAAGACTGTCCTATTCTTGGACCCGTTCCCTTCCCCGGTAGGTGAGAGAGTCCAATCTCTCTCCTCTCTCTCTCTCTCTCTCTCTCTCTCTCTCTCTCCTCTCTCTCCGCGTTAATCTCCTCTTCTCTTCCCCCCCCCCCTCTCTCTCTCTTTCACCCCCTCTGAGTGCGTCTTCTCTGACGCGGTTTGATTCAGAAAATCGTGGCTGTTATCTGTTAGATCAATCTCCGTTTGTTCCCTCTCTTTCTCCACCTTTTCCGGCCTTCTGTTGGGCTTCGATCTGTTCATCTAGTCTTTGTGGCCGGACAGACTGATTGGAGTCACAGAGCGGGGAGATTTTGGGAGAAGACGGTGGGGGAAGAGAGGAGGCAGACATGGTGAACTGGGAGCTGAAGGGCTGCTGTAAGCACGACCAAGTCGTCTTCATCACAACCATCGGCGTCTTCACCGTCGTGATCCTCGCCGTAAGTTATCTCTTTCCCGGCTTCCTTCCTCGTACTCCGATGCTCGATAGCAACATCCTCTCGCTGCTCGTCCTTGATGCTCAAAAACCGTCTTTTTTTTTCCTACTTCATACTCACAAGATCTACTGCCTTTGGTGATTTATCGCTGCTGTTAGACTTGGAAACGCGACTGAAATCTATTCTATCGACGGAAATCTACGCGACTGAGCCATAATGATACAATTTCGTCTCCTGGTCTAATATTCCATCGAATTATTAATTATGTATTCCTTCTATGATTTTTTTTCCCCCGTGTCATGCTTGTTTAGTTGTGTTGTTCTCAGCGCACACTTTTCCTCTTCAAATTTAAAGAAACGTTCTTTACTTTGTTATTATTATTAATATTGTTCATAATCTTTGTATCATTTATTGTCTTCCTTTTTTTAGCTTTGGAAGACATTTCTGCTGACGCCCTTCAAGCTCATTACGGTATTTCTCCATGAGGCAAGCCATGCTATTGCATGCAAGCTAACATGTGGACGGGTAAGATGCTTTGGCTTACATGCTGCTGCCCAAGTTACTCGAACTCACATGGAGATTACCTTTCATGATTTGAGATGATGCCTGTTGCTTTCGCTCTGCTCCTATTTCAATTTTTGTGGAATGGCATCAGCTTTCTTTTGTTGTTTTGTTGTGCGACTGATCACTCTTTTGCAATGGTTAAATTCCCAATGCGGCTTGTTTGATGGCTACCGCATGCATTGGGAATGAAGGTAGAGAGGAATTTCTTGAAACCATCAATGGCACAAGGACATAGTTTCTTCTCCTACTCCGACATCTGTTTTTCATTAGGATATCCCCTCCAAGCTCTGGATAGATCCTGGTTGGGACTTTTTATATGGTAATCTCTAGGGTGACTAAGGATATTTTTTTTGTAGGAGGATATCCAGAAATGATTCTTATCTAAATGGACTTATATATTTGTACAGTTTGAGTTTCGATTACCTTGAATTTTAGTGAGCTTAACATCACACAGAAAACAAGTGTGCAAATGATTACAAGGATAGTTTTGTTCTATGTAAACTTTAAACCTGATAATTCAAGCATTTCATTAATGCTTCTTTATGGACATTAATCTTCTGATCAACGAGATGATACGTTAAATACTTTTTTGCTCCAATGTTTTAATCTAATGGTGGAGCTGCAAGTGATCACCAAGTGAAATTTAACATAAATATATCAGATGACCTTCATTATTTCTGCCTTATCTAGTGGTAGGACTAATTCATTTTTCAATTGACTCACCATCATATCCATAAAACAGTGGACTAGTGAAGTTGAAGGCTATCCTTTAACTGTGGCGTCTCATTGGATTTGCATCACAAATTGTATATCTTTAGTGCTATCAGCCAACGACTACTGAGGGATCTAATGGACGAAGGAATCACAGTGTAGTCATGAGTAAGCTTCCTTGCTGATTGAATAAGTATATCTAGTCCTTTGTTTTGCTCAATAGTTTATCACTTGGCGTCTCCCAGTCCACCAACTATTGAAAGGTACTAGCCTTTTATACTTTCCAATAATGTCTACGCTGCACATCTGGAATTCTAATGTTTATAAGAGAGCTCTTATTAATTGACTATGAATAAGCACTACCACTATGCTTCTGGTAAATGATGACAATTGCAAGGGCAATGCATAATTGATAATTATCTTCCTGGAAAATGTTGAATTTCAGTCATTAGTTGCTTATTTGATCCAGTGGCGAGTACTGACGTATCAAGAAGACAGTAGACAGAAGTTCAGTAAGACAAGTGAAGAAAGATGGGTCCCTTTGTAGTAGAAATTATTAGAGACAACCAACACGACAAGAGCAATCTTGGGCCTGGAATAATCAAATGATCTAACATAAAATTGTTAACTTTATTTCCCTAGAAATTTTACCCAACATCAGATCTATTGGTAGTTTTCATGAATAGTATTATGCTTCTTACGATGCCTTTATTTATTAAGATTTATCCCTGTTCATTGATATGCATAAAATTGGATTGTGCGAGTATTTATTGAATTTTCTACCATTTTTAGTAAAATCATTAATGAAGTCTGTGGAATTAATACTTTTTTTAGATAATATTTATCTAGGCATGCTTATTGAAATAAGTTTTTATTAAATATGTACCTCTATTTCTACTTAAAGACGTCATATCTTTTCATATCTTGTTGACAGATTAGGTCTAAAAATGAAAGAAGATTAATTCTTCCTTGTTGCAGTGGATTCCGTACTTCATAACTTTGTTCAGATACAAATTCCAGCATTCATCAATTAGATTTCCCTTCAAAATAATTTTGCATCGAGGTCTTTTCCCTCAACAAGACTGATAACAATTTCACTCATTAAGAGCTTGAGATATCATGTGCTTTATAGGACGAGGCAGCGGTAAATGCTGGATACCTGAAGTTGAGAAAATTACAGATTCCAAGGCAGGCTTTTATTAGGACGTGGTACTATGATGGCACTCAAAATACGATATGAGGCTTTCATCTGATTCATTTAGAGAAGGTAGCTGAAAAGGGATCTCAGAGTTTTAGTCAAAATTAATTAATTTCGATGAGAATTGGACTCCTACCAGAGTACAGGCATTAGAATAAGAAGCATAAGAAGGGCTTTGACAAATCCTAATCTGAAGAAGAGGAGGAAGAAGGATGGAAATGAAGAAGACGATGAAGAGGCAGAGGAAAAGGAAGAAGAAGATGATTTAGAAGGGCGCAGGTGAAGGTGAATAAGATGACCTTGCCTTTCATGAGAAGATCCTTCCCAGAAGAAAAGGCCCTTCCTCCTACAATTGGCCATTGGCTGGTATTGTCGATGGTGAGGAAGAAGAAGACAAAAGGAAGAGAAAAAAAATGGTGTGTGCACTCTGTCTCTGCTTAGAAGATTCGATGTGGAAAATATAGAGGTCCTTTCTTGATAATTGTCTCTGTTATAATATTTTCAGTTAAAGGTGGCTATCAATATTTTTGAATATGATTTGCATATTTTTTCTGTTGTATCTTAGATTTGATTACTCATTTGACGGAAAGATTTGGTTCTAAAGATTTCTTGATGCTGTTAAAACTAAATAAATCTATTCGAGAAATGGAAGGTGTCTACTCAGTATTAAAATAGGAGAAGTTACCATATTTCAACCAAAACAATGATTAATCAAGGAAGACACGAACTCTGTGCCAGATTCCGTGATAATCATGACTCACAACTTGGAAATGAGAGATGTCGACAACATGAAGCAAGACAGTATTCACATCATTGCTATAGAAGGCGCATCAAACAACTTTAACAAAATAAATAATCGATTTGGCCGTCTTAGATCAACATGTGGGGGAGAAATGGAATTCTTAATAACAACTCACATGATATATGCATCATTCATGATACAGGACGCTGGTTGTTTATTTGAAAGTTTTAGATCAGTACATCCTTAAAAATGTCTGCATATTTGTGGTTATTTAGGAGATTTGGTTTTATATTTATCTCTTGCATTTCCTACGTTATGCTGTCTGTTTTTTACTATATTTTGTGTACTTCGTTCAATAAATTTTATTCTTATTCTCGTCTTGGGTAGCCATCACCTTCCAATCATTTCCTGCCAATACTTTTTGACAGCCTTCGAAGTCACTCTTATGCCTGCCAATTTGCATTTCTTACGATCTGTGCATTTGGCTACGAACTAGCTTGAAAGCCTTAGCTGAACCTCGTGACGTTTGGCTTTCCAAATCCCAAACATTTTATCAACCTGACGGGTGAAGGCTTTATGATGATAGTGGACCTTTCCAGGGATTTATAAACGTGGTTATTGACTATTGATGAAGTCTTAAAGTGCCATTGATTCTGATGGACCTTCCCACAGCATTTGTGCTTTCATCCTTCGTGCTCTTCCTATGTTTTGACTTAATTCAGTTACCATTCAATCATTAGCAATGCTGGAAGAAATAATTTTCTTTCTTGAATTGCATAACATTTTCTCTCAGTTTTACTGTACCACAACTCTTTCTATTTGAGGAGGGCAAAAAATGTCTTTTTATTAGTTTATCTGAAGCGCACAAAAAAGCTAAATGTTTTCGTTTCCCAAGCGAAACCTGACTTTTGTTGAATATCACCCCTCTGGGGTCCGTGTTACTCTCAGGTATGTTCTAGTGTATTAATGTCCTTATTTCCATATCTGTTCTTCTATTGGCAAGTGGTAAATAGGTGATGAACTGTCCGAGTTGACTTGACGGTTTGTACTTTATGTAAACGAGTAATATGTGAAATGAGTTTCAGCAAGGCTAGAAACCCAAAGGTAACAAGACCAATACAAATCCCATTCCCTCATGACAGAATGTTTACCTTCATAGTCAAATTTTTTTTCCAACTCCTGACCAGTTTACGTACTAGTGATTCATCTTGCATCAATCTTTTGTTCTCTCAAGAATTAGTGGAGCCAATCACTTGACTTTAGATAGTGTTATTTTGTCAATTTTTTTGTTTCATTCTAAATGTCAATTGGTATGCCACAACCCTGATGTACGCCCATTTGTAGGTTGAATAGGACAACCATTAAAGGATACGCTAGCTTTTAGCAGACAGCCGGTAAGTAAAATTGGTGTGTACAATGTCACCTGAGAAAGCCATTTTTTTACCAGATCTGAACACAAACGAAATACGGGCACCCAACTTTAAACAAGATTCCTTATTGCAACTTTTTGATGAGAAAACCAATAGGTCCTTATTTGAATGCTTTCCAGTCTTCCGTGCCTTACTCTAATATGTACCTTTCACTTTGAACCATGAGACCATCATTTGCAAGAAATACTGCTTTATCCGAAATTCTCAACTGTACATTGTGCCTTGTTTCTTTCGTTGTAGTAATGCAAAGCATTTCTGGCAACAGTAAATGCACTAAACTATTTTTGGCTTTTTGATTAAGAGTTAGTTTCCCACCAAGTTGAATGATGTGAGCAAATGCCCTCCACTGGTTAAGACTTTATACATATTATCTCTATGGTTCTGGCCATTGTGGGGAATCTATTGAGTACCACCTTTGTATAGACCCATTTTTCTTACTCAAGGCCCAATTGTTACACAATCAAAATACTCCACTGTCGCTGTGACTTGCATCCTGTCTTTTGCTGCTTCAACATTAAGCCCGGTCTTAGGTTATTTCCTATGTTGACGATCACGAATCATCGTCTGTCCTTCTAATATGAGCACTTGGTCGGAAACTTTCAATATGATTCGGTCTTTCTCCTGAAATACCAATCCTGGCCATCTACTTGTTGGCTAGTCCATTTTCCAAAACTTCTCGTGGATTCCTGGAATTCTTTTATAAGATAACCTTTCAACCCGATTCAAGTCCTAAAATAGAATGTATTGTATGTACTGTTGAAAAGGTCTACAGAACGGTCAAGATCCTTCATTTAGTGGAAAGGAATGAACTACGGTTTTTGTTGACTCCATTTGGAGCGATTATGGCGATGTTATTTTTAATTATCTCATCCAATGCAGAAGACAACTTCTTTCTCTAGTCTCCATGAACGTTCGGATATAAGCACTCTATCAAGCGTATTGAGTTACACCAGTCTATCCTGAGGCTTGTTGACCAGTGACAGTGGTTCTAGATGAAGAGGTAGAAAGTTTTTTCAGAATAACAGGATATAGACGATAAGGTAAATAAATAACATATTGTGAGAGCATACCTATATTTGGAAGCTATCTGTTTTTATGAAAGCTGCCGTCCAACCCGCCCCACTCTCCACTCATCATGACGAGTTATGTTGCAAAAATGGTTTTTTATTCAAAAAATAACCGCCTGTTTGAAGAAATTCAAATGAGAATTTGAAGTTCAGCCGTGCTTTCGTTATAGCTCTCTTACTAGACGAATAACGACAGTGGTAAAAAGGTACATTAGGAATATGAGGCGAGGTTTTCTGTAAATGCTTAAGCCTTTATGCTTAGCTTAGTTATTTCCATGAACTCTTTCCGGGCGCTTCTCTTTCTGCATCCTTTATTCAGGCTCTGACACGGTAGAAGTAGGACATGATTTGATTATTTTCATTGGAATTTAAATTTTTGTTTACAGACAAAGAGGTATGGTTGGTAGTCCCATTGCACGCTGTAAGATAGTGGCATTGGAAACATTTTCGGCCTGATCATTGTTTTATTTATTTAGTTATTCAGGAAATATTTTATTACTCTATATATATTCGTGATCAGATCTATGGATCAATGTATGATCTGAGATGAAAAAGAAGTGCTCTGGTGTTGTAACTTTTCTGAACGATGCAAGAAGATCTGACTCAGAGAACTGAGAGTAAGTCAAAAGTTAACTAGATTACCAAAACATCCATGCTCAAACTGGGTCTTATGATCCAGATGACCAAGGTTGGACAACGGACAAAAAGTCAAAATTTCTGAAATCTATGTTCTAACTGAGTTTTGACTTTGTTATAGAATAAAATACCATTATAATTAGGAACTTATCTGGTTATCGGCGAAAAAAATCTCCTTGCTTCCATATATGACACTTCATTACGCTAATCCCAGGAAAATGCTTTCTGTTTTGGTCAAAGAACAACGATCAAAACATAAGAACACTAGTTCCACATGCAGGGGGCTTTGAGAAAATATCGTGGGTTATTTTTTCTTCAAAGTTTTATTCCCTATTTGTAAATCCCACTCGTCTTTGTAATTTGATTTGTAGACTTTATTATGTGCCCTTCTGTAGGATTTTTATGTACTTTATTTTGATTTACTCATAAAAAATATGCCGCTCACCTTCACCCCCGGGAGGATCTGGAAATAGTGACGACTGTTAGCACTATTATTTGCCCTCGTTTTAGCTGAAAGTAGATGAGGGGCTACATAGATATTAAATATCAAATGAGAGAATCGTTACTGTTAAATCAGTGAGCTCTCAAGAAACACCCTTCTGAAGGACCCCAGCTTGTATGGAAATGGTCTAACGCTTGTGTTGTGTTTTGTTCTGTAATCGTATTTTCCTCTCTGAAATGATTTCTGATACGCAAGCAATTGATATTTTAATCATTGTTTCTACTTAAAGTCATAAGTGCCCCATACGTTCTTCCAGTTGTCGTGACGGTCCATCATAAAATTTGAGAATTTGCAGGTTGATGGCATACGCGTCGACGCAGATGAAGGCGGCGTTACAGAGACGCGAGGTGGCGTGTACTGGGTGATTTTACCTGCTGGATGTAAGCCATTCTTGTTTATGTCAGAGGATAGCACACTCTCCGGCTAACGTTTGCTCGTATTTTTATTCATATTAGCCCATAATTCGCTCATTAATGTGAGGCTGTTCTGTAATCCTTAGATCTCGGCTCGTCATTCTGGGGGATGGTTCTCATCCTCGCTTCCACTAATCTCGTCTCTGCAAGAGTAGCCGCCGGATGTTTTGCCGTGGCACTGTTCGTCGTCCTCTTTGTTGCGAAAAATGTACGAGCTGGAGTTTCTACTCTCAGATTTGCCACCTCCTTCAGACCCCTGCTACCCCTGGTTGTTATCATGCTCATGCCTCTAATTTGTGCCCGTCTTTATTCATGTATCGCCTTGCAGTGGTTGCTCCGAGGGCTCTGCATCGGTGAGTTGTGGGGGGGGGGAGTGGCCTCTTTTGACTTTCATGAGCTGTCTAGCACGTTGATGACACTTCACTTTACTCGACGATCTCCAGGCTTCATCGTCTTTCTGGCCGTTGTCTGGGTCCTCCAGGAGTACACAAAGCTCCGCGTTCTTCGGTACATCATCCTGTTCATCGGTAAGATCCGCCCGGACAGCTGCTCTCTATTGATTTGATGGAGTTCATGGGTATTTTTTAGTATCGCCCGAGGTGGAAGATGACGCTCCTGTGCGTGTGCATTCTGCAGGGGTGATGAACAGCTTGTTTTCAGTTTACGGTACGATTCCAGAATTTGATTAAAACAAGGAGAACCCCGTCTTCATCCAATCTTATTATTATTTGTATAATGATGATGATGATGATAATATCTTGTGATATTGCCGGATAATCCCTGCAAGCTCGTGTCTTTATCCATGCAGACATCTACGACGACTTGATCTCTCGGAGGGTGAATACGAGCGACGCCGAGAAGTTTGCAGAGGTCTGCCCCTGCCCCTGCAATGGCGTCGCGTGGGGTGTGATCTGGTCAGTTTCTCTCCTGCCTGAGAACCAAAGGCTCATCTCTATCGTCACTCGTACGTTGAGCATAATAACTAGCTTCGAAAAAAAAAAACACCCCCCCCCGCCCATTCCATGAGATGATGATATTATCAGGGTCCCATCCAAGAAGATGTCAATTTTTCTATTTCTGGGTCCCATCCGCATGCTCCAGTCGGCGGCGGAGCCATTTTTACAGCTGCCCAGCGTTGACTGGGACGTCGTTAAGCCTCTCTCTCTCTCTCTCGCTATATATATATATAGCGAGAGAGAGAGAGAGAGAGAGAGAGAGAGAGAGAGAGTAAATAAATACACAGCCCCCTACTCATGAAACCCATAATTACCTTTTTTTTTTTGCTGTTTTATTTTGTTGTTGTTGGCTGTGATATTTAGATGACCAACATGCTTATTATCCTGGGAAGCCCAACTGATGTAAGATGCGGGAATGGCGATGTGTGTGCAGGGGCCTCATATCCTTCGCGTTCCTGTGCGGGTCCATGTACCTCGGCCTCGTGATCCTCTCCTGACCGGACGCGGCTCTCAGCGTGATTATTCATCTCTCGCCGCCATTCTTTTCCTCTTGTGGAATTAAATTAATTCACGCGATTGAGCGTGTGCGTGTGAACGTGACTGATGCATTTTTCTTCTTTTTGAAAAGAAAAAATTCCCGCGCAGTCATTCTTTCTTGTCGGAGGACGCGCGCTGGAGATTATTCGTTCATTCATTCACGGCCTTGCTCGAGATCTTCCCACCAAGAGCTGCTGCATTTTTATTTATTTATTTATTTATTTATTCATATCTGGGATGGCCCACGCGTTTTATGAAACAGTTTCCTATTTCCTCTGGGTTAGTGACAGAGCTGAGCACCTGAAAGTACCAGTCACAAAGAAAAAAAGAAAAAAAACCCACGTCACTCGAGAACCTTTTGAGAAAATTTCTGCCGCCCCCCTTTTTTTTATTTACAAGTTTTTCGAGAAGCTTGCTTAAATAATAATAATAATAATAAGTCACTGGGTGGGAGATTCTCCGTTCCAACCCCAAATGCAGTCAGTGCAGTTGCTTGAATCCGACTGACCGGCCCACCCGCTCCATCTCTGTAGATCATGAACGAAGAAAAAAAACTTTTTTTTTTTTAATTCTCCCGGGATGCTCCCCATAATTTCATCCAAGCCCCCTCCCCCCCGTAAAAACAGGAAAATAATAAAAAAAAATTGCTGAATACGTGACTGCCTCGGATGAGACGGGCTCCACGACGAGATGAGACCGGGCTCAGATGTCAAGGTCGTCGTCGGGGTCCTCGTCGGAGTCGGGCAGCTCGTCGTCGGAGTCTCGGACGTAGTGAATCTCGCCCTTCCCGCCGCCGCTGCTGATAGCGCTGCCCGGCTCAGCTGGTTCGGCGCCCGTGGGCCGCACCGGCGGAGCGTCGTCCTTCCCCGGCGCGCCGAGGGACCGGCGGCCGTCGTATATTCTTACGGCCTCGCCATTCTTCCCTGGAAATAACAAAGAAGAAACATCGGACACAGCTGCAACAGGAAAAAACTTGCGA
Source organism: Spirodela polyrhiza (assembly GCA_024713555.1). Lineage (NCBI taxonomy): Eukaryota > Viridiplantae > Streptophyta > Magnoliopsida > Alismatales > Araceae > Spirodela > Spirodela polyrhiza. Next base: position 3,342,047 of record CM046548.1, on the reverse strand, counting down.
AGAAGAAGAACTCACGGCATGTGCTGGGTACAGGATTATTAATAATAAATACTACTACTACTACTACTACTACTAGTAATTAAATAATAAATAATAAATAATAAATAATAATGATAATAATAATGATGATGATGAGAATAGTACACATGAATGCAACAATAAAATAAAAATGTTGAGCTTCAGTTGGAGATGACATGGCCCATGCTGAAGAACGGCGGATCAAAAGGGGAAAAATGAGGAGTTTCCCCTTTTCCACCATGCTGGGAGGGGGAAAATTAATCCAGAAAGGAAGGTCGAAAAGCTGTGCATGGATTCTTCAGGAAATAGAAGAAAGATAATTGAGCAAGATAATTGGCTGATCGATTTCCTTGGATGCATGATGATATAAAATTGATCTTAGCACTCAAATGGATCGATGGATGGATTGAGAGGCTGCTTGGGGAAAATCTGAGAGGAGAGTTGTTTCAAGAAAGCTTCTTCCTCTAGAAGATATGAAGGCGATGACCATCCAGACGCCATTACTTAATCTAAACAAAAAAAAAAGAGGGTGCGGACGGAAACACAGCCAATAATACTTAAATTGAAACCCGGGAAGATCAACAGTTTTAGCCACCACTCGCATCCCACTTTCTTTTTCCTTGTTCTTGCCATGGATCATATTGGGAGTGCAATCATCCTAATATGATTCTTGAAGAAAAAATAATTACTTCGATTTCGGTTCTCAGTACGGACCAGAGCTAACTGCACTCTGCATCACCGATTTCTTTTGAAATGCCTTAAACTGCATAATACTCGGTAAAAGTAAAAATAAAATGAAGAGACCATCAAGATACATTCATGAAGAGATCATGGGGTGTGATTTTGAAAAATAAACATAATTATTGAAGATCGTGACGAACAAAGGTGGGTGGGTGAGTGGGTGGAGGGCCGTGCCTTGGTGTTCAAATGGCAGCACCACTTTTTCCCTGTCCATCCGCTCCTTGTCTGAAAGCTGGAGATTAAACTGCAGCTGCAAATGGAGATAAGACCCAGTGATTATGGCCAAACGCAGAGAAACGAGCTGCAAGGCTCCTCCTAAACGGGTACTTAAAATGAACAGCAGACCTTGGGCAGCGGCGCTGTCTGCTTGGCGATCCTTCTTTCGGAGGAAGAAGCCGAGAACTTCACCCCATCAATCTCCACGATGAATTCTTCGCACTGGATGCCCATTTCAACAATTCATTGAAGACACGGCGGCTGAGGCCGTGATTGAATGGCAGAGTGAAAAGAAGAGCTATAGCAGTGGCTGATGATGATGATGGTGGTGGTGGTGGTGGTGGTGGCGGTGGTGGTGGTGGAGCTTACCAGGACCTTCACCCTTCCGTTGCGCCGCTTCATCCGCAGATGGAACCTCCCTCCTCTGAAATTCTGTTCGAGGTCTGAACCTCCTCTATCTCCACCCGGGTTCTCTGCTTCGGGCTCCAAGACGGCAACCATGGTGGAGATGTAATCGAAGGCGGCGCATATCCGGGGCTCGTGAAGGTCCGACCGCACCAGCCAGAGGACGCTCGAGACCTGAGCTGGAGGAAGAATCACAGGAAGATTGGTTGGCTGCTCGGATTGAAACCCAACTGGACGACTCCTGTGATTCCGAGATAACAGAGGGTGGGTTCATACCATGGCCCCGGAGATTACTGATGACGCCCGCAACCGATGGGAGCGAAGCGCGTCTGAGCAGCGCGCTGACCTGAGAAGGGTAGAGCAGGTGAAGCTCACACTTGGGGAGGAGGATGAGGCTGCTAGCTCTGCTGAGGCAAATCATCAATGGCCCAGGTCTACATCGGGTTTGAGCGCTCGAGGTTAACGACGCTCAAACCAGGAACCCTAGAGAGAGAAGGGGGCAAGTACCGAGTCGATGGCGACGGCGAAGCGGCCCTTCCCTTCTCCCGCCATTCCTACACGCAGAGAAAAGCCTAGGGCTTCAGCAAGTTCGAAGGGAACAAAAACCTTCTGCAGGAAGGCCCTCCAGAGTGTGAAGAAGACGATCCACGCAGGGCTGGACATGGCGACTCCCATCGACACCGGTCGCCCCAGGGCAGACCAGGCCTCGGAGAGGCCGTCGGCTCTTCCGTACCTCTTCCAAGCTCGAGGACCAGAGACAGCAATCGGCCCACGTCCTTCACATCCGTGAAGAGGGTTCGCAGTCGATCCACAGAAGCGTCGCCGCCCCCACGAAGGGAGGAAGGGAGGCGGGCTTTCCAGCCTAGAGGATCGGAGTAACAGTCCAAAACCCTAAACCTGCACGTTCGTTTCCCCTTAGCTCGGCCGGCTCACTCCTCAAGGGCCAACACAGCCGAAGAGCAAGCAGGACGGAGGAAGCAGACGAACCAGTCAACGCCGGGCCCAACGCAGTCAAGCCCCTCGCTCTCCAGAAGATCGAGGTAGAACGACGGGCTCCGATCGAGCGCGACGAGCACGAGGCCACTGCAGAAGCTTCTCAGTCGATCAGCACAGAGATGGACTGACAGCACAGAGGAAGGGAAAAATAAACGGAAAGGAAGCGGAGGAGGGCCGGGAGAAGGAGAGGATGGCCGGGGGACCCACCGGGCGGAGGACCTGCCGGCGGCGACGTTGGCGGCGAGGCCACGGAGGAAGTGGCCGAAGACCTGGGCTCCGAGGGGGCAGGAGAGGGAGTCCCTGAGGGAGAGGGCGACTGCGTGCTCCCCTTCCAGGGAGCCATCCCTGAGCGCCCTCCCCACGCTGGCCTCCGCCATCCCTGAGAGAAGAGCTGAGGAGAAGCGAGGGCAGGCGCGGTTAAGGGGGCAGGAGAGGACGGGAGAGGAGGGAGAGAGGAAGCCCCCGCTCCCAGACGGCAGACGAGGCCGACCCACCCAGGGCCCAGTGAAGGCCCTCCCCTCCCTGCGCCCCCCGCCCTCCGTCTCAGAGCCCAAATATTCCATGAAAGGTCCAAATCAGGAAGCTCCGGACCAGGAGACTTCATGAGAGCATGATCCCAAGGGCTTCATCATTTGAAAGTATATGGGCCTCAGTAGCATAATACAAGTGTACATGAAGCCTCGTCCAGCAACTTCTATCTGCTTCCCTCCCTCCCTCTTGATGGCCTCCAAGGTCCAAACTTTGGTCACACATGTTTGCTTGATTTATTTTAAAGACTATGATAGTGAATATAAGAGAAGATGTGCACTGCTAAGGTACTACAAAGATAGAAAAATCATCCTAGATGTGCGTACATAATAACTCCGTTGGATTTTTCATTCAGTAACTCATTACAAGCTACCCATAAAGTCTACCATATCTCGCAAAAGATAGGTGGATTGTCCATCTATTTCATGATGTCTAAGAATAGCAACAATGCTGACCAAAATGGTCAATTTCTTAATTAGATATCTGCAATGCATTAATTATTGGTTTTCCCTAATTTATTCAAAAAAAATTTATTGTGCACAATCTGAAAATACTATGACCCTCTTTGAAAAAAAAGGTAATTTTAACTATCCACTTCTCAAATACTTCTTGGACACAACTACAATGTATATATTTTATCAGTTTACATGTAATTGTGTTAATCTTAGTGATGATAAATCTTTATTTTTTAAAATAAACAAAATCATGATGATATCATAGATATGTAACACACGATACTTACAAGAAGACATCATCAATATGTCATGCTTATTATTTCATAAGAAATTCCTAACATGAAGTAATGGAAATTTTGTGTACGACTAAGTGATAACCACATAACACAAGGGAGTTGAGCCTTTCACATTGGAATGCGATGCTAAACCAAACATATTTTTGTTCAATAACTCTTTTTTAAAGTCTTGAAGACTAATAATTGAATATAAAAAGCATTCCAACAGCTGGCCAATATGCAATCAATAAAATAAAAACTTGAGCCCATTAATGATGTTATAAGAAAATTTCCCACTAAACTATAAAAATATTCTCAAGCAACTTTTATGCCTAACCAAGTAAAATCATTGGTATTCAAGGTGCTTCCTCTGAATTGAGGACATCACAATGAAGCATCATATGTGAAAGTGGGTTTGATTGAATTTGGCCTACTAAACTACAAAAATATTTTTTTGGTTGAAGCCAAAATGAATAAACTCAGCTTGAACAAAGTTATTGATATCTATATTTAATAAAATGCAGATCTTTGAAGTCAAAAATCAGTTTTAAACTAAATTTGAACTAGCATATATAAAGGCAAGTTAAGTTCAAGACATGAATAGTAAATAGCTGTTGTGAGTAGCGTTACTCTTCACATGAAGACCATTTAAGCTACCATTATGATTGTCATTCCAAATATAATTTGTGATATATAATGTCATATCAATTGGAAAATATAAATCATGACCTTTGATTTAGTGCTATGGACACTAATTTTTTTAATGACTATATGAATTTCATATATATAATTAACTAATGAAGCAACACATTGGATTATACATGTAATTAACTTTTCCAAATATGTGGAAAATGTTCTGACATTTATTTATTAAATTTGTTTTAGAGTAATTTTATTTACAATTTAACATGTGCAAAAAAGTGCTAACACATGGAAGGGAGAAAATGTTAAGCTTGATACAAATACGAAAAAATGAGGAGAACACCCAAAACCTGACTTGGTTCTTAAAGCACATTTCAATTGCAAAGAATTTTTTTAATTTTTTAACTATTCATAAAAGTTCAAAAAATCAAGAGAATTATAAAAGCATGAAAAATTGCTCACCAAGATCTCACTTGAAGGAAATTCACTCAAAGAAAAAGATTGAGAATCAATCAAGGAGAGAGGTAGTTCCTTAAGTAGAGATTCTACAACACCATCAACTTATGAAATCAAATCTCTTGAATCATCAAGCTATTTCTTACATAGAATGATAATTTGGTCATGTTTGTATTAGGGTACATTTATTATTCTAGTCAACCAATAGCTGTTTATGTAGAAAATATTAGTTGGGTGTTAATCTAAATGAATTCCTAAAACCATGAATCTGGTAGAAAAAATTCGGGTGCTCCTTTGAATAGGCCCCTTGAGCCATGAATGTAGAAAAACGTTGGGTGCTCATTTATTGGTCCCATAGGCTATGAATGTAGAAAAAAAATAAGTTGGGTGTTCTCTTTGTTGGCCCCTTATAGCAATGAATTTAAATGAAAATTATGTTTGCTGTCAATGCTCAAATAATTTTTTTTGATAATAAGGTGGATGTAAAATAAAATTATCAAATTCAGAATTATATAACTAGGTAATCAAACTCTTAAATTAAGGGGAATCAATTCAAAAGTAACATAATCATTTTATATCATAACTATCAAATGACATTTGAAAATTCCCAAACAGGTTGTTGGTCCTCTAATAATATTTATAATATTTATTTCATTTTTGGAATAGTTTATTCCTTATATCTTGTGTTCTCTTTATTTGAGTGTTGATGCAATGGAGAGGGACTGACTGTTGAGTGTGGCACAAATTGACAAATAGGAGTTAGCTACTAGAGTGTGTCACAATAAAAGACTAGTTTTTAACCATTAAAGAACTACTGAAAATTTCAAAATAGTGACAAAAGATTATGGATTACAAAAAGAATGCAAAAAATTCAAAGATCTCCTTAAATTTCAAGTGATGAAAATTAATTGAATGGAGAAAGTCAAAGATCATCAAAATTAAAAAGGGCACATTCTCATCCAAGGCAGTTTCTAAAACAAAAAAAAAAAAAAGAATTGTCCATTTGGAAGCTTGGAGTGACAACATCAAGAAATGATAACACATTCATTTTAAAATTTGACTATGCTTAGTACTTTTGTCAATTTAGAGCCTCAATGGAGAGAGGATTAGTTGAGTGATAATCCTATTAGCCTCATAGAATTATGAATCAAGAAGCAGGAAGTTGGTGCTTTTCTAGTTTGGCTCTCCTATAGCCAAGAACTTGAAAGAAGATTTATAGTGAATCCATGAGTTTTCTGGACCTATTAAAAATTGGTTGAGGCATATGTAAATTAGTGTAAACACGAGGTTTATTGGAACCTAAATATGTGGGCCTTAGTTGTTCTTCCATGCAAGCCCACAAAAATTGAACTTTCATATAGTGCAAAGTATTTTTAAATATTTTCAAATATTATTTTCTCATATATGAGTTTCCAATGTTGGTGTTAAAGTTGAACTATTTCAATGTAGGATTGTGAATAAGCAACATGATCTATGTTTCATAAAGTCACTTCAACAAGAAAGCCAAATGTGAATTATAATGGATTCTTAAAAAGGTTTGGAATATTTGGAGTCTTTATATGGAATACTAAGACATGATATATTTGGGGTTTTTTTAAATATTGTATTCATTTCCTTATAGTCACTTTTGATCTAATTAATACCATAGCCAATTTATTTTATATGCTTTAAAATATCTCAAGATAGGTTAAATATCAAACTCATTAAAAAAATGAATAAAAAAATATAAACATCTAAACAACCTACTATATAGAGTTGAGGCGTCATGCAAGAGGGTTGGATCCATTGGATCTTGAGTTTACATGTAGGTATTTATAAAGGTTGAATGAGAGTACTGAATATTTAATTGTTTAATCTTGGGGTCTATGAATAATCATTATTAAAAGGGCAATGTAGATTAATTGGGAAATTATGTTACAAAATACCCATTGGAAAATGGATTTAAAATAATATTTTTTAATCCTTTCTCATTGTTACTTCAAATGTAGCTACTACAATTTTCATATGTTAACTCCTCTAAGTGTTTATTGCAAAACCTTTATTCCCATGATATAAATAATTTAATTTAGGTGTTAATAAAAAAGGATAAAGTAAGACTATTGTGCCCATTGGAGAGAGGAGACCACTGACAAAAACATTAAGAGTCAGTAAGGTGAATTTATGAAGTAGAGTTCTAAAAATTTCTTATGTTGTGTGTTACCCTGCTTTATTATTTCTATAATTTTTTTTATTTAATCAATTTTTTATCCAGCTTGTAATACCGAATTTTAAGAGAATATCTAATCCTTTTTCATTGATCTAATTGAAACTTTTATTATTTCACACCATTATGATACATAAAATATAAAAAATTTGAAATTTTTAAGTCAATTATTGAATTCATTAAGTGAATTTAAAAAATGAAATAGAGATTGAAAAGTATAATCACATTACTGTAAGTATAATTACTTACAATAATCAATATGATAGCCTCAATAACTACTAAAATGTAGCATGTTAAATTGAAAAAGTCTAATATAATCCAAAGTTGGATAGCTTTTTATATAATTAATGTAGGACTTTGGCTTCAGTACTAAAATATCATGTTTAAATCTATGTTATAGGCTATTAAATCATTAGTATATTAAAGTATTGTATAATATATCTAGATGATAGTGTATTAGGAAAGTTACACTAGTTTGGATTAGAAATTATGATTAATGTCTCTAGTTTGTTTGGTATTATCCGTTACATAATTAATTCAAGAAGTATGCATGGCATGAGTTGAACTAAAATAGACCACAATAACATATGCTATTATTTTATCTTTGGAGTTTTATGAGTCTTTAACTTGAAAGTCAAAGTCTTTTATTCTCTTATAATGTATTGTCTCATTATCATTTTGAAGAGACTCTATCTCTATCTACTTTCCTTTCCGTCTTTGTCCTTGGGTTATCTTGCATTCTCTCTTCCACACTAATTGGTGTACCTAGAGGTTCAATTTATTCATTATGATCTTCATACGGGTTTGACCTATTTTTTCGACAATGGTCCCCATTTTATTTATTTTGGTAATTGAAATGTCACTTCATTTTGAGATGGATCTAACTTTGGTCCAAACTAGGTCACAAATGATTTCCTAACTTTGAACGTTGTGAAAGATTGAATTTTGAATGAAATTTTCTTCTGATATGATTTTTTTTGGTTAGATTGAACTAAGACACGAGGATTAGCCTGTTACTTATGACAAGAATAGCATAACGATTAATATATCTTTAACTCATACTCGAACGGAAATTCAGATGTTCAAGTACACATTTCTTCTTACGGATCATGATTTGAAAGCTAGTACGTACGTTTGATTACAGCCCTCGAGAGACAAAGTATGAGAAAGGAGAGGACGGAGGACCCGAATTCGTGCGTTACAGTGACTCCTCACATGAGATCAGTCACTTCATGGTGTCTAGTTGACAACGGAAGGTTGACTGATGTGATTGCAAGGGGTAAATCCAAGTAACGCCAAATAACCTGCCCTTCGTTCAATCATCCATAGGCGGCTGGCCCAAGTGACCGACTCACTATCATCCTTCACCATTTAAAGTCGATGTGAACTAAATAATCATTATTCACCCATATTAGGGCAGTCAAAATCTCGTGACCAAATTATTCAGAAATTATTCCCATTGTTGTAGTTTAAAAACTGCAAATTGGCTGAAACCATTAATTATTTTTAAGCTATTTAAAGAGTCATACTATTATTCTAAATTATCTGATAACAAAATGACTTTTTAATGTTGCATTTAAAATCTGCTTCATATATTATAAGTGGCCTGAAAATCCCGTCTGATAATTGTTTAATGGTTATTCTGGTCACCATCAGCAGTTATCAATAAATTATCAATCATTTTGAAGCTTTTGCTGAAATTTACTCAGTGAAAAATTGCCAAACTTATTTATCAATTCCGTCTATGGTCTACACGTGTCGGAGCTCTCCTCTTTAGCGTATAATATGATGAAGAGATCCGACCGAAGTTCAGCACTTGGCTATGCTCCACGCATCAAATCCACATCCAAATGAACAGTTGATTGATGGCCTGTCAAATCAAGTGGACACCTCATGGATAGCTACAAGACAAAAAGCAAATCGCAGCGAGAAGATATCTCCGCGGTGCCTAGCGAGCACCTCGTTAATGGTCTCCGGAGTAGAGCAGCTAATCGGACGAACAGCAGGTAATCCTTTCACTAGTTGCTTCATTTCGTTTGATGTATGTAATAGTTCCCTCTCTCTCTCTTTAGTTACATCATAGGTTTGGGATTCCCTAAACCCTAAATCTTTCGTAGATAAACAGTTAGGTGGCTCTTATTAAATTTGATGGGCCACTGGCCAGCTTTCATGCTAAATGTGATTTAAGAAAAGGATCCTTTACTCTCATTTTTGTTAGGCCAGTCAAATTACTTATCTGGCAGTTTCGGACTCTACAGATATCCGAACATTGAAAGTGTACCAACAGACGACCGTCAGCTGTCTATCTCGTGGCACTACTCCCAGGTTTAATTCCCACCATCCTTCCCCTTCACTGTCTACATCTCCGCGGTCGCAGCCTAGCCCCCACCTCCCAAGCGTCACCCCCTTCTCGGGACAGCATCCCTCTCTAATACCGCCGCCCACGTCTCATTCAGTTACTTTCTTCACCAGTGAGAGGCCCACAATTTGCCAAGTTTTATGTTAGCCAAGACTTAAGTCCGTTTTCCTAAGTTTTCTCAGTAGGAAAAATTATGAAGATCGAACAAAGCGAGAATATATGAATATATTTGTATCTCATGAAGCACACACTGATTTGAAGTCGTTGAGACCTTTAGAGCCTATGGCTTATGTGGTATAAATAATAATCGGGTGAAAGGGACCTCCATTTGGCGAGAAGGGCTTTCCCCTAGTCCCCATCAAGGTGAGAGAAGTCTTTCTCTCTCTACTTTCTATTTGGGGGAAGGGGGGGTTCCGTCTGGTCCAAGGAATCAAGCATAGTTCAAGGTTGGTCGATGCTTCGTAACTTCAAACAGCCGTCTCTCCCGTCCTTCATGGTCATGCTTTTCCGATTGCCAATAGACTCTGACCAGTCCACCCTCTTTACGTCCAGAGGACGGAGTTGTTCACTCTGGGACATCGATGTTAACGTAATCCAGCGCGCTTTTTTGACTCCTGTACATCAGTGTTGTACGTCGTGTAGACTCGTGTACATTGTGTTGTATCCACATTGATGTTGTACGAATGCTCATGTGCCCAATGTGAAGCCAGTTGATTCTTCAACGTAGGATAACGAAGGCGGCATCAATCAGTACTTTTCGCAAAGCGAGCTGCGGAATATGACGGAAAGAAAGGTACGAAGCCACACGCCTCTCAGGTCTCCAGGGCATTCCTTCATGTAAGGTGACTATCAATACTCCATGGCTGGCATCTGGACTCAAAGTTGGTCATCACTTTTCCCATCTCCTGCACCTCTTCCTCCCTCCCAATCTCTCTCCTCGCCCCCATCTTTCTCTCTTGTCCCTCCCTCGGCGTGGATGTCAACAGATCGGGAGATCCAGGTCAAATACCAGTGGAAAATCCTGCGTCTTTAAAGACAAATAAATATTTTCGCAACTCACTCTAAGAAGAGGCGGAAGCCCATATCCATACGTTATTATTTCGAGGATTAATAAACCGATATGCAATCAATGCACTCTACTCATTCCCACACACTCTCGCCAGAAGCCTATAGGTTTAATGGTTAAGACATCTAATTGGAAGCAAAATTCAAAATTCAAGAACAATATGATCACATATTTAGTCGTGGCTTGTGAATTTATGCTGAAGTTTTACTTTAATGCTATGAAAACTGTTCTTATAATTGACTTATGCGTCAGACCTTACACATTGGGGACATCAGCTCCCTCTTATCGTCTCTCTCTCTCTCTCTCCCCCTCTTAACGGGCAAATATCATAAGACTGATGACATGAGAATGGAACCATCAGAAGAAAAGGACACTGAAAGGAGGCTTGTTCCATCCAAGTTGGACGTCATGTCTACAGTTTTACACTTCCTCTCTGGCACAAAACCGTAGACTCATGCTACTCCTATTATACGTGACGCCTGGAGAAGATGGAGGAAGAGTGGTCAGAGAAGCTCTAGATTCCCCACTTATGCTGCTTCCGAAACTCCCATAACTCGTCTATGCTCCAAACGCCGTCTCCAACCGCGTTGTCTCCGCCGCCATATGGGGCGGCACTTCCCAGTGCGGGGGCTGGGTTCACCGCGGTGGTGCTGCCGAGTCCGGAGGTGCTACTCGGAGTTGGGAGAAACCCCTGCGCCCCCTCGGCCGCCATGGTTTCTGTCGAGAATAAGAGGTCGCACCAGGGACTGACGTCACAGAACATTGCCTGAGGGGCTGAGGAAGGAGATTCCTGATTGTGGTAAGGATTAGGGTTCGCCAAATCGTTCGCCGAGGGAGGGAAAGGTTCTCTTTTCTCTGCCAGACGCGGTGACCAGAAGCAGGGGAGGGCGTTCCTGAAGACGGCGCTGTTGGCGTCGACGTTAAGTTGCCGCGCTTGCTTCTGCACCCTCGTCCTCCAGTAGTTCTTGATCTCGTTGTCCGTTCTCCCTGGCAGCTGCTGAGCTATTCTCGACCATCTGTCCACAGCCATCAGATCAGGACACATACGCCCTTTCTTTCTCCCTCTTAGAGAAATGGAGGAAAGCAGAAAAACCCATTTAATGAGGTTCCCGATACGGCACGAATGAATGATCAAGATTAAAACCCAAGAGAAGAATGTCGACCAGTGGCGTATGCAGCCAGTTGCACTATTTTCTCTGAGAATCAAGGAATGGAGAAAACTCCGATAAATGATGAACAAAAAACGGAAAATTTCCTAGTGATGGGGATCAGATCTATGTTCCAGGTAGGAAGCCTCCAGAAGAATGGTAATTAATAACGGTAGTAACCAGCCCTGGTTAAGTAACGATAGAACTCGTGGAATGTAACTTCATATAGTTAGATATTAGTAGAATAGTGTAAGATCATTATTACGGATCATCATATAAGACAATAGTTTTTACCTATTCCCCCATTTGGAGTGAAGATCGAGGATCAGGATCTGTTCTTCCGGAGTCAGATTTCCCCTCTTCACGTCGGGCTTGAGATAATTCAGCCATCTGAGCCTGCAGCTCTTACCCGTTCTCTTCAAGCCTGAAAAAAGTCCATGGACGAGAATATGAAGAATAATGGTAAGACATGGAGAAAAGAACATTAAGAAGGGTTGCGAGTATGAGGACCTGAGGACCTGGCAAGGTGATTCCAACGGCCTTCACCGTGGCACGTAATGTAGTGGACGAGGAGGGAGTCTTCCTCCAGAGTCCAAGGGCCTCTCCTCAGCTCCACGTGCTCATCAAACTTAAGCGCAGGCTTGTTAGACATCTCTGTTCCCCCGTCTCCTGCAGGATCCTCCTCACGACCGGACGGCCGAACGAAAGCTTTTTTCTAAGGGCCTGTGATATCAAAGGGCACACTTTTATAGCCAAACCCTACAAGCCAGGAAGACTCAACGAGATGAAATTGGACTTGTTGGAGCAATGATAGAGAGAGAGAGTGGAGAGAGGAAGAGATGGTGCGATAGATAGAAAGATCGGGGAGAGGAAGAGAGAGATATATAGATAGATAGATAGATAGATAGAGAGAGAGAGAGAGAGAGAGAGAGAGAGAGAGAGAGAGAGAGAGAGAGAGAGAGAAGAGATGGTGCGATAGATAGAAAGATCGGGGAGAGGAAGAGAGAGATGTATAGATAGATAGATAGATAGATAGAGAGAGAGAGAGAGAGAGAGAGAGAGAGAGAGAGAGAGAGAGAGAGAGAGAGAGAGAGAGAGAGAGAGAGAGAGAGAGAGAGTGGAGAGAGGAAGAGATGGTGATAGATAGATAGATAGAAAGATCGGGGAGAGGAAGAGAGAGATGTATAGATAGATAGATAGATAGATGATAGAGAGATAGATAGAGAGAGAGAGAGAGAGAGAGAGAGAGAGAGAGAGAGAGAGAGAGAGAGAGAGAGAGAGAGAGAGAGAGAGAGAGAGAGAGGAAGAGATGGTGCGATAGATAGAAAGATCGGGGAGAGGAAGAGAGAGATGTATAGATAGATAGATAGATAGATAGATAGAGAGAGAGAGAGAGAGAGAGAGAGAGAGAGAGAGAGAGAGAGAGAGAGGGAGAGAGAGAGAGAGAGATGGTGCGAGATAGAAAGATCGAGAGAGAGAGAGAGAGAGAGAGAGAGAGAGAGAGAGAGAGAGAGAGAGAGAGAGAGAGAGAGAGAGAGAGAGAGAGAGAGAGAGAGAGAGAGAGAGAGAGAGAGAGAGAGGGGAGAGAGAGAGAGAGAGAGAGAGAGAGAGAGAGAGAGAGAGAGAGAGAGAGGGAGGGAGAGAGAGAGAGAGAGAGAGAGAGAGAGAGAGAGAGAGAGAGAGAGGGAGGGAGGGAGGGAGAGAGAGAGAGAGAGAGAGAGAGAGAGAGAGAGAGAGAGAGGGACAGGGACAGGGAGGAACTTCGGAAAAGGAAATTGAGACGAGGTTATTCTGGAACCGCACCTCATGGGGAATGGGTCATTCAAGTACTCGCGGACTTTTTGTGTTCTTTCTCTCCATGAGACGTGCTTGACTGAACAAAATATTACATACTAAAAGTCCGTTGTGGTTGAGCAACGTGTGGGTTTCGTCGCGCTCTCTCTCTCTCTCTTGCTTGAACATAGGACCATGTAGATAAGGTTTGCCTAATACGGAAGAATCCCAACTGCTGGAATTTTGAAAACAACACATTTCACTGTCTGCAGAGCCCACGTTCCAAACGGGATGTCTTAGACTTTCTACTCCTTCCCCCAACGACCCCGCTTTCTCCCATCACGCAGCCTTACACAAGCCATTCCCGCTTACGGGAGCAGTTCTTACATAGCCCTCCTCCCCTGCCCACATCTCTCATACCGTTGGTTACACAAGCCATTCCATGTATAATGAAATGGTCTAAAGTTCCATTAAAAATGTATGATTTACTTTGGTTTGGTCAACATGTGCTATTCACATTCTATTATATCTACCTTAAATCTTGGACTCCGCCTTGTTTTTCTCCGCGTGGTATGAGCATCTTCAGGATTTAATATATGTTTGAATAATGTTGTACCAAACTATATACTTATGTCATTTAAATACATCGGCCTAATATCACAGAAGCAGGGCTAAACGCATAGTCTAGTATTATTGACAAAAGTTAGACGACCTTATTCTCTCGTGATAATAGTATAATACTCTAATAGCGACAGGCACAGACCTATTCCCCCCCACCATGGCCTATGGAGAATGGAGAGGGAGCCTTGAGAAGCACCGACCTGGATGCATTGTCACCTCGTCTTGGTATACGACTGATTGTCCCATCCCTGGCCATCCTGGAGGACTGTTCGTCTACAGTCGTCCGGAAAAGTCACACTCGGACAAGATAGATATTGGGCTTAACTCAGCCACAGTAAAAAAGGAACCTATCCCCTGCAGAAGAAGAAGCTGAGACTGAAGAGAAACTGATGCTAAATTGGTCAAATGTGTTGCAAAATTAATTTAGAATAAATAGGGCCAAGGAGAAGGCTTGACTCTTGGTGATGAAAGCATTATGGCCGTTGGGTAGTGATCGTGTGGTTACCATTTAGCAAGACTGAGGCCGAAACAAAGGACAGACAGTCGTTTGTAGTGCCTGCAGTGGGGATCCTGATGGCGCTAGGTGCACTTCATCTATTTGAACCATGATCCTGAGCCCGGGAATTACCAACTTTCACTCATATGACCCCAGCTGAAGTGGATGTTCCCGGGAAAGAATAACGGATTCCAGGAAGATTATTTTTTTCTCCAAATATTAATAGATACTTTTAAAATAGTCCCTTTACTAATTTCTTAAACACACATCACTTATTATTAATCTTTATCAAGCATACTATTAGTGGGTACGACGCCAGTGCCACGTGATTGGGACTAGGGTCAGAGCAAAGATGGGTTTGGTCCTAGTCTAACAGTAGGCACTGGGGTATAACCTAAGGTTACCAAGTGGGCTGGTCAATTCTAATCAGCGACTCCTATAAGGGTTGCCATTCCCACAGACCCGTATTTCAGTAGTTTGGTGATATCTTCACCATCCGCAGCTGATCACAAGGTTTGCGGAGAAGAAAGAGGTTCCCGTCTGAACTTAAAGGGAGCAGTGCTCGAATAGACCGGGCCCAGGGGCCTCAGAAAGCATGTGCGGCGGACCCGGGCAGGAGTGCGGTCAGATCGCACAATGGGCCGTCTTTAAGTTGACATGGCTCGAAAATGGTGGGAATGGTGAAGTCGATGTTGTTCTGAGATAGCTCGTAACTGTTGTATGTCAAGTTCCACCATATAATTATTGCAAGTAAAGTTTCCGCTATTGAGATTTCCTCTCATTGAAATGCTTCGCCGATATCATGCGCAGGTTCTTTCCATGAGAAGGTTGGTCGTCATGTGATCCATACTCTGCTTTTTCCTCTCTCCCTTTCCCCTTCCTTTATACCTCCCTCTTTTCCTCCCTCTATACCTATCCTTTCCTTAATACTTTTTTCTTCCCTTTCCTCCCGTTTGCCTCTTCATCTATCTTCCTCTCTCTTTCTTACACTCTATCAGTTCCTTCCTCTCGTCTCGTCTGTCTTCTCTTTCGCTTGGGGGGATGGTTCTCTTCGGAAAGATCATCGCCTATCCTTGTCAGTGATGTCCGATCATGGAGAAAGAAGGGACCGATCTCAAACATACGGCAAGATGCTCAATTCACGTCTAACACGCCTCATAGACTATGAAAGACGTCGGCATACTTCTTTCGATAGCTTGTCATTGCATCCGCTTGCGGAAGAGAATCAAGTATGACAACTATGACGACCCATTCGTAACCATTTACCAACTAGCTTCAGTAGACCTCTGGTCGTATAAATATGAATCTCAATGGTTTTCTTAGGTTTTCAACATCACATATTTGTTAAGAGCATTAAGTGTTCTCACCTGTTTTGTAATTTATTTGAGTTATTTGGTTCTTTCTTGTTAGGCGGACTTTCTGCTCTCTAGAACCTAAAAAATTATTATCTTTTAGTCCTTTGGTCTCATTAATTGATGTTATAATATAGCCCGTTTTGCAAAATACTAAATTATCGCCTTTCTCTATTATTCGCGGGGTAGAGAATAGAGACTAGAAGGTCGACGGGACTTGATACTGGACATGTTGCCCACGGTGGATGACACCGTCAGCCCTCATTCCGCTCCCTCTATTTCTCCAGTCAACCCATCGCTACCTTCGGTGGACTGGGGGGAGACATTGGGAGAGGAGATTATTGGCCGCCTCTCCAATGGTTGGCTCCTCCCCATCACCCTTTCAGAAAACGTCAACGAGAGTGGGTAGGCTACAAAAGGGATGATGGGGAAGACTGACCAAGAAAGGATTAAAGGTCGTCTTTCCCTCTCAATCCCTTCAGTCCATCGACAGCGAAGTCGATCTGATGATATATATTTCTAAAAATCAGAGAGAGAGAGAGAGAGAGAGAGAGTTGACGATGTGTCTAACGCCGGTCTCGGCCAACATCCTCTTACACTACTGCCACGAGCCAATGAGTAGTTGAGAAAGAGGGCAACTTCAACTTTTAAGTATTAAAGAAACCTTAAATTTTAATTAATTGTCTTAGGGGAAAAATTTTATTGATATGATAACTTAAAAGGGGGATTAAACGATAGCTGAAAGGGGGAACTCCAAAAAAATAAAGGGGTTTATAAAGGATTCAGCTAACTCTTGGAAGGTTAAACAAAATAACCTTTCAATAAGTCCCTTTACATTCATAAGGAATATAGAAAAATATTACTAGATTACTTTCATCCACTGAAAACTAGTTTGATGAAACTAGAGTAAAATTTTATTTTGTCTTTACTTTGGGATTTAGGACGAGGATTGAGTTGTCGCTTGGGGCCAGAGGGAAAATTGAAGGGAGAAGTGAGGCACAAACCAATTAAATGGGGATGAACGAGGGTTTGGGTATATCTGGGCCAGGATTTTGAAGGGGAAGATGAGGCGTTAAAGGGAAGCAGAGGGGAACGTGGTGGGGGGAAAAAAGTAGAATGAATGGGTGATGCCCGGTCAGAAGAAGCGCTGGAAGATGGGTACTCGATCAGAGGTGAGGGAACCTCCGGTGTGGAGTGGGGGGAGATGAGGATGAAGAAAGAAATCGTGAGACATGGGTGGGAGAGGGGAATGCCTCAGGTATTACTTATAGACAAACGCGAGTGGTATCGAAGTGGGATGGTAGATCAAAACAAGGATCACATCATGGAGGGTTTCGGAGACCAATTTTGTTAATATTTCTTGACTTAACCAATCATTCTCAGCTCATTAAATGTTGAAATTTATAAAATTGTGACTTATCCATGGAGAATTTTAGTTGAAATTTCAATTGACCAATGACAACCATAAAATAGATGGCCCAAGAGATACGACAGAAAGAAGACTATAGACTGACTTGATAAGTTGATTAATTGGGCATGATAAAATCGGTAAAAATCAATATTTTGTCAGTTCCAAGTACGAAATATGAGAAACTACGTGGGAGAGGGGGTAAATTGATATCTAGATTTAGTTTGTGTGTGCCTTTTAACAATGCAGGAAATAGTGCATATATCATTATGTTGTCGCATCCCTGCCCATTATATTTGTCTTTAAGCCTCTTCCTAATGGTTCACTGAATTTCCAGCTTATCATGTTTTTGTGCTAAGAAAAATATAGAAAGATAAATGAATCATTTAAAATTATTTATCTTAACTATTAGAAAATTTTGAGAAAACTAAAAGCAAAAAATAGAAAATTTTGCTTCTCTTTCTGTTTTTAAATGTATTAGATGACCCACCTTTAAATGAAGAATAGTAAGGGAAGTGCTATATAAAAAAAATGGGCGCAAAAAATTTATAGAGGTAAGAACTATGAAATACCAATTTGTGACAGGCTTTCACATAACTTCATGTATCTCATTAATGGGATGTTGAGTCAGATATAGGGTCAGTACATACAGTCATTAATCAAACATTGTGCTTTAGTTTCCCACAAATTGAAAAAATTAAGTTCAAAGTTACAATTATGCTAATTATATCAGGCAATGATAAAGGCTCAAACTCCTACACTAAATGAAGTTCATTCCCATAAATGGAGGCTTTTATTTGAGTCTTTATCTTTGTGAAAGAGTTCATAGTAGTGGAGGTATACAATATGAGTTGAATGATGAGGTCACTAGCCCTTCAAAATATTGAACTCTTTACAGGGCTAATACTTTGATATCTAAGAGCTAAGAATATAGAATATGCAAGTTTGTGCCTTGAGGTTTAATAATTGTATTAGTTAGACGCAATCAAAATTATATTTACAACATGAAGTGGATGCAGAGTTCACTTGGGTATTTGACAAAATTGTGAATTTGAAATATAAGGTGGGATTTCAAGGAAAATGCTTTAAGATCTTAGAGTTGTGAATCTAGAGTATGGGTAAGCTGATGTATCAATGTTAAATAATTTCGATAAAAATTATATAATAATGACACATTTAAAGGATAACATGTAATGAAATGTAGAGCTAGTAATCTAATGCTGACACTTTGGCATCTTAAAGATGCAAAAAATTTGGCATCTTAGAGCTGTAAAATAAATATATTATTTAAAAAATTTTGTATTAAAAGTGAGGGAGCAATATTATAATGAAATGTTAATATATAACTTCATTTTCCAATCTTTGTACTTCAATCACAGAATTGGCCTGAGGTCAGTTTTTATATAAAGTAAAAATCAGCATGCCAAGATTCACTATTTAGGGCTCATCCTCTAAAAAAAAGGAAACATTGTTCTCAAATTAAAATGGCTGGATTTCTTCATTACCTTTCATCCAACTTTCATAGTAGAAGCTTAAATACATAGAATTCACTTGGAGCATTCCAAGAGGCATGCACTAAGAAATATGAATTTAGTATTGCATGGCTAATGCTGTCACGTCATAGAGTTGTGAATCTTGGCAAGTAAAAATATCAATGCTAATTAATAATATTAATTTGAAATATTTTTTTATTAACACAATATGTTGTACGTTAACTTGTAACCATAAATTTCAAATTTGTGAGGTTATATTGCAAATGTAATCTTGGAAAATTAAATTCATATTATTTTGATGATGGAAAATGCAAAATATCTACATTTTGGTAGATTTTACTAACTGAAGTTCATATTTTTTATATTATTGAAAAAACTTTTAATATATAGAGGAAACATTATAGTGAAAAAAATGATTAGTAAAACTTAGATTTAACAGCAATCCTTGATGCAAAATATGAGTACGAAAACTTATTTAATCTATTATGTGCTTCTGATTTTAAGTAATTAATCGTTTTTTATATCAAATTAATTTTTTGAATTTGAATCACTCATATTGTCACACAAGATATTCTGAATATTAATGAAGATTATTTGAAAAGGAGTTTTAAATATTCTTTGACTATGACGTTACGAGTTTATATATTGATATCATGACTCAATATGTCTATTAGATGAGTGTGTTTTGTTTGAGGGGATTTACATGAGTTTTAATTTCAAAGTCATTACTTTATCTTGAAATGTATTTTTGTTATATTTATATGTTATTGGATTTTTAGTAGAATTGATTGTTCTGATATACTTTGCATGTATACCTTAATATCCAATAGTACCAGATTTCATTTGTTTAACATGATATTTGAAAGTTGGAAGACATATTGCATTAAATTCTAACTATTTGAATTTTCAACTAATTTTATAATTTAAATATTATGAGATGATATGTAGGAAAGGTTTTTGAACAAGATTTCTCAATAAAATGAGTATATTTTCAATTGATAAATCACTTCGAACAATCATGACATGGCAAAATAGTAGGCATTAGCTGAGTTAAATGAGTTAATGAAGGAACATGTAGTGGAGTGGTTAGAATCACATCTTGAATATTCGAAAGATAGTCTTTGGGGGAGTTCTTTTACCTAGAGTATATAAGGTAAATAAAAATAGTACCTAGAATCTAAAAGGGTTATTTTCAGTCACAAAATTATTTAAATTGATTTCCTAATTCCACATGGTATTGGAGTCCACCACAAGAAGAGGAAAATCTCACAAGATGAAGAAACATGTGAAATTAAATTGATAATAACTTAAATGCCTCTTGTGCTACATAGGGACACCCTTAAACAGGCTGTAGTATATGAAAAGGTATGAACATTTGATTTTCAAAAAAAAAAGGAAAATTAAAATATAAGAAAAAATTTAATAAAGGAAAGGGTAAGAGAAATAGACTAACATAGAATGTTGTCTAAAATAAAAATGGGCTAAAAATAGAAAGCAATCTAAAATAGAATGGGTAAAAGAAGGTGATCTAAAATATAATGAGTTAAATTAGAAGGTTGTTTAAAAATAAAAAAAGGAGTAAAATAAAAAGTACTATAAAACTAATTTTTTTCTATATATAAATTCTTAAAAATAGAAATGACTAAACATAAAAATAGTTGGATCTTGAAGCCTTCTTGTCATCAACTCTACTTGATAAAAATGTTCTATTGGCTACATTAGTCTTCCTAGCTCAAAAGAACTTGTTCTCAAGTCTTCAACTACGTTTGGAAAAGAGTAACATAAATCTATAGTATTAAAGGGAATTGATATTCCTATAGTCTCTAATAAATTGTTGATGAGTACTTATGTTAGTGTTAAATAGTCACTATCTAATAATATTTATATGTGAAACTTAAATGGTTCTTAATAAAGACGAGTCTTAGGTTGGACATAGGGAGACTAATAATATATCATGAGAACTTATTTTGATTTTATTTTTAGCCAATTCTAAATTTTTTATAATAAATTTATAATATTTTTATTAATTTTATAGTTTAAATAAAATAAAATAAAATACTGAATAATGGGAATTTATGAATTTTATTTCATTATTTAGATGAAATAAAGGGAATAAGAGAAGGAATTTTGGACGAGAATATTAGAAGGGCAAAAAAGGGGTTTTGAAGGGAATAGGAGAGAGAAATGAGGAGATAATGAGTGAGTGAGTGAGTGAGAGAGAGAGAGAGAGAGAGAGAGAAGGAGATGGATGTGAGGTTTTGAAGGGAATTAGAGTGAGAAGAAGAGGGAGATAGATGTGAGGTTTTGAGGGAGATAGATGTGAGGTTTTGAAGGGAATTAGAGTGAGAAGAAGAGGGAGATAGATGTGAGGTTTTGAAGGGTAAGAAAGAGGGAGAGATAGAGATTAGATGAAAATGAAAGAGAAAATCATGGGTTAATGTGCAGGAGAGTTGTGTTAGCGATGATTTTCAGACTGATACACAAGAGAGAAGTTAAACAAAAGGTGTGAAATCAAGCCTAAAAGTACTTGAATCTGTTTGAAATTGATTAATAATGATTAAAAATTGATAATTAAACCAGAAAACTTACCCATGTGCTTGAATGTTGAGAAAATATCATGAAAATTTTCTTCGCATTCATGGAAAAATGAAAAAAAATGAGCTTTATTTCTTGATGAAATTGGACGAAAAATTATTTGGAAATTTTTTTAGGGTGGTTCAAATGAATTGTAGAGATTATGTGGTGAAAATGAAACCCTTTTATCAATGAAATATCATGTCCTACAAGGTCTTTCTAGAAAATATCCCAACATAACCATATGCAACTGAAAATGAAATTCAACTAAAAAAATTTATGTAAACCAGCCTTTTTGAGGATTTCTACTTAAACCAGGTCGATGAAAATTACTCTTCAATAAACTTTTTTTTCCAATTCATCATATTTTTATAATTTGACAAAGCATCAAATATTGCTCTAATTTTCATGTAATTATCTGAAAAAAATAGCAAGAGACTTTTAAAGATGGTAGAGATGTAAGTGATGGTCATCATTCACTCATTAGTCATGTAAAAAGGCTGGGATAATAGAAAATTTTGATTCTAGAACCTCTCATGTTTCACTATTCTCAGGATCAAAAGATTAAAATGAATTAAAGTTAGAAATCAATAAGACTTCCTTAGATGTTCAGAAAACCTCTCATGTTATGCCAACACATGTTATTGTTAGGCATTGACATGTATCTAAACCTTGTTCACTTTGATGAAACTATTCAAAATCTAGTATTGTTAATTCATGCATGTGAATAAACTTGAAAATAAAGGAATGGATTCTATGCCTGAATTAACTCCACATTTTCTCAAATGAATCCTAAATGGAAGGTGGATAAAATAAATTATTTTCGATTGAATCATCATTCCTTTGGTGACTTATGGTATTGTAGAATCATTTTTCAAATAATCTTCATCAATTTTCCGGAGATATTGAGTGGCTGTTTAAATAGTTTTGATCCAATTGATTGATTAAACATGATGAATAATTAGAAGAAGGAATTTCACATCTTAAACATCTACAGTAAATGGTAAGCTTTCATACTTCTATTCTATTAGAACTATCAGACTAAGTGAAATACCATTAAGGGGGGGGTGGTAGATTGGCTTTTTGCTAATTTTTTGGTTTAAGCTATGCTTAGTGAAATACCATTATGTGTATCTGTTTCTAGATAGTTTGATACATGTATATCATGATAAGACTTTTCAACTATTTTTCACAGAGTCAGAATTTTTACACCAGTATGTACCTCATACGAGTACTTTTAGTCTTTGACAGAAGTTGTCTCTAGTATTTATTAGTTTCATTAGAAATTACATGCTAATATTAGCTACCAGAATCTTCTGCATTTGTCTAACAGACTCTCCCCTCATATTGAATGTATTAAATATTTGTGATATATATAATAACCATTAATGTTTAATAATTACTTATCAAATTACTTTTCACTTCTAATAATCAAAACCAAGGAATCAAAGTACTTCGACCATTCTCATTTTTTTGATTTTTTAATCATTAATTTATGTTAGTAATAGATTAAATAAGTATTATAACTTTCTAGAATAATAAATAAATTAATGATTTCCAGTGGTGAAATCATCCAAAATCTAGTGTTCAAAATCTTTTATTTTCATTTGGTTATTTAATGTTGTTACTTTGGGTTATATTCCAATTTCCACTTGATTAATTTCATGTGATATATAAAAGAAAATTCATGCATATTTGATATGTAATGAGCAAGAAGTATTACTTGTGATCCATTTATTGATATTATGTGCATTTTTCATGGTCAAGAACTATTTAAGTAATGCTCTAATAGTGGGCACTAGAGTAATTCTTTTTCACATTTTATTACTTAGAAATTTTAAGTTGTTATTGCTCTATTGTTAACATAATCCAACCTATGGCCTAAAGGATTGAATCCTAAGTTTTTTAACTTTTCAAGAGTTAATTTAGAATATTATCAACACCATATGTTGCAAGAATTACCATTAAATAATTTAAAATGAGTATTTGGCCTCAAAAGTACCTTTTCAACATAATAATATGATTGGGTCTATAATTAACAAAATTGGAAAATGCTTAAGTGGATATTAGACATTGTTATACCCTTTAAATATTCGTAGGGAATGCATGGAATAAAAAATTTAAATTTTATTCTGTTAAAATTGGATGAGATGATATATTTGTACATTTGGGTCTTCTTGGTTAAGAACTATTGACATGAAAAACAAACAAAATAAAGCATGCCACATTCAAGCTAAAGCTTAATGGAGTGTGAAGTTGGCTTTAGGCATTGCTTACAAAGCCAACACTTGCTACTAGTAGCAATCTTTAACAACCAGGAACCATTTAGATGATCAAATGACAAATTCAAGGGATGCAACATTCAGACAAAGACTTCCTAAACGTAGAGCTTGGGCTGTGCAACATAGACAGTTGACATACTTCATGGAATATTGAAATTATAACTAAGTCACGTGTATATGCAATAAAATTTAAGCTCGAGTTGATAAATGAATATAGTTATTGGTATTTTTTAGACTATCTTTTACTCCTACTTTTCTGGAGCTTAGAATGGTAAAAAATGTCACTTGAATATAGGTATGGTCACTTGAATATACGAAGACGTGCAATACAAAGGTTGTCCATCAACTCAATGGATATATTAACTACTGACACGTTTTACTAGACTTATAAAGTGTTTGAGAGATTTTATACTGATAATTGAATCTCTTTTGATGACGTGGAGCACATAAAGCAAGATTGCTGATTAGACATGGTCACAATGAACCGATTGTGATATTTCCTACTAATTTTTTTGAATTCAGGCCGTTTTCCCTTCATGTTATTTCAGTAGTCATTGTTGTTTTATCACTGCGGCAATGGGAACAGACTTTGACATTCTAGAAGGTTAGAAACCATCGAAACCCTTGTTGATGTACAACGATGCAAGACCGTCTAAGGAATTATCAGAGTCCAACTATGGTCTAAACCAACAATATTATTGTGATCCCGTCCAGTTATTGATTTTACTGAGGTAGTCTGTTTCATTTTTCTATGTTTGTTTTTGTTGCTTATCGAAGATTAGGACTTATTCTTCTATTTCACTGCTTTGAGTAGAGTAATACTGAAAAGGTGGGCCTTAAGGATGTCTCGTGTATAAACTCATTCTATTTCAAAGTTGCCTAGCATATCTGCCGCACACGACATTAATTGACCTCATGTATAGAATGTCCCCAATGCAGGACACGAGGTTTGGCAAATTCGAGCTGGGGGCCCTGGAGAAAAATCATCTTGCAAAGAACGCCAGTTTTCAGGGTTTTCTTCTTTCTATTCGCCCAATAGCTAGACAGTGAAGCAACACAAAGGTTGTGTTAAAAAAATAGTTTTAAGAATTCAGTTTTTGCGCGTCTCATATGTTGCCCAATAAGAAAAACCATGCTCTCCAATGTTTACGTCTCATTTGGTCAAGTACTCCATTAGGTTCCGAAAAGCATACAATCCTAGAAGCTACTAAAAAAAATTATATAAATTTAATTATATAAATACAGCCAGTATTTCTTTGATGTGGGCTTGAGCTCTTTATGCCTTTTTCAGCCTCAAGAAGCAAGTGGTCAAAAGTGGTGCTACTAAAATTTGTGACATGAATATATTATTGAATATCAGTACTTAAAAAAGTGTTTTTGTGGAAGAATGAACTAATAAGTTAATACTTTTCTTGTGTTCAGGTGCAATATCTTGATTTCGACTAATATATTCCATTACTAGAAAAATTCAAGCAGTTTATTGGTTGAAATATATGTTTTATTTCTTCTTTTGAAGAGTAACCTGTATTGCGTACCTTACAATAAGAATCTTATTTTCTTGAATGAATGAACTCATTTGACCTTTATATTTATCACATAGTCGAGTAAATAAGCCGAGTAAAACCTGTGTTGAGTTGTTTCACTTTTAAGAGACTTCTCATGGATAAGAAAATCCTTACAGTAGTGTACAAGAAATTTTATCAAATAATACAGGTTATAAGACTTGAAAGTCGAAAAATTATTTGCATTAAAATAAATTTTTCACTAGGTTTTACATAATACTGGGATTTTCCGGTGCAACACCTAGTACCTAGTTATTGTGAACTCTTACTTTGGCTGATATAAAACAGAAAAATTTCTGACACCAGATCCCTAGCCATCTACGCCTATTCCATTGTTCTTGCCCTCTCCTGTAACCAGCCCCAATTACCCAATCCCAAGATCCATTATGGAGAATCCGACTTCTACAAAGAATTTTCAGCACCCATTCGATTGATCCTTTGGTGATATTAAGCATAACCAATTGATTGGTATTTTTTTAGTAGAAAATTATAGACCGAATTTTGGTCAGTGTTATGAAATCGGTAAATCATGATTCAGGATCATTCCTTGCTTGCTGTTCTACAGAAACCTGGCTTGCCAAGGAACTGGGAGCTTTTCAAGAAAATTTTCACAAAGTACAACTTCTCTGTTTCTTGAAATAGTTCAGTCGGAGGTTATAAAAAATATGAAAGCATTCTGTCAAGGAGATCCTCTTATCCTCACTTTGATTTAGTGCTCTTGAAGAATCCCTTACCTGGACTAGCCTCGAAATATGTCACCGATTTGGTGTCAATGCGACATTCAACGTGTTAAAGATTTTTATTTTCTGGTATTGCGTGAAAAACTTCTCAGGGAAAGCCCATAAAAACTATCTTATGAGCTGACGTCAGATCAACTAAACAATATGTGGAAAGTAAGTACGCAAGATTTTGAAAAACGTTATGACATTCTTAAAATGTCTTCCACGTCACTGCAGCTTCAGGTGTTGACACCCA
This sequence comes from Spirodela polyrhiza, assembly GCA_024713555.1. NCBI lineage: Eukaryota > Viridiplantae > Streptophyta > Magnoliopsida > Alismatales > Araceae > Spirodela > Spirodela polyrhiza. Next base: position 3,316,003 of record CM046548.1, on the reverse strand, counting down.
TTAAAATAATTATGGGAAACATCTAGAAAAATCATCATCCGCTCACTTGGTTTATGTTCGAACTGACGTTATACGTAGTATCTGCAGACAATTTGTGGGGGAAAACGCACAAATTGAATTCTCGATTATGGCTCAAGATATCTAAGCTTCTTGACCTAAGGAATATGGAGAACCCAAGTTGAGAATACGTCCAATGCGATTGTCCAAGGCCTAAGCTCATCAACTAATCACATGTGAGTAACGCGTGTTTGACTACGCTGCGGAAACGCTAAAAACCAATGCATCAGTCTTCCTTCGAAATATTATTTTTACACTGATTTATTTGTTTCTAGTTTGAAACTAAAACCAAAAAGGTAACAGTATCCCCACAGAGCAAACTACATGACATTAGAATGGAAGATAATATGAAAATACTTTTGTGCTGTGAATCAGTCAAACAATTTGACGCGGTGGTCACTCCTAGAGGACTAATTCCCTTTAACTGTGTGGAAAGATTCGGCCTTCCGCTACAGATAGCAAAATAACTGGACACTTTTCTATGTGATGTTTAAAGCTATAGAAGAACCCATATGTACAAAATATTTTCTTCCACAGTTGTTTACACTTTCCTCTTAGCCTTAAAGTTTTTCCTCTTTTTATTTTTTCTTAAATCAACCGGATACTTAGAGTCATATTAAATGACTTTCATTCTAATTTTTGTGATAATGTTCAATGCATTCTACCAGAAATTGAGAAAAATTCTATAATCATGAGTACGAGAAACTAATGATAAGTGCCCCAAAATATTTTTATCCGCCATACTGGTTTCCAAGCAAGTCTCGTAAAAATATCACTCTGGTTATAAAAATATCGTCAAAGGAGCCAAATCATGTACTTAACTTCGAAACCCAGTCATGTGATAATTTGAAATAATCATTCTTTACAAATTCATAACAGAAAATATTAAATCTAATGAGGAACTGTCATCATTAAAATGAAAAAGGTGAACTTAAGTTACAATCTTTAAAAAAAACTGAAAAATATTGTAAGATTTGATTTCATATTCTATTAGATGAGTCGTGTTTTAGAGTTAAAAAATAATTCATCAGCACGAAAGTTCTCCGATCAGATAAAACAACGGGTATGGTCTCGCTGAGTTCTTGCTTTTTCAGTGAACCTTTGAATTATTCCATAACGTAAAAGTAGCAATTTTATATCTTGAAATCAGTAAAAATATTATTATTTCTTAGAGAAAGCATGGCCCTACATTATTCTGATGTTTCAACGCTACATTCCATTCCAATATATCTGGCTGTGGATGAGGAAACAAATCCATCAATGAACTCATAGTATCTTCCTTCTGAATTTTTAACGGAAAATATTTATCACATATACTGAAATTTTTTTTATCACGCTACACGGGTTTCTATGTAGATGTTATGTTTCTACACTCTGGACATCTTACAAGCCCTTGATTCACTCATACATCTTTACCTGCGAAAATTCTACGAAAAATTTTAGCGTGGTGAGGGAGCTGGGATTTTCGATTGACCTATAACGAAATCAGCATTTAACAGAAGGATGGTAGATAAATTTCACGTGAATGATCCCCATAAAAGGCATAAGTAGGAAATTTTAAATGTTAGCTTCTCCTAAACATTTACTTCAAGACTAAATATGTTGATATAATTTACCTAGATTACATGAGCATGTACAAGATACAACGATCAAGAGAATAGTAGATAGAGATTTTCTTTAACATGTTTGTACCTATTTTTAAATAAATCCAAATCCTTGAGAGTAAAGTTCTCTTGAACCATTCAGTATTTTGCTTCACCGGACGTAACCATATAATATTTTAAGTCAGTGCGTTGTGCTGTTTCAGTATTGGCTACCTTTGCGGTTTCGTGATGTTTGGTTCCTCCATGTGAACATGAAGATGAAGTCCTCACAGACTGAATTAGAGAATTCCAAGCGTACCGTAAGACCCTGAGGTAGAGGGGAGATAGATCGTCAATTAGGCCTGCAGTTTTCCTTGATATTTTACTGATCTTCAGTATGAATGGCTGACTTCTAATCAGAAAGGTTTCAGTCAGCCATGATTATTGCATCATGAAATCAAGTCATCCTTTGTAATCTGGATCGATAATTGGGACCTATTTATTTACCAATCCGACGTCATCTCCACCGTATGGGAATAGCTCGATCCAACCAGCCTTCATTCCAGCTACGATATACAAAGTCATTGATATAAGCTGACCAATGCCGGCAAACTGCGTTCATTTGTCTTCCCCGATATTCAACTCGACGAAGTATGATTTTGCAAGTCTTGAGTATTTAATGATTACCGAAAGGCCATCGTCTATAGATTGGGGAAGATTTGAATGTCTCACCACAACTTGAAAGCTCTGATCTCACCTAACTGAGGCTTTAAATGTGAGAATCTTAACGAGGCATACGCAATAAAATATCACGATGGTAATCATAAACGTTTTAGATCTCTTAGGCAACCAATCGGTAGAATTTTTCAAGCTGGCTACTATTATAAGGAACTAGGATGTGTGGTTATAAAACTTTTAAAGTCGCCAGTTCAACATGTCGAATATATGGAATTGTAAAGTGGGGTAGCCATAATAATAAATTATTATTATTAATCGTTAAACCTTTTAAATGCGTGAAAATTCTGCAGATTTTTATTATATTGGAGTGACATCAGATCCACAGCGCCATCGCAGGCCTGTTTCACGCTCCGCTAGAGGGGACGAGAGTCAACGAGGACCCAAACCCGAAGATTTTGAGAACAAGAAAAGCTGTGGGTGCGCCGAGTCTGTTAAAGGCCGGAAAGAAGGTCATGGAGGACTCCGCCGTCGCCATAAATATTTGGGCTCCGTCGGCCTCTGTACTGCGAGCCTGGTTTCATGGCGAGGCACATGGTCGGTCGCAGCCCAAGCACATGCCCCCTCCGCCGTCCAAGAGCTTGGAATGTAGACCGAAGGAGTCTCGGGGGAGAGAGCAGCTGACATGATTTTGTCCATTTCTGTCGTTTCGTCAACAGCTTATTGGTCCGTCTCTTTTCTCTAGATCTGCTCATGTCTCCTTATGGAAAACGCGATTCCACGTCATTTATCATAGGGAGATCAGACGAAAGGATAAGATCATCTTTTCCTTGCCCTCCTCTCCCCCTGTCTATACCCACGTGTAGTTTCTGTTTCTGGTGTGACCAAATTCATCAGAGGAGACGGGAAATTTCTCTCACCTTTTTCACTGGACTAGCGATTGGCGGTCCAATGGCCACTCGGAAAGCCTTGAAGGCCAGAAATTAGAAAGCGAGATGCATAAATGGCCGAAGCAAGAAAAATATCGTTCTTGAAACTTCCTTTCAACGGGGGTCATCCTTGCACGATCTTCTCCATAGATTCCACGAAGCGCATACCTCACTCTACAGAGGTTCCTTACTAAAATATTTAACTGGCGGTCTCCGGGTCGCTCCTCCGAGATCCCCGGCCTCGTCGAACAACTTAAACGGGAAATAAGAGAGGAAGATGAAACGGACGATATTTTAGTATCCCTGAGCAACATGAAGGATCTAAAAGGTATAGATTTTCATTTCTCTATTTTGGCGTGAGACGACGATAGCGCAATCTCAATTATCGGTGACGTGATCAATACAGACATATCCTATTATGAAAACAGTAACATCGTGTAGAAAATGAAGAAAAAAATAGTGGCAAATCTTCTTCTCGTCCGAAGTTATACTAGACAGTGGCACAATTGTTCGTAGGTTCTTCTATCTTGCCGGCCGACTAATAGAAACATATACGTCCCTTCAATATCTATTTCAGGACCCTTTAATGCCCCTGACTAGAAGCTTCTTCGGTATCTCATTCTGGCCGTCCCTCCTTAATGAGTCTAGTCTTTTGCACTTCAAACAGAAAAGAATAATACAGCAATAAGAAGAACAGACATTCCCTCTTATCCACTATTTAAGCATTCCTTTTCCTTTCCTCTGCAGTCTATGGTCATGGCAGAGCTTGCGGAGGACTTCGGTAGCTTCAGAACCCTCGCCACTCTCATGGGAATGGATCCAAGCTTTGACCTGATCGATGATTTCTCCACAGCCATTAAGGACCCCAGCTTTCATCTGAGGAGCTTCTCCGATAACAGCTTCTCACTGCCTCAGCAGCTCCAACAATTCTCGGCGCCGCATGCTGAGACCGTGCCTTGGTGCCCGCCGGCGGGCTGCCCTCCGGGTGTCGGGCTGCTTGCTGATTCTGTCGTCGGAAAGGAGGAGACCATCTCATCGGACGGCGGCGCAGTGCCCCCCTCAAATGATCGTGGAGGAGAAATAGAGGCCGAGAGAAAGACCGTATGTGCCAATCCGTACTCACCATTCACTAGTTACTATCGTTCGGGTTTTGTCCCGGTCTTTTATTCTTTGAAAAAGCAATAGTTTGTGATAAGTTTATTTAAAAAGTAGTACTAAATAGGTTTATCTTAGATTCATTATGTCTAACGATAAGTTTTCTAGTATGTGGTATCGCGTAGCTTCAGCGTTGATGAACCTTACTTTTCTTTTTGACGTTGTAGAGGGAAGGCGACTTCTCTAGAGGCAGTCATTAGATATGGGGAGAGAGAAAAATAAGTTGTCATCCTTTTCTGTTTTGTAATAATTGGCGATATTTCCTTAACCAAGTTGGCCATTGTGATGTTTTGTATGGGAAAACGTACCATATTCTACGTATTCTTGAAACGACTTGTGGCTGCTGGTCTAAATATTTATTTTTAGGGACCTCGGAGGGGGAAGAGGAGGCAAAGCTGGGGGGAAGAGAAGCCTGCGGGGGTCGTCCATGTGAGGGCGAAGAGAGGCCAAGCCACCGATAGACACAGCCTAGCCGAGAGAGTAAGGACTCGGTCACTGCACACAAATTCTCTCTCTCTCTCTCTTTCTCTGTCTGTTGTGATATCAAGATATATATCTTGATGCATACGTAGATATATCTTCCATAATAAAATTCATCCATACATATAATATGCCCGGATAAATCATTTCAGAAAACAGCCCAGTCACTTGGTTCATTGACGACGCAGGTGAGAAGAGAGAAGATAAACGAAAAGATGAGGCTCCTGCAGACCCTGGTCCCTGGCTGCTACAAGGTAGCTCATACCTCTCTGTCCCTGTCGCTCGCTCCCTAGTTCTTTCTCTCTCTCCGTTTCGATCACGCTGCTTTTATTCTTGGATTACGGGGCAGGCGATGGGCACCACAGTGATGTTGGAGGAGATAATTAACTACGTTCGGTCGCTGCAAAACCAGGTGGAGGTGAGCCCAGATCATGGATTCCTCTGCCCTTTATCCTTCCCCATGTTTGCTTATCCTCGGGCAGCTCCTTCCGCAGTTTCTATCCATGAAGCTCTCCGCCGCAGCTGCCTTCTGTGACTTAACCCCGAGCGAGGTTGATCTGGCCGCTGCAGTGATGTCTAGACTGCCACCTTTGGTAGAACCGCCCTCCCCTCTTCTCTCTTTCATTGGACTTAAGTTAGGCTAGTCCAACATTGCATGGGTACGTTTTAGTCGGTTTTCTTCCGCATGATTGATTTTATTTAATCATCGAGCTACGCTTAGATAATCCCACCTTTTGACGAGATCGATTAAAATATGTTGACGGAGTTCTCTCCCTTTCAGTTGATTTTCATCCACGTTATTTATTTGATAAAAATATTACCCATGCTAGCCTAGATGAGATATATGAGCATATATGCATGGATATAACTGCGCTAAAAAGGTTGGGGATCTCATGTTGCAGGTTGGGGATGGTGCGGACTGCCAGATCCAAGAGATGGATGGGCTGATGATTAGGGAATACCAAGGGTTGGGAGGCATTGGAGCAGCAATGCCCTTCTGATCCCCCTACGTTGACTCCAATCTTCTCTTGTTGCCGTCCATTTGCATGCGCCTCTTCGTCTGCTTTCTCTCTCTATATGGCTTCAAGATTTGTTTCCAATTCGAATGCATTGTAGGCAATTCCCAACTCAAAAAAAAATGGAGGACGACCTGTACGTTATCTTTTCTCTGATTCCCCTTGTGTATTAGCTGTTAATACCTAAATAAGCCAATAATGGTTAATTGGCTGATCTACTAATGTATTCCGACTTTAATAATACCGTTGCCTAGTGGTGAGATGGCATCATACAATATGCTGCAGATGTCGTGACAAATTGGTATTTCTGATGCAATTTCATTACAAAGATTATAATTATAAAAGTTATCTTGGGTGCCCTATTGTCATTTTTTTCTCTCCATGGGAGAGAAGACCTCAAACCGTGAATCTAGAGAGAAGCGAAGCTTTTCCTCCAAAATTGTGAATTTAAAGAGAAAATAATGTTTTTTGGTTGGTATGAAGGAAGAATTATATATTCAAAACTCCATTCCAATGAAATCGTGAACCCAAAATAATGTCGTTCGTATCATTTAATAATAGCCCATCAGTGTCCGACAGCTATAAGCTGATCTCAAATGAAAACAGAACGGGGCTCATATAACTATAGCTTTGGGATCAGCACTCATTTTTCCTTTGATGTTAATTCCACTAATGAGTATAATAAACTAAAAATAATGTGTTTGGTGTCACTTGATAAAATATTAAAATTACATAATTTTAGTGAAAATGAATTCAAGCTAATTTACAACTACAACTATGATGCCTAGAAAACATGCAGATATAAATATCGTACTGAAACCAATCTCATTCCCCTCAAAAAATCCGTGTGTTTTTATGGTCTTCCATGCTTATAATTTCTAGAGATCTAGAATTTATGCTAGAAGGGATATTCCTATAAAGTATAATGACAAGTAAAAAATGTTTCCATCTAGTTCAATACAGAGATAAAACATATTTTGCTGCTAGAGAGCATATGGCGATCTTTCATACAAGCCACCCTATATCCAAACTATAATTTAGCATGATCTCTTCCCTAAACCTTCAATTCGTTAGTTTATCACCCCAAAGTTGATGGGTATTAACCGACCTTAACCAAGGTGGAATGTTTTTTAAAAAAAATCCTCAGCATGAACATCAGGAGATTGGAGAAACTCATCCACAGAAGCATTAATAAAACTCCCTTTATATCCCACAGATAGATTGCTACATGTTGCACCACAACCAATTTACTATGCAAGGATGATCAGTATAATTTGCCTCCTTCAAAAAGTAGAAGCATTAAAAAACCCCCTTTATATTCCACAGATTGCTACATGTTGCACCACTGCCAATTTACTATTCAAGGATGATCAGTATAATGTGCCTCCTTCAAAAAGTAGATGATAACATCACTATCATCTACAACATCAGCCATGGCTGTCTTCTATACAGATCTATCATTATATCCTATTTAATGAATTATGAATAAAATTCTTACCACCCCGTAATTTTGCAAGATGCTCAAAATATGAGGTCATAGGCTTGTTAGAGCACAATATGAAGGCATATATTTTAGAAGGTGTTTAAGGTTTGAATTTTAAGAGGCTCACTATGGACCAGATCTGAGGCATGAGTGAATGGAACAATAATATTGATCTGAAATCACGAATGGAAATACGACAAAACATCGTAGAAATTATACTGTCACAATAAGAAAGAAAGGGGACAAGGGGGAAATGGGAAATCAATTCTAAAGGATCTCCCAGTCTCCCCTAATGTGGAACTTTCCTTCCGTGCCTTCTTTCCCCTCTCAAGTTTATTTATACTCCTTGGCAAGCACGCCCCAAGCCTTAGGAGATTCCTGAGGTTTTACAAGCTGCTGTGCACGTGTTTTTTGCTTCCTCCTTTTGTATGTGAGTAGTGGAGTCATAAAAAAATTGCATTGGCTGCTCACAATCACAATCACCATCCCAAGAAGTAATGATTCACAATGACTTTTTAATAATCTTCTATTAATTTCCTTGTGATGATTTTGGGACACATTCAATAGTCCATGGGCCAACATCCTAAACAAAAAGAATTTAGGAACAGTACAAATATAACTATTATTGGATGTAACTCTAAATGGCTACTATTTCGTATGATAATTGCTACAAAGTGAAATCCAGCTTTAATGGCCAATCCCCATGTTACAAGAGGAATAAATGAGCATGGCAACATTTACTGTTGTCATACGTCTGGTACCTCTTTGTGTAGTCAATTGTTTATGTGAAGAATACAGAAAAAGGTTCAAAATAATTTTGTAATGATGTGTGATGAGTAGCTCCAGGGCGAAACTCACTACATTAAGGTCCCGAATAGTTCAAACAAGGTCAGCATTGATGAATCATTAAGCAATGTAAGGAATACAACTCTGGGATTTCAAATAAGAAATATGGCCCAGACCCCAATCCAAAATGTTCAGGTGCAGAATTCGAGGTTCCAGAAATGCTGAAGAGGAATACTGGCACTAATGGAAAAACCAAAGATAATAACTATCCATTGGAAAAACCAAAGATAGAGATGGAAAGGGAGAGAGAGAAAGAGAGAGATCGAGAGAGAGAGAGAGAGAGAGAGAAAAAAGTCCATATGTGTGTGGATGCATGCCAACAAAGACCTGCAAAATGTGTTGTAAGGTAATAACTGGGTTTTCTTTCTTTCATATATCTGCTCTTCCTCATGGGTATGGTATGTATGTGTATTCCATCAGCAATTGAAGCCATGGCAAGCGGCAAGGACGATGATGAGGATCAGTGTAATGAGGATACCCAGGACAATGAGCTTTATCTTCATATTCTGCAGCCACATCTTCCTCCTCACGTTCGTCCCTTGCTGCCTGAAATCTTGCGCCTGTAACAACAATCCGATCCCAATAAATGATGAATACAAAGAATGTTGCAAATAGTTTACATAGTTGCTCCGCAGGGTCAATGGAATGTTACATCGACACCAGGTCTGGGCTCCCAATTAACTAGGATCTCGAAACTCACAAACAAACTCCAATGCTGAGCATGCAACTGGACGTGCCGGCTGTGCTAAATAAGGCCCAAAGCCCAATCTCTAGAAGTTTCTTCATCCAAAAAAGTAAAAGAAGAAGAAAACGGAGATTAACCTGGGAGCGAAGGTTCTCTGTTTTATCAACAAGAAGCTCGATCTTCTCACCACGTTCAAGAACCTGTGAGATAAATATCAGATCACCATCACAAAATCTGGTCAATAGCTTGGGGGGGGTCAATAGGCCTGAGATAATGAAGGAGGCTTTAAGAGGAGATGAAGGAGAGCTGAGCTTTAGGGAGAATCAGAAGTGGATCTACCTTCTCAATGTTCTCCATCATTACTCCCTTAACCTCTGAAACCTGAGCTTTTACTTTGGCAAGCTTACTGACCTCCTCTGGATGATCAACGCAGTACTGCATGTGATCCTTGAGCTTGGGCCTGGATAAAATGGATGTGAGCATTTGACGACTTAATACAAAATGAGTAACGATATACTTATCCATTGTAATCAGATGACACGTACCCGAATTCCCTGGTGAGGCCATCAGCATCGACAGTGGCAGCTTTTCCTCCACCATATCTCTTGATGAAATCTTCCTTGACCCTCTCTAAGAATGCGATAGGCACTTGCCTTCCAGCTGACTCAGCTGCTACAACACAGTAAGCTGCCAACACCCAACAAGATACAGTTTCCATAAAATCGTAGAGGTTGTCATCATTTGGAGGGACTGAATTGAACATACATTGAAAAATTTACAACCTTCATCCCCATCTAGGCACATGAAGTTGGTGGTGATGATACATTAGAAAGAAAGCAAATAATACCAGTGATTCTTAAAACAAGGGTTAGTGGATCTGTCAAGCAAAGCTCCAAAGCCCAGCCCAGCCTGGTGATTATCTGGCCCTGGATAGGTTCTCTGCAGTCTAGCCAGCAAGCCTCATCCCAAAAATCCGAAATTGGACAAGAGTGGGTTGACGAGACCCCAGAACATTCTTGGTTTAAGTTCTATTCCGCGAAAATAGCCCCAACCTTCTCCATGTGGGACACTTGTTCATCTCACACATAACAGCCTGCTCACTCCACTTAGGGACCCTCCCTCTCCTATCAGAGATCACAGCCATCTTCACATCAACTACCACATGGACAGCACAAGGGTTAAGAAAAATGTTTTCGTAACCCCCCCCCCCAACAATTGACATGATATATTCATAGGAGTATTTGACATATATCCAGCAACTTTCAGCTGCTAATCATTTTTCTCAAACAAACCTCAGGAAAGTGTGAACACTGGCAGGTGTAACTTTTCAGATTTCCACTGACACCAGTGAGTTGAGTCAGATTGTAGAAAGAAACCAAGCAGGAATTTAGCAGAAATTAAAGTCATAATATACAGAGATTTCGATTGAATTCTTTTTTTCTTTACAGGTGCATCTCCAAATGTTGTGATGCACTATTTTACAGTTTTTCATCTTTTTATATGTATCTTTTCGTTTTGTTCTATGTGGACTTAGGTACCGGATCCATCATGTGAGGTACATGATACCTAGATCCGGTATGCCTATGCCCCTTTTATAATGGCCAGTTTAGCCCTAATCTGAATATGAGGCGTTTATTTCAAAGCCCTAAATTTCTCTCTCCCTCTTGTGAAACCCTTGGTGGAGCTGTAGAAGTATAGTCTTCACATGGTATCAGAGTAAAGTCAGCAATCTTGTATCTTGGTTTATTCATTCTTGATCATCTGCAATTGGGCTGAGAGAGAGAGAAAGTAGATTGTTTTTCTCGAGCCTCTTCATTCCACCTGCCATATCAATGATGAGCCAAAAGATTTCAGAGGCTTTGTTCAATGATCAATGCTTAATTTGGTGTTTCCATCAAACTTCTTTGCACAAACAATACAAAAAGATTACTTTAACTCCACTATTGTTCAATTTTTCCTAGCATGAGGAATGATGCATGAGTCATCATGTGCTTATACACCACAACAAAATGAAGTTGTAGAAAGGAAAAATCGACGCATCTTTGAAGTCACCTGGGTATTACTCCTACAAGCAATTTCTTCAAAATATTTATGAGGTGAAGCTCTCCTCATCACAAATCATCTAATGAATCATTTGCCATTGTAGGCATTAAATTAGAGTATTCCAATTGATATTCTACAAGGTCATCATTTGGTTATTCCCCTTTAAGCCACTTGAAGACAAAGGTATTTAGATGTGCAGCTTTTGTACACTTGTTCCATACCCAGAAGTTTCATCTACGGGCCCTAAAGTGTGTATTTGTGGATTACTCTACAACTCAGAAGAGTTATAAGTGTTATCACCTAACTTCTAGAAAAATTCTGTGTTAGTAGAGATATCACCATTCATGAGTAGGAATTTTACTTCCCAAAACACTCAAATGTCCCATCTTTACTTGGCAGGAACATACCTCATATCTAGATGGAAGGCCATTTCGTTTTCTACTAGATCAATCATCTTGTCCCACAATTCAACAAGTGTAAGTATGTCAAGAGGTCAAACCACAAGCATAAGTTGACCAAGTAGAGACTGCTACTCCACAGCCAAATGAGCCTTATTAGGAGTCTTACATCTACAAACACTGAAAGTCAAAAAGGGGAAGATGTTATTTGCCCTAAAGAAGATGACCACCCAATTGCCCTAAGGAAAGGTATGTGAGGATGAACAAAATCCTCAAGGTACCTACTTGCCAATTGCCTCTCCTATCATCATTTATTATCAGCATTTAAGGTCTTCCTGGTGAAATTAACTAATGAATGAGTCCTAAAGACTATTGGTGAAGCTCTTGAGTCAAGTACGTGGAAACAGGCCATGAACCAAGAAATGCAAGCCTTACAGAAAAAATTAGACAAGGGAGATGACCCATCTACCTATAAGAAAAAAGGCAATAAGTACTAAGTGATTAAATATAAACCTAATGGATTGGTTGAACACTACAAGTGTGGTCTATTATTTCAAGACCTTTGCCCCAGTTGTAAAAATGAGTATGGTAAGAATTATTATTGCTCTTGCTGCTAATAGAAAATGAATCCTACATCAACTAGATGTTAAAAATGCCTTTTTGCATAGGAATCTTGATGAACAAGTCTACATGTCTATGCCCCTAAGTTATGCTACTTATCCTAACTCATCTCAAGTGTGTCACCTAAAAAGAGCTTTCTATGACTTGAAGTAGTCCCCAAGAACATAGTGTGGTCACCTCACATGCATTATGAAGGAGCTAGAGTAACAACAAAACAATGACGATCACACACTATTCAAGTGCACCACATGAGGCATTACTATCCTCTTAGCATATGAGGATGATATGACCATCACAAGAGATGACAAGGATGGAATTGCATCACATACTCGCCAATTAACTATTGACTTTGAGATAAAATTATTGGTAGAGCTCTGCTACTTCCTTGGAATTGAAGTGGCATACTCAAGTCAAGGTATACACCTCTCCCAACATATGTATATTCTTAATTTGTTGGATGAGATAGGCATGCTCAGGTATAAACCAGCACCAACTCCCATTGAACTAGAAGCAAAGGTTGGAATTAATGAAGACAGCCCTCCAATTGATCATCGCCAATTCCAAAAGTTAGTGGCATGACTCATCTATTTATCTAATGTAAGGCCCAACATTGCATTTACTATGGGTACATTGAGCCAATTCCTCCAAGATCCACAAGAGATTCATGAGCAATTAGCTCATTGAGTACTTCAATACTTGAAGAGAATAGTTGGTCTTGGTCTCATGTTCTGCAGTGAGCAAAGGATGGACCTAGAGATGTACACAAGCATAGATTATGCAAGCTATATCTTTGATAAGTCTACATCAGGTTGCTGTTCATTCTTTGTGAGGAACTTGATCACTTGGTGAAGTAAGAAGCAATCTGTAGCTGCAAGATTTGGTACAAAAGCTGAGTTTCGTGCTATGGCTCAAGGTACATGCGAGGCTATATAGATTAAAAGTATTATGACTCATTTGGACATACCATGTGAAGGTCTCGTCAAACTATTTTGTGACAATAAATCTACTATTGAAATCGCAAAGAATCATGTCTAACACAGTCATACAAAGCACATCAAAATGAACAGGCATTTTATCAAAAAAAAACTTGACAATGAGTTGATCAACACACCATGTCCCTTCTCAAGAGCAATGAGCAGAAGTATTTACCAAAGGACTTCACAGACCATCCCTTCGAAGGATGATCAACAAGCTAGGAATGAACAATATCCATTCACCAGCTTGAGTGAGAGTGTTGTGATGCACTGTTTTACTATTTTTCATCTCTTGATACGTATCTTTTCATTTCATCCTCATGTGGTCTTAGGTACCAGATCCATCATATTGGGTACATGATACCTGGATCCAGTATACCTATATCTGAATACAGGACTTTTATTTCAAAACGCTATATCTCTCTCTCCTTCCCATGAAACCCTTGGCAGAGCTGTTCCTCATCTTTTAGGCACCTGAACTGAAGCTAGACATCTCTGTTCAACTCATTCAGTTTGCTATGACGCCAATAGAGAAAGTCGCCATGGCTCATTTTAACAATTTCCTTTCAGTGGTTACAGCTACCTGACATTCAACAGCATGATCATTTTCTAGTACGTTATTTCAGAATTTCATATTAAATCCAGCTCAGAAACACTCCATCCAGTACTTGATTTCCTGAAATCACACTCCAGAACAGACACCCTCAATCCAACAATGTTTTGGTTAACTGGCCCAGTTTTACAGTTATTAAGATTTTGGTTCATTAAAAATCCATTTGACTCATACATGTCAAACAAAGTATGCAAAACCTTGATTATTAAGGATCTGTAATAAGATTTTGCAGAGTCCACAAAGCATTGATAAATAATTCATAACTGGCTCCATTATTTACAGTAAAGCAGAATGGATAAGTGCATACACTCTCCACAAATTCCTCCATATAGAAATGTCATAGGCCATATTAAGATGATGAAAACTGTCAACATTTAAATTTCCCCTTTCTTGCAGAATTTTCCTTCACTCTCTCAGTCCATCATAAATAACAGCGACCACTCTCTATGCCAGGGAACTCCATCTTCTAAGTCTGAAGTATTATTGCATGCAAGATAACCCACTCCAACCTCACAAAGACCTTTATTCTAGAAAAATGTCCAAGGAGGACATTTTTCCTCAAAATATAAAGCCACAGACCTCTTTTGCAGAGAAACTCCTGCCAAGAATATATTGAGGAGGAGCAACTAGCTAATATAGGGCCTAGGGAGATCCTACCAAATACAGGCTACAATGAATCTCAAACCTTGGAAAACAAAAAAGAGTCTACCAAGTCCATCAAGCTGCACCTTGTGTGTTCCAGCTCGCCCTACCGTCCCAATTCAGGCTTGTCGACTTAACGATTTTCAGCATGCTGCATCCTACCAACTCACATGCCCACCATGCAAACCCCAGTCCAACCTGGGCTTTAGACCACAAGCAAGCCCAAGTTAAATGAGTAATGAAATCGTTGAACAACTGCAACTTGTCTAATACCCATACTATATGTTGTGGTGTAGGCTACATAAAATCTGATCCTATCCTGACAATGAGAGTGGCTAAAAGCTGGTTATAGTGCAGTCTACCAGATTGAAGGTACCTCACTTACGTCAAATATAAAAAACTTGCTTCTGAGCACCATCGTCAAAAATTCCATTGCTGTCCAGCCTTGCTTGTTGTTATTTTAATTCTTCAATTTAATAAAAAAAGGAAAAAATGTTTTATGTCAGTGGGGAAAAAGAATCAGATATGCTTGTTCACAGAAAACTTGAAAAAAGAGTATCCGATTTATTGCTTATTTTCCATGTCGTATGCTGAGGTTCACGGAACAGCTTATCTCATTATAAGTTTTCTTGGTTAAGCTTCCTAATAACTTACAGTACATATCCCTTATACGACACAGAGACATCATCTAGACACAATTAACGTAGAAAATACAAAACCAAGGTACAAAGGTATGCATGCTTCACAAAAGGAAACAACTGAAAGAAACATATTTTCCTGGTTAACAAACTTTTACAAGTCATGGATGTGCATAATCACTTCTAAGGACTTCTCTTGGATTCAACTGAAAAACTCGTTGAAGGAATGGTTTATGGACAGTATAGAACATGATGAGTCGATTTTACAAAGGGTATAAACACCGTATCAACTGGGAAATAGAGGACATATCACCACAGTTAGTGTATACGAATTGTGTGGAATCCGTTTCAGCAACTCCTGTCGACATATATTGTTCAGGGATTATTAACAAATCCCGACTGAAAATAATTCACACCAAATAAAAAAATAATATAGAGCATATGAGAGCAAAATTCCCATTTGACGCTCTCTAAATAAAAAAATAAAAGTAATGGGGAGTAAGCTAAAATCTGCCTCAGAAGATAAAATAACTGATTTTCGTGATCATAGATAAATTAGATGTGCACCGAAGTAATCTAGCACACATTTGCTGAAGCAAAAGTGTAAACGACGCATAGAAATTTGAGGAAAAATTATGAATCTTACAAGCATAACCAGCAAGAGGAAATTGAAAAAATTGAAGAAATACTGAAGCGCATAAGACTGAAATTTTCAATCTCTAAGACTGCGAACGACCTGAGGTAAGGAATGAAAAATATTTGGTTTCACCGTAACCCCAAAAAAAGGTTCCATCCCTGATACCATCACAACAAGTGGCATCAGCTGCAACTATGAACAATAAAATCCAACTCTCGCCACAAGATCACGTCAAGCGCACCCAAAGGTGCCTCTTCTCCCTCATCCGTCCCAAAAAACCCAAATAAAACAAGAATCATAACAAGAGAGCCACAGTCCACCATCAATCGGAACTGATTCCCGGAGAAAAAAGTCAAATCGATCATAGAAACCCAGGGGACGCAGAAAACCAGCGATACATCCAAGAACTACAACGAAGCAACACCAACCCCAACCCCAAAAAAGGTCTTCAACATCTTGATGGTACGCCTAGTAGGAAAAGAACAACCTGATTTTTCTACAAAACACAAGATGATTGACGCAAGAGATCAAGACAAGAAGATTCTTCGTGGAGAGACGCAACTGTAGCCTTCCTCGACGAGGTAATTGAAGGTGTGGCCGTCGCAGGTGTAGGTGAACTTGTTGTTGCTGGCGGGGAGTTTCTGGAGGCACTGGGCGGCGATGCTGGAGAAGTTCCCCGTGAACTCCGTGAAGGACACCAGGACCACAGTCCCCCGCGCCACAAATCCATAGATGAGCGACTGCTGCCCCATGATCCCCGCCGCCGAACCCTGCGATGGATCGCCTCGACAAGAGCCAGAGAAGAGACGCGAGGAGCACGACGACGAGCCCGGAAGGACTCTTCTTTGAGGGAAAAAAACGGCTTTCCCCGTATTCGAATTGGACGGTCCAGATCTTCCGGATCTGGCATATCGGGTCTCCTCAACGGGCGATGCTGCCGCCGGGGTGCCTAGTCCGTTAAACTGATAACGAGCTCCGGTTTCTTGGTCTCGAAGCGAATTGGCCGTCTTTCCGGGGATGTGGGACCCACACCCCGCAGAAGAGTCCACGTGTAATTCCAGCTGTATCCTACATAATTATGTACGTGCATATTATATGCGGCAGAAGTGGGCATAATTATGGTAATTTCTGGGTGGGTTTCCGTTCCAGCTTGGTTCAGCCCACGTGTAATTCCACGTATATATTACAAAAATAATATCTGAGTTATTTCTCTGTGCTCTCACTTCCCCTGCAGGATTGTCCTCCATAAAAAAAAATACTGAATGGGACCCACAATTACTTGTGCTAACGGGCCGGGCCGGGCCGGACTTATCTGAAGAGCAGAAAGGGAGAGTGGCTCCCGAGGCTTATTATTACTGTAAGGAGCGGTGATAGTCGGGGTAGCCTCTCATGATCTCCATCACCGCCGGCGAAATGGCGCTGCCGAGGGCCGGCGGAGGGATCGGAGGGAACGGAGGGCCCCCGGCGAAGACGGTGCCGGCGATGTTGTAGAAAACGTCGGCGGAGCCGCTCGCCGGCCTGAACACCGGAAAGTCCGGTGAGAACGGGCCCGGCGGCAGCGGCTGGAACTGCCCGGCGGCTCCGCCGCCGTCGCCGTCGCCGTCGCCGTCGGAGAGCCGGTGGGGGGCCGGCGGGCGGCGGTGGGTCTGGCCCTCGTCCTCGCCATCGTCGCCGTCGTCGGCGGGGCAGAGCCCGGTGAGCTTCTGCACGAGCCGCATGAAGTCCTTGGCCGGCGTGTGGATTATCCTGGGGGCGCTAGTGTAGATGATCACCGGCTGTTGCTGCTGCTGGTCGCCGGCGGAGGAGGAGGAAGAAGAGGAGGAAGAAGAAGAGGAAGAGGAGGGAGAATGCTTGTGTATGAGGTGGGAGTCTCGGTGGACCTTCAGCGGCGTCGCCCGGTTGCACCCGCCGCTCTTCTTCGAGGATCCCATGCCGCCGGCGGTTCTCGCCGACAAAGGAACAGATAGAGAGACCGTCGAGCTGCTGGGATGTGGCCTCCGCCGGTGGAGAGATAGAGAGAGCTACCTCCCTCCGTTCATAGCCTCGAGTGGCTTTATAAGCAGGGAGAAGGGGAAGCGAAGGAAGGAGAGAGAGACAGTGAAAGCGGGAGAGAGACAGAGACAGAGAGTGTGTGAGAGAGAGAAAGAGAGAGAGAGAAGGCGGAGGCGGCGGGAAAGGAGAAGCAACACGTAGCTTCGCCGGGCGGAGCTCAGGAGAGGGTCCCCGCACCCGTCGGAGGGGCAGTATGCTTGCAACCGTTGCGGCGGCGACACGTCAGTGAGCTAACCCTCTCTCTCTCTCTCTCTCTCTCTGATCGCATCGCAGGCCACTCTTCCCTCTCTGTCCTCCGATCTGAGCAGAGAGAGAGAGAGAGAGAGAGCCAGACGTAGCGGAAGAACACCTGGGGACGTCCTCTTGGAGACCGGGGGAGCGTTGGTAGTCATAAACTGTTCGTGCGGTTTATTTTAACGCATTTTGTGACCACCACCCCCTCCCCAAATTGTAGTGCGGCGTGGATATTTCCGAAAATAGATAGAAAGATGGCCCCATACTAACTGGTTGTTAACCAAATTAGGAAATCTCTGCTGACTGTACCTAGTTTGCCAAAGTTTCCCTCGGGAGTCCAGTGGAAGTTTAATATTTTCTGACGAACACTATCTTCTCTGTGATTTGTGCAAGTGCCCCCACCTCACCGCCAGGTTCTGGGTTTTTCTGAAAATCGATCTCCCCGGGCCGTTAAGATGTCTCAATCTCCATTCTCTGGCGTGTACTCTTTGTCTGCTAAATTTTTCCTCGGGAGTCCAGTGGAAAGTTAGTTTTTCCTTGAAAACGCGATTTTTGTAAAATTTGTGAAAGTAGTCCTCTCCTATTCGACCACATTCTGGGTTTTTCTGAAAATAGGTCTTCCGGGCCCATTAAGTGGTCTCGGTCCGGCCCATTAAGTGGTATCGGCCCGGCCCAGCCCATCATCCTTTATCATTGCGTGGGAACCGGTGGACGGCCAGCTGTTCCCACAGTGAATGCCGCG